>CM076576.1:399014909-399335058 GCA_034641835.2 Pinus albicaulis
AATTAATTGTAATTTTTCTCATTGGCCTTGATGCCATCCTGTACAGCTCCATTCTTATTTTAATACCCAAGAGGTGATTTTTGAAATACTTTCATATCTAGTTTTCATATCTGGATTTCACATTTCAAGTTGACAATATAACAGATAAGTTGACAATTTTTTCAAATGCAAATCTAGATAAAAGCATGGCTGTCTTTGTCAATGATTTTTGGAATACCTCTTATCGTCTAAATTATTAAAATATGAGTTCTGATTTGTTGCATTGTTTGTCAAACCACCTTTTTTGTTGCAGTATTTGTAAAAACCAAAGTTTGATAATATAAGTTTATTAATGTCCAGCAAATGATCAAAGGAGTATGTCAATGGGAAGACCAAGGGTTAGCTCAACTGGTTTTTTTTCATGTTGTTGGGCATCTGCCTAGTTCAACCCTCCTGGTTAGGCACACTAGTCTATGACTTTAGCGAACAGGGTTACTAGGGATGCCATCCACAAACATGAGGAAGCATCTCTTGGGTTTCCCCACAAGGTTTTCCTTGGGGAAAATGTTAGGTCAATGGGATTATAAGAGTACATCACTAGCCAAAATACAATGTGGAAGTGTGGAAGTGTGGACTATAAAGATGCTAAAAATCATATCAAAACAGATTTTTAATTGTGCTAGAAGCAGAACAACAAGAGAAGATAAGAAAGTACATGACTCGGAGTGGAGATAAAGTAATTACAAGAAAAAGATAATATGTATGATATCTGAGGACCAAAGGAACTTTAGTTTGAACTAGTCATGGTATGCTAGTGCTGACAGGTGAGGACGAGCAATTAGATCAAGGGGGGTCTCCCTGCTAGAGTCCTCAATGACCGCAAAATTTTTTTTGGACTAGTGGATGATGTCCTTTGGAGTGTGTCTGGGACTGATAGGGCTCTACAGTATGATCCTTGTGGGAAGCCCAAATTTGAGCAAGCTCTCCTAACATCCAGGCATGGAAAAATTCTCCTGATGGATGGTTGGCTGTGTGGATTTGGGGGCACCCAGCTCCAAGGCCTTGTCGAGTTGTCTACTAAATTGTCTTGTTGGTAAAATGGTGTGCACGTGTGGCCTGGAACAACAACTCCATAAGGACCTTGTGAGGTAAGTGACTAGTCCACTCCTTTCCCATATGGGAAGGGGATATTGAGAAATATATGCACAGATCGACAAAATAATTGTATTAGCGCTGAGAACTCTATTATCACAGTGGTTTGTGAAGCTTTCCAATGAATGAACAAAATGTATTTCATTCTGAAAGTACCCTATAATATATTCTACTATCCTATTATCAACTATATAATTTAGTTTAACTAATTATATAAATGGATGCAAATTAATGCTTATTTAGAGTCTTGTTGATCAAAATAATAGTTTATTGCACCTATATTTTATAGTATTATAGTATTTTGGTATTAAAAATAATATCTTCTAAAATTTGGGTTTCGAAAATTGTTGATAACTTCTTGACTGAAGTGCTTGAGTCTCTCCAAGGAGATGCAATGAGTCACAAATCAATCAAAGTAAGGCAGCAAGCTTCACATTAACAAATCAGCCATATCTTCATCTTCTACTAGCTTCTTAACAACTTTAAGTCACAACGTTGCTTCTACTAGGAAGCACTTTATTTTATTAAAGTGAGTTGACCCCTCTTTCTCACTTTTATTTATTAATTAACTATAGGCGGCAAAACTATACAAAAATGAAATATTCCAATTAGCGGTGCTAATTAGGAATATTACAGTCTCCCCCGGCAGAACGTTGCTTGTCCTCAAGCAACTAAAGTGATGGATGCTGCAATATCTTCTCATCCTCCCAAGTGGCATCCTCATCCGGCAAGTTCTTCCACCTCACCAAGAACTCCCGGATCGTCCTGCTCTGCAGCTGCCTCTCCCTAGTATCAATAATAGCCTCCGGCTGCAACACCAGATGCCCCTCATCATCCGTGGGTGGTAGCTCATCTGTGACTGTCACCTGCTGGCCCAATGCCTTTTTCAGGCATGATACATGAAAAATGTTATGGATCTTGCTGCCTTGGGGCAGCTCCAACTCATATGCAACCTTCCCAATCCTGCGTATCACCCTGTATGGCCCATAAAAACGGGGCTTAAGCTTCTCAGCCCCCTTCTGCTTAAGTGAAGACTGTCGGTATGGCTGTAGTCGCAAGTAGACCAAGTCTCCTACCTCAAAGTGTCTCTCCACCCGGCCCTTATCAACATACAACTTCTGCTGATTTTGCGCTGTGGCTATATTATCCTTGAGAGCTCGGAGGATCTCTTGGCTCTCTTGGATACAGATCTTGGCTCTCGGAGCCCTACTAGCACCAAACATCATGTCCACAAAAGATAAAGAATGATATCCATATAAAGCATAGAAAGGTGACATACCAATGGACATGTGATGCGTCGTGTTGTAGCAGTACTCTCCCAGATGCAGCCACTTCAGCCATGCCCTCTGCTACCCACTGACATAGTTACGCAAGTAGCCCTCCAGCCACTTGTTAACTATTTCTATCTGTCCGTCCGTCAGGGGGTGATAACTAGTGCTCGGCGTCAACTCTGTCCCCACTAGCCGGAAGAGCTCCTGCCAGAATCCGCCCATGAAGCGGCTGTCCCTGTCACTGACAATGGTCTTAGGTAGACCATGTAACCTGAAAATCTCCCTGAAGAACAGCTCAGCCACCTGTGCTGCTGTGTGGTGTGCGGATATGGCGAAAAAATGAGCATACTTCGTCAGTCGGTCAACGACGACAAAGATGTAGTCCTTGCCCTGCACCATGGGCAACCCTGTGATGAAGTCCATCGATATGCTCTCCCATTTCCCCTCTGGAATGGGAAGAGGCTGCAACAACCCTGTCGGATGGCTTATCTCTCCCTTGTTTCTCTGGCAAACATCGCACTCCCTGACATGCTGGAGTACGTCCTCCTTGAGGCCCTTCCATGAGAACCTCTCCCTGATGGCCCTGTAAGTCTTGGTGAACCCCTGATGGCCCGCCAATGGAGAATCGTGTGAAGCCTGGAGTATCTTCTTCTTGAGCCGAGATCCCTCAGTCAAGAAGATCCTGTCCCTGTAATAGATGATCTCGTCGACCACCCTGTACCTGTCATCTGCTACCTGCCCATCCAACACCTCACACGCAAATCTGTCCTTGGAGTACTCTACCAACAGTCGAGCCCTCCAATCAGCGTCCAAGATCATAAGAGATAACGTGGCCGGTCTACGGGAAAGGGCATCAGCCACCACGTTATTCTTGCCTTTGACGTACTCTATGTCAAAGTCATAGGCTTGGATCTTACTGATCCACTTCTGCTGCCTCTCCTGCAACTGCTTCTGCTCCAGAAAGTACCTGAGGCTGTTGTGATCTGATCTCACCCTGAATCGGCTGCCCACTAAATACTGCCGGTACTTGGCCAATGCGTGCATGATGGCCAACATTTCCTTGTCGTATATGGAATACAACCTCTCATGCGGAAGGAGCTTTCGGCTCTCAAAAGCTATAGGGTGACCGCCCTGCATCAATACCGCACCAATCCCCTCTCCTGATGCATCACACTCGAGGACAAATGGCTGCGTGAAATCCGGCAATGCAAGCACGGGGCAGCTGCTCATCACCTCCTTGAGCTTATCAAAAGCTCGTTGTGCTGTGTCCGACCAACTGAATGCCCCCTTCCTCGTCAAGTCCGTGAGGGGTGCAGCAAGCTGTGAGAAGCCCTTGACGAACTTCCTGTAGTATGTGCAAATGCCAATAAATCCCCGAAGCTCAGTCACATTCCTCGGCTCTGGCCAATCTCTGATGGCCCTGATCTTCTCCTCGTGGACTCTCACCCCGTCCACTCCTATAATGTGCCCCAAGTACAGCATCTCTGTCAAGCCAAACTCACACTTGGAGAGCTTGGCATAGAACTGCTGCTCCTCCAAGATGCGCAAAACTGTCTCAATGTGTTGGAGATGCTCCTCCCAAGTCCTGCTATATATAAGTATGTCATCGAAGAAGACCAGCACAAACTTCCTCAGATGACCCCTGAAAATATGGTTCATGCACGACTGAAAAGTAGCGGGTGCATTGGTCAGCCCAAAAGGCATGACCAGAAACTCGAAGTGCCCATAATGACACCTGAAGGCGGTCTTGGGAATGTCCTGTTCCCTCACGCGTATCTGATGGTACCCAGATCTCAAGTCAATCTTTGAGAAGAACCGTGCTCCTCTCAACTCGTCCATCAGCTCATCGATCCTGGGGATGGGGTACCTGTTCTTCAAGGTCTTCTTATTCAGAGCCCTGTAGTCAATGCACATCCGCAATGTGCCGTCCTTCTTCTTCACCAACACCACAGAAGAAGTAAAAGGACTCGTGCTCGGTCGAATGTGACCAAGGGCCAGCAACTCCTGAATAGCACGCTCTATCTCATCCCGATAGGCCTTGGGATGCCTATACGGTGTGGTGATCACTGCCTGTATACCCTGCTCAAGCTCAATAGTATGCTCAAACCCCCGATCCGGTGGCTCCCCTGGTGGAATATCCCGAAACACTACGGCGTACCTGTCGAGGATAGTCTGTAACTCAGGATGCACTGCCTGACCTGTATCTACTGCCTCTGAAGCTCGCAACTCTACGGCCCACTCTATGTCTCCCTTACGGAAGGTTGCCTCCATCCTATGTGCCGACACTGTCTGAGGTGGGTATGTGTGTTGTCCCCGTATCTTCTCATGCCTCCCTGTCT
Organism: Pinus albicaulis; assembly: GCA_034641835.2. Lineage (NCBI taxonomy): Eukaryota > Viridiplantae > Streptophyta > Pinopsida > Pinales > Pinaceae > Pinus > Pinus albicaulis. Next base: position 399,019,651 of record CM076576.1, read on the forward strand.
TGGGATCATCCCACTCCATCTCTAGGGCCTTCCAATCTATCGTGACCTTCCCCAGAGTAATGAGCCACTGAACACCCAATATCATGTTGGTGTCCGGGATATCCACCACGAAAAAATGATCTGTCAATGTATAAGTGCCCATCGTCACTGATAACTCGGGGACATACCGAGCACACACCATGGTCTGATCTCCTGGGACCAAAACGGAAAATCCATCAAAACTCTCAGTCTGTATACCTCTCCGCTCAACCATCTGTGCATCAATAAAGTTGTGGGTGGCCCCACTATCAACCAAGACTGAGACCCGCTGTCCACGTACTGTCCCCCGTACGCGCAGTGTCAAATACTTGGGAACTCCCCGCAATGCGGCTAGAGCTCCTCCAGTAGGTGAAAATGATGCCCCACCTGCTGCGGGTGGTGGAGGTGGTAAGGTACCCTGTGCTGCATAACAATCTCCTGCCTCCACGTCATCCCCCTCATCCTCTTCCCCACTGCTCTCGGAGAAGACCTCAATGAAATGTGCTTTCCCTGCAGCACACCTATGTCCTGGTGCCCATGGCTCCTGGCAAGTGAAGCACAACCGCTTCCTCCTCAGCTCTCTCCTGGCCTCATCATCAAACTACCCTCGCCCAGGATTCGCCTTGGGAGGCGGAATCCTCGTGTCCTTCCCCTTAGGCTGGAAGGCCTGTCTCTGGGGGTAAGGTGTCCGAGTCCTGGGTAAGACATCCTGTAAATCCCGAGTCCTGCTGATGGCATCCTGAAGTGTAGCTGGTCTAGTCGATCGGACTAGGCCACGTAGTGGCTCTGTCAACCCCTCCACAAACATGTAGACCATCCGAGCCGCGTATAGATCAGGCACCATCACGGAAATCCTCAAGAAGTCTGAAATGTACGTCTTTGGGCTCCCAGTCTGCTTGAGCTTTGTCAGCTCAACGAAGTGCTGCTCCGGATCCCTCCGGTCAAAACGCTCTATCACCCTCCTGGTAAACTCGACATATGTCGTCACTGTAGAATGCCCGAGTGTCGTCATCCCATGAAACCACCAGTCCTGGGCCTCACCATCCAGATGTAATGTTGCCACCTTAATGGCCTCTGACTGCGACATCTGATTAAGCTGGAAATAGATGTCCAACTTCTCTACCCAAGACTTTGCCGACACGTTTGATGTGCCGTCAAACGTGGGCAAATGAAATCTGCCAGCTGCGCGGTGGTCATCATGATGATGTTTGTGCCCCCTGTGATGATCACGGGGCCTACCATCACGCTGGAGCTGAACATAATCTCTGAATGAGATAAGATCTCTGATCGCTGGCCCGCGTGCCAGGTACTCTGCAATGTAGGCGTCCATCTGGGCATGGTCAACCTCCGGCTCCCGCTGTGCTGCTGCCCCCGTGTCCTCTGCTAGGAAGGTAGGCATGGTGGATCGCGTGGGTGCTGGAATATCCCTCTGTGCTCCTGCCCCTGTGTCCTCTGCTAAGAATGTGGGCATAGTGGATCGCATGGGTGCATGCGATGCCATGATGGGGATAGCATCCGGCACATGATGGGACGTACCCGATCCCTTACCGATCTGAAAACCCCTTGGGGTTTCCCTCTGCTTGATCTCTATCGCCGTGAGTCTCTGTGACACTTCCTGCATGTGTTGGAGGAGCGCCTCTCTAAATCTCCTCGAATCCTCCTCGTCTGCCATAGGACCCCACTGTTCTGCGTACCCCACAGGCTGCTCCTGCTCTGAATCTGTCTCAGGCTGCTCCTGATCGGAATCCGTCACAGGCTGCCCCTGATCTCTGTATATCTCGGGCTGCTCCCGATCTGTGTCCACCACTCGAACACAGTCCCCCTCTCCGTAGGTGTTCTCCAACCTACGCTCAACGTCTCTGTATCTCTTGCTCCTATAACAGATGTAGGGTTTATCCCCCGACGTCATAGACTGCTAGCTCCACAGGCTGAGCTAGAACTATGCTTTGATACCACTGTAATATCCCCAATAGGAAATAGACAGTAATACACAGCAATACAAGCATACAACTATATAGGAAAAATGCCGAAAATAGAATATAGAGCAAGTACACATAAAAATACCAGAAATGCTAAGCCATTTTATTAATCTGAGAATATATATGGGTACAACAGATAATCAGAATAAGTGCACCTATCCTTGCACAAGGCAAGTGAAGAACCCTCTCAGAACAGGAAATGGCTGCTATAGAGACTGCGTCCCAGCTGCTAGAAGAATCTGCCGTAGAATGCTGCTGCTGCAATGAACTGGAACTAGGGGATGATCCCCTTGCCGGAATGAGCTGAAAATCGGTAGATCGCCTGTACTCTCTGCTCCGGACAAAACCCAGAAACCATGAAGCAAATGGACCACCTCCGAAAAACACCCCAGAAGCCCTCCTCAAGGAAAACGCTGTCCCTCCAGGCCCAGCGCAGATGCCAAAAGAAGAATGCTGAGATAGAGCCACAAATCCCTCTGCAAACTCTCCAACTGAAAGGGACTAACCCTCCAAGCTGAAACACACTGAATCTCCCCCGAAAATCCCCACAACTGAGCTGCTCTAACTCAAACTGCGTCCTCCCTCCAAGACTGTGCAGTCACCCAATGAAGCTCAGCTCCTCTGCAAAACGTCCAACCAAATCACCTGCAAATCAACTGCTAAAGACTGAAAGGAATACCTTGCCCGAGCAGGCACTCGAAGTCCCCCGAGGCCAAGGGTGAGATCTCCGACCGGAGACACTCGGTCGCACTAAACAATGCTGCAGACCGACTAAACAGCCAGCGTGCTCAAGTAGACAGAAGTCTAGCTCAAAATATCATCAACATATCAATAATGCCAAATGGAGTGACTCTCCCACCTTTTATAGTGCTAGCTCCCCTCAAAACCCTAACTGCGTCCCCTCTCTCCATGAGCTCCTCCTATGCCTGCGCAGTTGCTTCTAGAGCCTACATGAGGCCTCTCTCATGCTAAGTGTGGACCCCCAAGGCTTTCCTTTAAGTCACAACGTCATATGCAGCAGTTATACCACTGCAATGAACAAGAGAGCGTGCAAAAACGGAAAAAGACAGAGACAGCGACAGAAAAGACAAAGACGCAGTGATCCAAAAGGCTGAATGAGTTGATTTGAAATCCATATTGTAACTGAATGTAAATGTTTTAATTGGTTTTACATTATTTGTGATGCATTGACAAGTCTCCGAAAGAAAACAAAAATCCCACTGTAATATTGAAATTTGTACATACTGTTATATTTTTTAACTGAGTTGGACAAAGGAATGAGAAGGCAGAAGCTGAATAGTCATGGCTGTTCACTCCAAATTCTCTGTAGAATACAAACAGTCAAGAGGGGAACTCTATAAATGATATCTCATAGATATGCATAAAGAGGTTAGAGAATGTAGAATTGAAGCAGAGAAAATAAGAAGAAGGTGGAGATGTTGTGAAAAGTCAGAGATGATATAAGATAGATATGAAGACTGGAGGACAGCAGTAAAGAAGGTACAGAATAGAGATGATATCCAAGGTAAATCAGCAAGTGTTTTCTTTTTATAGAGTGAGGAAGTTGGAGCTTCCCTATCAAGTTGTAGCTTGATAGATGTCAGTTGTAGCTGACTGAGGTTGGAGCCTCCTGTAGGTTGGTGCCTGCAGAAAATTGATGGGAGTTGGAACTTCCTTGCAAGTTGTAGCTTGCAGAATTGAGGTTGGAGCCTCCTGTAGGTTGGTGTCAACAGAAAATCAGTGGTGAGAGGGAGTTGAAGCTTGCCTTTGCATCACAACAATAATAAGATGTGGTTTTCTCCCTTTATGGGTTTCCACTTATATCTATTGTCTCTGTGTTTGATGCTTATGTGTTGATATGGTTTATTCAATCTGCTTAATACTTGCCGCTCTCATAATAAGTCTGCTGTCACATTATCTTAATACTCGTTGCTCACATATTAAGATTGTCCACATATAAAGTTGATCATGAAATTAAGTTGTAAATAAGTTTAATGAAAAGTTTTAAAAGTTCATGAATGTGTTAAACTAATTCACCCCACCCTCTCAGTTTAACTAAGGGTTCAACATTTGCATGGTAGGAATCTCGGGTTTGTAGGCTTTACATTTTTGAAGATTTTTGGTATCTAAGAATCGTAAAACTTAGATGGGACTTGGATTAGTAAACCATAAAAAAGTAAAAAACCTAATACTAATTATTTTCCCTCTTATGTATCCCTAGCTCTTACTTTCTAGGGTTTGCAGATATAATCTAGGGTATGTGGTAAAACCCTAAGCAAGGAATGAAGTAAAAATGAAACCCAGGGCTTAAAAAGTCAAAACACCAGGGATAGATGTTTCTACTAAAATACAAACCCTAATAAGGTTTATATCATGGGACATCTAGGCTTTGTAACCAAAAACCTAGATGCACACTAAGAAATCATGAAAATTCTAGATTGACAAGATTTACATCATGCTCTTGTTTTTGTATAATTTTTCTTTGTTGTACTTGCTGGTAAGAATTGCAGGCACATAATGGATGAGGCAAGATGAGAACGATGGAAGAACAAAACAATGCAACACTCATTCTTGTTGATGAATCCTTGAAAATGATGAGTATGATGGAAAGAGGGAATTGTAAGGAAGGACCTTTATAGACATGATGTTGAAACTTCCAACTGATGAGTTCATTCTAGGAACACATTGATGATGAAAGATGAAGCAGAATCGTGTCACAATATAAAGATAAAGCATGCAAAGAAATGTTAATTTTAGAGGGATTAAATAGCAGAATTTGACACATTTTCTAAGAAGCTATTATAATTTGACCACTCTGATATTGATGATTTGCTTGGGATATGACTTGGATTCCTTGTAGTACATATTGCAAAAAACATGTGAAGGGTTGGAATGAGAGTTCATTTGATGATTTTTATCAACATCAAATATGGTCTTCTAAATAAAGAAGAAGAAAATTGTAACTTGCTCCATGAGCATTTTTATTAAAAGTGAAAGCATGGAAAAGGGTTATTGCACTAAGTGGAGATAGACCATGCAGAAGGATGTTGATCCCAAGAAAAACAAGAAAGAAGAATTTGATAACTTGAAAAAATGCCATCAAGTTGAGGTTATCATGATATTGCTGTTTTGATATTGGTTATCTGGTTGGTATATGGTTTTTCTACCTGGAAGAATGTTGCAGAAATGCAAAATGGAAATTGATGCAAGTGTATCTACAACTATTTGTTTTGAATTCAATTCAAAGGATACATGAATTGAGTGAATCGATTTGATAATCCTTGAAAGATTAGATGGTCAAGATGTCTCTATCATCTTGGGGTGAAAAGGAAGCAGTACAAAAGGATAACCTAATGTTCATATGATGACGAAGATCACTTTCATGATGAGAAGAAGCCATGTCTATCTATACTTGAATTGGCTCAATATAATGCCTTTGTTGACAAAGGAAAGTGATATGAAAGGTTGATGGCGCGAATCCTATCACAAATTGGTCCTAGTAATATGAAATCTCAATTTGATGAGATGCGAAGAAAAGGAGGAACCTTGCAAATACTTGAAGATCTTCATGAAGGACCATTAGTTGATATATTGTTGAAGACACACTAAAAGAATGTGTGGTCATAAGGAAGTAAGGAATCTCATCTATGCTTAAGAGGGAGTAATAAGTATCTTTAAATGTTTGAAAATGAGCAAGGTTCTATTCTGTGATCATGAGGGAATGAGGATACCCTCTCTATTTTAGAGTGAGATGGGCATTATGTTCTCTTCTTCATGTGTCATGCACTAGGCCAAGACTAACATTTGTACATTTTGTGAAGTCCATGAAGGAATAATGGGGTCTCGAGGATTAGATAATAATATGAGATTAATAATCCTTTAGGATAAAGAATGCAAGATAGGAAGTTGACCGACACTCTTTGAGGACAGGACAGGCATCCAAGATAAGAGTGGTCGAGAGGATGGAATTATTTCAGGATGGGTAATACAAGATAATAATAATCCTAAAGCACATACCTAGTGAACATCCATATGGGTTATGTGCCTTAAGAGATAACTTGGTGTCGCACATAAAGCCTCCCAACATTATGATCTGATGTAAATAGAGCTTTCCATTTAAAGGCCTTACTATGTTGAAAGATGTTGGTTATGATGTTGATGCTTAAAGATGGCTTATCAATCTGAATCTTCTTATGAGAATATTTTAGTTTGAGAATATCTTTGTATAGGGTGTAAAATTATGAATACATCGCTAGTTAAGAGGGTCTTTTGGAGAATTTATTAGTTTTGTTCTTCTTAATTTGTATCATTATGTATTTTATGTTAAAAACAAAAGCAAAAGAAAAATAAAAAATATTATTATTTTTCTAGACAAGCGTGTTCTTCATGCTTTTAGGTTTTTGAGTCAAAGTCCTATTTGGACCTATTACAAAAGAAAAAGGAAAAGAAATTTTAAATATGTAATTTTGGGTCAGAAACCCCTCTAAATGCCAAGTTAGCCTACATGTCAAGTCAACCCTACCCCAATGGATGTGTCTATATGCACCCCCTCTGAACTATATTAATATCGAGAAGATGGAGCTCATTTGAACACACACACACTTGAAGTATTGGGGTCTAAAATATCACAGAGAGAGTAGAAAATAAGTGGAGTAATGAAATCTGAAAGAGAGGATGTATTCTTAAGCTAGAGCATGTGGAATATCTACCTTGGTACATCACTTGTTGTAGGTCTCTTAATGTTGACTTCGTTGAAAGAAGGAAGGTTTGACTTGGCATCTAGAGGTGAAAGTTTTTGTGTTTATGGGTCTTGGATATCTCATTTGAACTGATTCTATAAGAAGATAATTTTTTGGGTTTCCCCTTAAAGGGGTTTTTCCTTGTGTTGGAGACCATATCTCGTGTTATTTTTTTCTATGATCTTCATGTTCATATTATGGTATTGTTTGGTGAAAGAATAAGAATAAAAATTAAAAAGAAGCCATCTAAATTCACAAGAAATTACTATGGAAAAGGAAATCTAAATTAATCTAAAATGCCTCCTTATTTCCAACAGATTTGAAACAGTATTTCCAAATTTCCATAGGCCTGCTAGGTAGTGCGAATCGTTGGAGGCCGAAAATCAATTTCTTGATCTAGGGTGGAGGAAAAGTTCGATTTGCCTTGGGATTAGTAGCAATAGGTAGTAGGATTTCCAGAGAGGGCTCTGGTGAGAAGATCAGTGAATCCACAACACTGATCTAGTGCAGTGATTTTGCAGCAAGGATTCTGCAGCAACATATCAATGTACGGAAGGAAGAGAAAAACATGCAGAGGGAATTTCCAGTATTTTTCTTAGATGGTTTCCATTTTTCTAGTTGTAGGAAAGGAGGCCATAATTTCTAGCAGTAGAAGACTGTAGTAGAGTTATATTTCCAGCCAGTGCATGCTTTATAGTCAGTAGTGCATGTGCTAGTTCCAGAGAAAGACATCCAAAAGGTAGAGCCAGATTCCTAAAGAGAAATAACAATCAGTGAGAATTAAGGGAAGGAAACTGGAAGGAAAGTGAAAATTATTGTAGGAGAAAATATGTGCATTTCTCGAGTGGAGTGCAAGTAGCAAGAAGAAGGGAATTTTAGTTGCTAGAAAGGAAAATGATATCTCTTAGTTTATTTCTCCATTTTTTGAGTTTCGTAGAGATGGCCACAATAGGTCTCAGAGATCAAGACAAATTGGACAGAGCCTCCAACTTTAGCGTCTGGAAGGCTAGGATGCAATTCCTTCTGAATGAGCACAGCTTGAAGGAATCTGTCGTAGTATTGATGGCTAAGCCTACAGAACCACAACAGTTGGAAACCTTCAAGAAGGAGATGGACAAATTCAAGAGGATGGTCCTAGATGGAGTTTGAGATCATATCATCTTGCTTAGTATAGACAAGAATAAATAAAAGGACATGTGGGATGCCATCGTGAATTTGTATGAGGATCCATTTGAGAATCATAAAATGATTCTCAAGGAGAAGTTGAGGAAAAATAAGATGCAGAAGGCTGAGAACATTACTTCCTATCTCACCAGGATTCAGCGTGTTAGATATGAACTTGCAACTGTTGGAGAGAAACAATTAGATAGTGTGCTATTGTGCATGGCACTCAACTGTTGATATTTTGGGTAGCATTAGATGTGATCTAGCTATGAAACATTGTGGAGGGGCTAGAACACATGAGATCTCCAAGACCCATAAATTGTTTGGAGAAATTCCACCTGGTGTAAAAGTTATCAAATAATTAACTTTTTAATGGGGACCCTAAGTCTAACTTAGGGAAATTGAAAAATTAAAGTGAATTAATTTACACGTGGTGAGAATGTTCTAAGTGACGTGGATCAAACTTTCTCTAATATTAGTCGTTGATTAGTGATTAGATCACGAACGTTGATTGCTCAACAAGAAAAGTATTAAAGGAAGGCTTGGGGTCAGTTGGAGAATACACACAGTGTAGCAACACTTGAGCCAAGTCGAAATTCTGGGGCATGGTTTGCTGAGAATTTTCGAGTGATCTTGCAGTGCTAGTGAGGGGAAGATCGACAAGGGATGTTCTGATCCGAGGTCGAGAATACATACATCAGAGAGGAAGTACCACACCAGGCAGCGCAGAGGCCAGCAGGAGGGACAAAGCCTAGCCAAGCTGACACAGATACCACACAGAGGGTGACACAGACCCTTCTGGGTGATACAGAGGCAACGGAGAGGCCTTCAGAGTGACATAGGGGCAGCCTGTGCTGCGCAGAGGCTACACTGGGTTAGTGGGGCTGACGCAGAGCTAGAGCTGCGCTAAGGGTTCCACTGGGCTAGAAAGGGCTCGTATTCAGTAATTCCTGAAGGGTTTGAATCAACCATATTTTCTATCTCTGAGTGGTAAGGTACTACTGTCGTGAATTTCTCTGTGGGGCAAACCACTACTAGTGCCCTAGATGTATTCAGATTTTCTTCTTAATAAATAAAACCCTCAAAGAGCTGTTGCACAGGTTTTCCTGCATTGGGTTTTTCCGAGGAAATTTGTCTGAAAAATCATGTGTGTCCTTTGTCATATTTGTGTTATGCTTCAATATATGATCTGTATATGTGTAGGCTACTAGTTGTGTTTACTTCGATATTTTCTGAATATTTTTGAAAATAACTTGTATAATTAAATCACAAGTAGGAGAAGTAAATCAAGATACTGCGGTAGGGTTTCTGTAATTTTGTATTTAGAAATTTTCACATGGTATCAGAGCATTGCAGATCAAGTTGAAGCCATCAGTAAAGGGCTGAAGATTTTTGTTGCAGGAAAGGCAGCTGAAGCAACACAAATTCAAGAGAAGGAAGCGCAGCACCAGGAGGGACGCAGAGCCAACCTGCTCAGGCAGAACTAACGCAGAGCCTATTAGGCTCATGTTGGGCTGATGCAATGGCTGACGCAGGCCCTAAAGGGTGACACAACTTGAGTTGGAAAGATGTTGTGTCAGTTGTCGAGGCTGGAAGTGCAGCTTCTGATCTTCGAATTCGCTGGTGGGGCATTGGTTCTCTCAGTGCAATACAATGCCCAGCAAAGTTGACAAAGTAAGGGGAAACAATCCCTCAACATATTTTTGCCAAAAAATATGAGATTCGATCAGGAGGGTGATCATAGAGGGTTGATTCGGCAGAATTGGCGGAGGATTTTTGGGAGGGAAATCAGTTGTGAGAGGGAGAAGTTTCTCTAGAGGGTTTCTATCGCCAAGAAACCTAGATCTGGTCTTTTGTTGAGTGTAGTAGCAGTACAATGGAGAAGAGGACCTATTTCTACTATTTGAGCAAAGATGGCTTCATACGAACAGAGAGATCAGGATAGGTTAGACGGTGTGTCTAACTTTGCGATCTAGAAAGCCAGAATCCTGACAGTCCTATAGGAGTACAATATCACATACCACGTAGAGAATGTCCTAGTTGTGCCGACTAATGTGGATGCTCTGAAGAAGCTCAACGAAAATCAAGTGTGGGCTAAGCGCTTAATCATGGATTAACTAAAGGATCACGTGGTCCTGCACATTATCGAGAATAAGACAACAAATGAAGTTTGGAAAGCTTTGACCGCGCTGTATCAAGGTAGCTCCATCCAGCGGAAGATGCTTCTGGAGAATCAGATGTGGATGTTCCAAAATGCACAAGGGAGAGGAGATCGATCCCTTCCTCTTCAGATTACAGACTATCTGAGAACAGCTGATTTCCATGGGGAAAACTCTCGATGATGGACTCATGGTGAGGACTGTCCTGAATGCAGTCACCGATGAGTGGGAGACCTTTGTCCAAAGTATCTTGGGCATAGCACAACTCCCAAATTGGGGAGACATGTGGGCAATCTTTTCGTAGGAGGAGATACGGAGGGTGACCAAGAGGGAATTCAACATCGGAGGAGTCAAGATAAAGGAGGAGGAAGATGCAGCCCTAGCATCTAAGGGACAGCGACAGCAAGGGAAGAAGAAAAGGGAACTATCCAAGGTCTGGTGCTTTAGATGTTGGGAATTGGGACACTTTGTGAGCACTTGTCCTAAGAGGAAGGACAAGGAAGTTTCTGATTCCAAGGCAGCAGCAGTGAAAGGGGACAGTGGCAGTGAAGATGATGTGGCAATGAGTGCTCATGTACCTCGAGAGAAGAGGTGGGGTGACATAGATCTGTAGAGTAGCTACAGATGGAGGCAAGATCCTTGAGGTGCCCAAACTCTTGGATCACATAAGAGCTACGGGAGCCTTAAGACAGTAGCAAGATGACTGAGTTAGTGGGTGCAGAAGATCATGGAGAAGCAGAGGCAGTGCTAGGACGCTAGAAAGTAGAGTAGCGCAGTGCAGTGGCAGCAACATTGCAGAGGCTGATGGGACTTCAACAACGCAGAGGGGCAATGCTTATGCAGTGCAGAATAGTAGCAGCATAGAGGCTCTAGAGGGATAGCGCAAAAGGCAGCAGCAGAGGGGGCTTCAGTGATGAGATGTAGCTACACTGACTTGTCTATCAATGATTAGGTGATTGTCCTTCAGTTGTTCACTTCTTAGCAACTGAGTTGCAGTGCAGTAGTTAGCAGTGGCAGTGCTACAGGAAGCATGATGCAACAATTTGAGAGGGAACCGCAGTACAAATGTGGCAGTGACTGTGGCAGAGTCATAGGCAGCAGTACAGAAAGCAGGAGCACACTGGATGGAGGGCAGTAGGCCAAGCATTAGCAATGTGAAGGGCGATGCCAAAGATCAGGGTGATGCTTCAGTGGTGAAGTGTTGTTAGAGCACATTCCTCGCTAAGAGGGAGTATTGAGATTTTGGGTAGCATCAGATGTTCTCTAGCTCCAAAAATTTGTGGAGGGGCTAGAACACATGAGATCTCCAAGACCCGGAAATCGTTTGGAGAAAATTCCACCTGGTGTAAATGTTATTCAAATAATTAAATTTTTTAATGGGGACCCTAAGTCTAACTTAGGGAAATTGAAAAATTAAAGTGAATTAATTTACACATGTGGTGAAAATGTTCTAAGTGATGTGGATGAAACTTTCTCTAATCTTAGCCGTTGATCACTGATTAGTGCATAGTCGTTTATGTCTCAATGAGAAAAGTATTAAAGGAAGGTTTTGTGTTAGTTGGAGAATACACATAGAGTAGCAACACTTGAGCTAAGTCGAAATTCTAGGGTGCAGTTTTTTGAGAATTTTCGAGTGAGCTTGCAGTGCTAGTGAGGGGTAGATCGACAAGGGTTGTTCTAATCCAAGGCCGAGAATACATACATCAGAGAGGCAGTACTGTACCAGGCCGTGCAGAGGCCAGCAGGAGGGATGCAGCCCAGGCAAGATGACACAGAGACCATGCAGAGGGTGACATAGACCCTTCTGGGTGACGCAGAGGCAGTTGAGAGGACTTCAGAGTGACCGAAGGGCAGCCTGTGCTGCATAGAGGGTGCGCTGGGCTAAAGGCGCTGGCATAGAGGCTGGAGGAGCTGCATTGAGGGTTCCAGTGGGCCAGAAAGGACTTGTATTCAGTAATTCTTGAAGGGTTTGAATCAACCATATTTTTTGTCTCTGAGTGATAAGGTACTACTGTCGTGAATTTCTCTGTGGGGCAAACCACTACTACTTCCCTAGATGTATTTAGATATTTTTCTTAATAAATAAAACCCTCAAATAGCTGCTGCACTGGTTTTCCCACATTGGGTTTTTTCGGGGACATTTGTATGAAAAATCATGTGTGTCCTTTGTCATATGTGCGTCATGCTTCAGTAAATGATTTGTATGTGTAGGCCGCTATTTGTGTTTACTTCGATATTTTCTGAATATTTCTGAAAACAACTTGTATAATTAAATCACAAGTTGGAGAAGTAAATCAAGATACTACAACAGGGTTTCTGTAATTTTGTATTCAGAAATTTTCACATCAATAGGCTCTCCGAGTGGCGTACATCCATCCAAGTGATTTATGTGTGAGACACACTTCCAGGTTGGGAGGGCCTATGCAATTACTTCACTTATGAAGAGATGAGGCTTAGTCTCATTGGATTTCCTACCATTAGTAGCAGCAAGAGACAAAAGGTGGAGGAGGAGGAGGAGAACAGAGCCCTTGCGGGAAATGGTAAAGTGAAGAAAGGTCTTAGTCAAGGAAAATGCTCGAAATAAGAGAAGAAGAAGAAGAACCTATCAAGGGTCAAGTGCTTTGGATGTGGTGAGTTTGGTCACTAAGTCCCCTAGTGTCCCAAGAGAAATAAGGACAAAGAGGGGAAGCAAACCACAACATTAGCAAATATTAATGACTTATAGTCCCGATTGGAGGATGAGTTCACTATGTTTGCAACATTATCCTTAGATAGAGGAGGAGTATGATGCTCTAGTATGCCATATTGGGTAGGGTCTGTGGGAGGAGCAACAAGGAGATCTAGATCATGGTGAGGAGGACTTGATCAATAGATCAAACCTAGTTGGTGAGAATTCCTCACATGGATCATCACCTTTTCTACAAGATGCCACAGTAGTATAGTAGCAGCAGGATTGAAGTGTGAGAAAGGCGCAATCAAATTCTTCAGGGGAAGTTGTAGAGTTAGTTGTAATAAGATACTTGAGAGATAATTTTAAAGCCAATGGGGCACAGTCATGTACTCGGTCGAGAGTGTAGAGCTAGTTGCAGTCAAAAAATCAAGGGATAGGTGTAGACCTTATTGAAGTGACATAGTACATTAGGAGAGTTTGAGACTTAGAGGGATTCTAGCTTCTAAGGGAGAAGCCCTATGGAGGATTTATCTTAAGGTTCTAAATGTAAAAATTCCAACTTGTAATCCTACTACATTATCTGATGTTATTTCTTCGACTTATTATTCAAAAGTTATTTGCAGAAATCTCTTGAGTAAATATCGAAATAAATTCAAATGTATACTTCACCATACAATTACTGAGCAAAACAATAAGGAAATACTAGCACAAGAATGACAATTATTTTGGATAACTGTCCTCGGAAAAAACCAATGCGGGAAAACCAGTGTAGCAGTTGAGGGTTTCTATTATTCTTCAGCAAAATATTCTTGTACAATTTACAATAAGCAGTAACGAAGAGAAATTCTCTATGATAACATTGGAGAAATTTCTCACAAAATTTTCTGATAATAACCAACCCCGGAAGGACTCTCCTGGGCCTCTTGTATCACCACTATGTTGGCTCTGCATGGGGACTGCATAGAACTACATCACCTTTGCGTTGTTCCCTCCCTGCCTCTGCGTTGTCCCTTCCTGCCACTGCGTCACCTGCTCCTGCACCCCGGATTGATGTTGAACCCTCTTTGTCTCTCTTCCACCTGCAACACTCCCTCTCGATCGATTTTCTCTTGTCGAACTTCAGCCATTGAGAAAATCGATTTTACTTGATTAACTGAGTATCTGCACTGGTGTATTTTACAAATGACCCTCAAACCTTACTTTATAGTCTTCTCGTTGAGATATCAACGACTGAGATTATATCTCTAATCAACAACTAATATCATAAGTTGACTTGATCCATGTTGTCTAGAATATTTACACTCTGTTTTATTAATACCCTTTAATTATTTAATTTCTCTAAGTTTAGACTTAGGGTCTCCATTAAAATAACTAATTATTTTAATAAAACATATTCTGAGTGGAATTTCCACAAACGATTTATGGGTTCTTTGGAATACATATGCCTAATCCTCACCACAAAGTTTGAGACTTAGAGCACTTCCGATGCTATAAAAAATAAGCACTCCATGTTAGCGAGGAAAGTGCTCTAACAATATGCTTGTTGCATACTGCTCTGACCCTAAAGCATCCTCTGCAATGTTGATATTTGACAACCTGTCCATCAACCACTGCATTTTTGTTGCTACTGTACTGCTTCCCATGACACTGCCACTGCCACTGTTGCATCCACACTATAGGTACCTCTTAAGTGTTGCTTCATCCGTTACTGAAACGGATTTTCAATCATCCGCATCTTTTCCCTGAAGTGAAAAAATTTTGTTCTCCCTAGAGCCTTGGTGAGAATGTCTGCTACCTGATCTCTCGTGGGAATGTACTGCAAGCGCACTGCTCCCTGCTGAACACAGTCTCTGATAAAATGACACTTGATGTCGATGTGCTTTGACTGATCATGAAAAACAGGATTCTCATAGAGCTTGATGCAAATCTGATTATCACATAGAATATTGGTCGCCTCCATCTTCCTTATGAATAAATTCACGATCAATTTTCTAATTCATATGGCCTCACACGAAGCTATGTTGGCTGCCATATATTCTGCTTAAGCTGTGCTCAGTGCTACGGACTTTTGCTTCTTATTGCACCAAGAGGTCATACCTGATCCAATGTTGAAGCAGTACCCAGTGGTACTTTCTTGATCTACCGAACTTCCTGCCCAATCTGCATCTGTGAATCCACGTAGAATGATGTCATTGCCTTGGGTGTATTTTAATCCATATTCGACTGTTCCTCGCACATATCGAAGAACATGCTTGGCAACTGCCCAGTGCACCTTCTTGGGTTCTACCATGAACTGACTGAGGGAATTAACAACGTAGCAAATGTTTGGCTGGGTGTTGACCAGATACATGAAAGACCCTGTGAGCTTCCTGTGTAGCCATGGGTATATAGTCCTGCATTCTAAATCTCTTTAGAAGTTCTGTAGTTACCTTCCTTTCCCAAGGAAAATTTCTACCTTCTACTGCCAAACTTCCAATCCAAAAAATAGTGTGTCAGCCCCAAATCCTTTAGTCGAATTCTTCTTCCAGATTCTTCTTGCATTCTTTGATGAGCCTAGATGATCCTGTCAAAAATAAATCATGTACATACAATACCAAAATCAGAGGCTCATTCTCTTCTGTGAGATAATAGATATTGGGATAAGCATCACTCTTGACAAATCCCATCTGTTGCAAGTAACCATCAATTCGAACATACCATGATCTAGGTGCCTGTTTGAGTCCATACAGGGCTTTATTCAGCCTACATACATGAGTTTTCTTCTCAGGCATTTCAAAGCCTTTCGGTTGTTCAATGTGAACCTTTTCTTCTATCACCCATTCAAGAACACAGTCTTGACGTCCATTTGGTGAATCTCCCATCCCATCTGCACTGCAAGGGATATAATGGATCTGATAGAGTTATATCTGGCTACAGGGGCGAAGTTTTCTTCATATTTTATCCCTTCTTTCTTAGCATGCCCCTTAGCCTCATACCTAACCTTGTACTTTTCTACACTGTCATCTACAGCATACTTAATCTTGTAGGTCCACCTGTGACCTACAATTGATTTGTCCTGTGGTCTAGGTATGACTTCCCATACATCATTGGTCATGATAGAGCCATTAGGGGAATTTTGACATCTAAAATAAGCCTCCTAAGAAAATTATACAACCAAAATAAACTTTATAAGAACCAATAGGATTCAAGATGATGACGTCAACCATGGAGGATGATTCACCATTTTTGGAGTAAAAAAGCAAAAAGATAAAAAAATTAAAAAATAATAAAATTACTTTTTCAACTCATATTTTCAACTTATCTCCCTAAGGTTTTACTCAAATTTCGAGCAGGAGTTCTCGTTGGATGAAAAAATTATTTCCTCATCCAAGGAGTACCCATACCCATGTTGCATACTTTCGATGGACCCTGCTACAAAAAAAATGAGAAATACATGAAAATACGTGATTGCAATCACATTTTTCATGTAGTAGGGTCCATCGTAAGTATGGAACATGGGGACTCATTGGATGAGGAATCAAATTATGCATCCGAAAAGTGTTTCCACTCAAAATTTGAGTAAACCCATAGGGAGATAATTTGAAAATACGAGATGAAAATATAGTTTTTGTTTTTTTCCCTCTAAAATTTGATGATGTAATGTAATCTTATTTTATTATTTCCATTATTTTTTTATACTTTCCTTAGGAGGCCCATTTTAGGCCTCACAATTCCCCTAATGTGTACTCTACCATAGAATCTACCCAGACTTGATGTCGAATGGCTTCCTAAAAGCTAGAGGGCTTGACAACCTGTGCTACCAATGCTCGGTATCTGTCAGGCTATCTACGCTTCCTACATACATGAGTTTTCTTCTCATACATTTCGAAGCCTTCCAGTTGTTTGATGTAAACCTTTTCTTCTATCACCCCATTCAAGAACGCAGTCTTGACGTGTTAATTTTGGACAACTAGGTCCAAACTCCATGTTGTGATGCTCAGATGAAGATACCAATATTTTTATTGGGTTCCTCTTTCGGAGAGGTGCAAGATCGATCTAAAGATCATCTTGATCCGATGAGAAGAACATTTATTTTGAATTTATTTTTAATCTATTCAAAATATGTGCAAGTCAGGCTTTAAGGTTTTGTACCCCAGCAGATGTGTCACACACCCTCATTGATGGATATATATTGGTCAACGTCGGAGGACATTTTCATTCATCTCATCCTCACACATTCTCTCTCCTCATCTGATTGGTTTGATCACTTGGAGTCTCTTCTCTCTCCACACGTGGGAAATCTGGCAGCAGCAATTTCTGGTTTTCGGTCTAGGGTTTCTGCAGCAACTGCAGCCAAGTTTGACTAGCGTTGACTTTGGTCAATGCAAGGTCAAATCGACCCGAAACTCTCACTCTCCCAAAATCTCGATTTCCCTAATCCGCATTTTCTGGCACTATTTCTAAGGCAAAACGTTGACTTTGACTTTTCAACGTTGACCTAGCTGCTGCTGCTGTTTGCGTTGACCGTTGACTGACAATGTTGACTTTTCTGGGGTTGACTTTTGAGTTGACCGTTGGGCTGTCCTGATGGTTGTGTGACATTGCTGGTTAGCTGACCATATCGAGACTTTGTTGGTTGAAGCATCCTGTTGACCGCCGTAACGCACCATCACACTTATATGTTTCTAGTTTTTCTTCTGTCAATCTACTGGTATGTTCTATCATCATTTTACTTTATTGTTTATGTGATTGTTGTCTTGATATTGAAGAGAAAGTAAAGTTGCATCAAGCATAGAACATCTACAAAAATTTACATGGTATCAGAGCTGAGGTGAAGACAAGCCCTAATTTGTAGCAATCACCAAAGAACAGGATGGGTTCCTCAAACTACAATGGCTTCAAGGCTGATGACAAATTAACTGGGACGGATGACTTCCATGCTTGGAAGATGACATTGGACCTTATGTTGGAAGACCAAGATGTCATGGACTATGTGCAAGGTAAAATCCAAGAGCCTCCATCCACTACAACTGCTGCCGCCAAAACAAAGTATAAGAAGGGGGAGATCAAAGCAAAGCTGATGATCAAGGACTCAATTCACAAATTCTGGTTGCCTACAGCTCTGAGCTGGGCACATCCAAAGAGATGTATGATAAGTTGGTCCACATGTTCAAGGCCAACAATGCGAATCAAGTACTATTCTTCAAGAATCAATTGAAGAATCTGAAGAAAGATAGGGATGAGTCTATTCAATCATATTTTCGGAAGATGACCGAGATCAGGAACAATCTGCTGGCTATTGGGGAGACAATAGTTGATTGAGAGATGGTACTCACCGCACTTGGAGGGCTCTCATCTGAATGCATGTGTTCAACACTACCATTCTCAATAATAATGTGATACCTAACTTTGACGAAGTAATATCAAGATGCGTTAGAGAAGAGACAAGAATGAAGGAGTATGAAAATGAAGGAAATGCTGCCTACGCTGCTCATTCTAGAAAGAAGAACCCTGGTGGTCCAAAGAACAAAGGAAGAGCAGGGGCCCAAGGAAAGAAGGGAAAGTGTTACACTTGTCATAGGCCAGGTCACTATGCTCGAGAATGCCCTTTCAAGAAGGATTCTCCCGATGGTGATGACAACAACGACAACCGGAGGAATGGCAATCAAAGGAACAACAGATTCAAGGGGAAGAGGAAGGCTTCCTCTGGCAAAAATGGTCAACCTTTCAAAAGGTCGAGAAATTTCAGGTATGAGGAATCAAATGTTGTTGATAAAAGAAATGAATTCATTCTTGTATCTGCCCTCTCTGCTGCATCTCCACCCGACACTATGGATGTCTGGTTAATAGATAGTGGTGCCTCAAGGCACATCACTGGCTTCAAGGAAGCACTCTTTGATATGGTTGAGAAGGATACTAATCTGGAAGTTATCCCTGGAGATAATGCCACATATCCCGTGAAAGGGATAGGGACTGTGACCATTTGTCTCAAGGTCAAGTCCTCCGCTTGCAGGATGTACTCTATGTACCTAATTTGAAGAAGAACCTTGTGTCTATATTGGCCATGGAAGACAAAGGTTTCAATGTGGCATTGATGGAAAGGTGCGCATGTGGAAGAAGAGCTTCAAGGAAGCTATCACGATTGGGTTTAGAGTTGATACACTCTACCAAGTTGGAGGAAGTCAACTGGGAGCGATGACATGTGATACTATTTGACAGACTGAACTATGGCACCGGAGGTTTGGACACCTTCACTACAAGGCCCTTCCCGAAGCAAGGAAGGTGGTGACGGGGATGGCCGAGTTCTCAAATAATCATGAAGGTGTATGTTAGGGTTGTGCCGAAGGAAAGCATACAAGGGGACCTTTCCCCTCAAGCGTCACAAAGACATCTGATGTCTTGCAATTAGTACATTCTGATCTGTCTAGTGTGCTGCCCGTGACATCCTTGGGAGGATGTTCTTATTATATGACGTTCATAGATGACTTCTCTCGCAAAACCTGAATATACTTCTTGAAGAAGAAGGATGAGGCTTTCATGTGGTTCTGTACCTTCAAAGCGTTGGTGGAAAATCTGAAAGGGAAGAAGATCAAGATATTGAGGACCGATAATGGCATTGAATATGAGACGAACGAGTTCAAGAACTTTTGTAGAGAAGCTAGCATCAAGAGGGAGACCACAACTGTTTATACTCCTGAGCAGAATGGCGTTGCTGAACGAAAGAACAGGACCATTGTGGAAGCTGTCCATGCCATGCTATGTGACCAAGGTCTACCGAAGTTTTTGTGGGGAGAAGCTGTGAACATTGTTGCGTACATACAAACCGATGCCTGCATTCCGCTGTGGACTCCAAAACTCCCGAAGAGGTTTTCACTGGTAAGAAACCTGGCGTCTCACATTTTAGAGTCTTTGGATGTCCTATTTATTTTCATGTGTTGAAGAATTAGAGGAGCAAGATGGATGCTCATGGGAAGAAGGGAATGTTTGTGGGCTACAACGAAACTTCGAAGGCCTATAGGGTCTATGTGCCTGGTCAAAAGCAAGTGGAGATATGCCACGATGTTACCTTTGACGAAGATGCTTCCCTGAGGATAGTAGTCAATCTTCAGAGATCTGAGGAAGATCATGAAGCAAGGCCTGGAAATCAAGAAGAACCGAAGGATGAGGCGATGCCCGATGTTGAAAGATCGATTGACTCGATTGATCCACCTCCTTTGATAAGGAAGATACCATCATGGCTCAGGGACACTCTGGAGGATGCCGAGGGACATATGGCCCCAAGGGGGACATTCCGTGAAAGCAAGAAGCCGAGTAGATACCAAGGGTATCTAGCAGCCATGAGTACTATTGTACAATCTGAGCCTGGATCTTTTGAGGAAGCCATAAAGCATCAAGTATGGAAGGATGCTATGCACGAAGAGTATGAGTCCACATTGAAGAATGATGTCTGGGATGTGGTTCCAAGACCGGAGGACAAAGCAGTTGTCACCTCGAAATGGCTCTACAAGATCAAGCATGGATCTGATGGAAGTGCTGAAAAGTTCAAGACAAGATTCGTTTCCCGTGGCTTCTCTCAAAAGGAAGGCATAGACTATGATGACATACTTGCACCTGTGGCCCGATATACCACCATTCGATCTATCATAGCCCTTGCTGCTACGCAAGGATGGAGTCTTCATCAGATGGATGTGAAGACCGCATTTCTACATGGTGCGATAAAGGAAGAGGTGTATGTAGAGCAACCTTTGGGGTTCGAAGTCTAGGATTGGGACACCCATGTCTGCAAGTTGAAGAAAGCCCTCTATGGGCTGAAGCAAGCACCCAGAGCTTGGTACGAGAGGATAGATAGCTACCTGATGAAGTTGGGCTTCACTCGCAGTAATGTTGATCTAAACCTTTACTTCAAGGTTGATAAAGAGAAGCCTCTCATTTTGGTGTTGTATGTGGACGACCTCTTCCTGACAAGTGCTGACCCTCTCATTCATCAGTGCAAGAGGGAGCTTGCTGCTGAGTTCGAGATGAAGGGCCTAGGACTGATGCACTACTTCCTAGGCCTGGAGTTCTGGCAGAGACCTGGCGAGATTTTCCTTTCTCAAGGAAAATACATTGTGAATCTTTTGGAAAGATTCAGTATGGTGGACTGCATGTCCATGTTGACACCGATGGAGCTCAACTTTAAAAAGTTGAGTGGCAGCGCTGCTAGGCTCGTGCTAGCAAATCCTACTGAGTATTGTCAACTCGTAGGGGCCCTGATGTTCTTAGTGAACACCTGTCCGGACGTATGTTTTGCAGTGAACACTTTGAGTTAACATATGGTTGAGCCTCATCACATTCACTAGGTTGGTTCCAAGAATCTTCTGAGATATCTTCGGGGCACGATAAACCATGGTCTGAGATACACTGCCGAGAGCGTGACACTCCTTGGATATACTGATGCCGATTGGGCTGGCAGTGTGGTGGATCGTAAAAGCACATCGGGATGTTGCTTCACACTTGGATCTGCTTCGATATCATGGATGAGCAGGAAGCAGCAGTCAGTGGCTTTGAGCACTGCGGAGGCCGAATACATTGCAGTGAGTATGGCCTGTTTTGAAGCAGTTTGGTTGCGAAGGCTCTTCAGTGAGTTGTTCGGGCATGTGCTAGATACCACCGTGATACTCTATGATAACCAGAGTGGGATTCGCTTGTCCGAGAATCCCGTGTTCCACGATCGATCCAAGCATATTGATATCAGGTACCACTTTATCCGAGATATGGTACAGCGAGGCGCCATAAGGTTCGATCATATAAGCACTGATGAGCAGGTCATGGATATTCTCACAATTCCCTTGTGGAAGGTCAAGTTCCTAACCTTCCATGAGAATCTTGGTATCGTGGAACGGCCCTATGTTGAGGGTCCTGTTGGACGATGAGCTTTGGGAGCTCTGGGGCTTTGGGGATAGCTTCTTGAAGCTATAAGCAACCACAGGGCTAGGCTTGCCGAACCTTGTTGGTGTGCTTCTGCCCCACTGTTACGATGATTGAGTTGGTTCACCTCTCATTATCTGTGCCCCGTATGCATCCTACCCATTGAGTTCAGGGCTCATGGGAAGTACCTCTCATTTGGCCAGTGAGGTGGGAAAAGCTAGAGACTAGTAGCAAAGACTGATGGACGTATCAAAGATTGTCGTACTCTCTATCCAGGATGGCATGGTCCAACCACTTGATCTGGGATCAAGTATAGTGAGGTTTCGGACCTCCAACTGACTTTGGGCCATGTAAACCAACTTCGAGTTGGTATGAGACTCTTTGTGAGTCCTATAGAGGTTTCGGACCTCTGGGCTGAATCTGTCAGCCGGGAATGATGTCTTTGTGACTGACCCACTTCTGTTCTGAAAGAAAGAGCCAACAAAGCAAGTTATGACGGGATGATGCACGATGTTGGATTGCACAGGTGGATGGAGTTCTCCCTTATTGAGAGGGAGTGTTAATTTTGGACAACTAGGTCCAAACTCCATGTTGTGATGCTCATATGAAGATACCAATATTTTTATTGGGTTCCTCTTTTGGGAGGAATGGTCGATCCCAGATCATCTTGATCCGATGAGCAGAACATTTATTTTGAATTTATTTTTAATCTATTCAAAATATGTGCAGGTCGGCTTTAAGGTTTTGTACCCCAGCAGATGTGTCACACACCCTCATTGATGGATATATATTGGTCAACGTTGGAGGACATTTTCATTCATCTCATCCTCACAGATTCTCTCTCCTCATCTGATTGGTTCGATCACTTGGAGTCTCTTCTCTCTCCACACATGGGAAATTTGGCAGCAACAATTTCTGGTTTTCGGTCTAGGGTTTCTGCAGCAACTGCAGCCAAGTTTGACCAGCGTTGACTTTGGTCAACGCAAGGTCAAATCGACTCGAAACTCTCTCAAAATCTCGATTTCCCTAATCCACATTTTATGGCACTATTTTTGAGGCAAAACGTTGACTTTGACTTTTCAACATTGACCTAGCTGCTGCTAATGTTTGCGTTGACAGTTGACTAATAGCGTTGAATTTTCTGGGGTTGACTTTTGAGTTGACCATTGGGCTGTCCTGAGGGTTGTGTGACATCGCTGGTTAGCTGACCATATCGAGACTTTGTTGGTTGAAGCATCTTGTTGACCGTCGTAATGCACCAGCACACTTATATGTTTCTATTTTTTCTTCTGTCAATCTACTGGTATGTATTATTAGCATTTTACTTTATTGTTTATGTGATTACTGTCTTGATATTGAAGAGAAAGTAAAGTTGCATCAAGCATAGAACATCTACAAAAATTTACATGACATCCATCTAGTGATTCTCCCATCTCATATGCGCTGCAAGGGATATAATGGATCTAATAGAGGTATATCTAGCTACAGGGGCAAAGGTTTCTTCATAGTATATCCCTTCTTTTTGAGCATACACCTTAGCCACAAACCTAGCCTTGTACTTCTCTAAAATGTCATCTACAACATACTTAAATCTTGTAGATCCACCTGGATATATACCTATTCCTCAATCTCTCCATTCAAGAACTTTGTCTTGACATCCATTTGATGAATCTCCCATCCCATCTGTGCTGCTAAGGATACAACAGTCCGAATGGAGGTATATCTGGCAACTGGTGCGAAGGTATCTTCATAGTCAATTCCTTCCTTCTGAGCATACCCTTTTGCCATGAACCTTGCCTTATATTTCTCTACGCTACCATCTGCAGCGTATTTGATCTTGTAGATCCATCATGATCCAACAACTGATCTGCTCTGAGCTCTGTGAACAACTTCCCAAACATCATTTGTCATGATAGAAGCATACTCCTCTATCATGGCATCTACCCATACCTGGTGCTGAACAACTTCCTGGAAGCTGGAAGGTTCCTCTACCTGAGCAACCAAAGCCTGGTACCTGTCAGGAGGTCTACGTTGTCTCTTCCCATTCCTGGGACTCCCAATAAAGTTTTGTGTCCCTCAGTATTTGCCGAGCTTCCCTGCTGAACCGACCACTAGTGGAAGGTTGCTCTCTCAACTCTTCCTCTTGATCTAGTTGTTCCTCAGACTGGTATGTCATACCCTTTGTCCCGCAACTGGGATATTGAGATTAAATTCATCCCAAGCCCCAACACATGTAGTACATCTGTGACCTTGACACTGGTTCCGGCTTTAGTCTGAAACACTACGGCTCCTCTCCCAACTGGAGTGGATTTCGTGCTATTCCCCATAGTGATTTGGAAGTTCATCTGCTCCTCCCTATAGCTCGAGAAATATTGTCGTACTCCAATCATATGAGCTGAAGCCCCGCTATTAATATACCAGATTCCTGCAGATGCTGAACTTGACAAGCATGCACAATCCTCTTCTAACCTAGAGGATAAAACATCTAAGTCTGCCATACTTATCTATGTTTTCTTTTCTCTGTGTTGCGTCCCTTCTGAAGCTTTTGGTTTGCGCAGTCTCTTCTCTGACCTTGCTTCCTTTGGATTTGACAACTCAGATACCATGTTAAAATTTTGTAATGTAGAATTCTACTGCAGCTACTGATTATATTTCTTCTATTGCATTCTCAACACAATTATTTAACATTTCACTGTGTTAAATATAAAAATAAAATATGTTGCAAACTTCATGATAAATAAACAATATGAAAGAAATAACACAAGTATTCACACATAGACACCGTTATTTTTGGACAATTGTCCCCGGAAAAAACCCAACTTGAGAAAACTAGTGTAACAGATCTGAGGGTTTCTTTATTATGCAAAAATTCTGAGTACAAATGTGTGATTGTAATTATCAATCAATCACCTAAAGAAATCTGATGAGAATAGGCTAGTGAGACGATTCTCACTTTACCACGAAGTTTCAGCACTGACCTACACCCACACTGAGTAGCTCCGCGTGATCTCTATGCAATGACTGCATCCCCCACGCTGACACTGCGTCACTCCTGCTGCTGCTTGTTGTGACTGCCTCGGTGCTCACTGTTGGGTGAGACTAGAGTTTTCTCCCCTTCTAGAAATGTCCTCCAGATACTGGATAAACCCTCAATTGCCTCTCCAATTGAAATCAAAACTCCCTCTGTTGCTCTGCGCTGGCCCAGCGTAACTACTGCTTGGCTATCTCTGTGCTGCTGTTGTGGCTCCCTTCTCTCTTCTCTCCCTGTACTCTCTATGCTTCAGAAACTCTCCCCCTTGGAGATTTCACCTTCCCCTCTCTGCAATCGAGAATCACTTCGATTTTTCCTTCGACTGAAGAAATCGATCTCTAGATTCTTTCTCTGTTTGATGTGTTTTCCAAATGCCCATCGCACTCTCCTTTATAATCTTTCACTGACTCATCAACAGCCAAGATTAAATCATAATCAAGGGCTAAGATTAACTGAGAGTTGATCCATGACCTTATCTAAAATATTCACACTTAGTTTAGTTAATACCCTTTAATTAATCAGTTTCCCTAAGTTTAGACTTAGGAAAACATTAAAAAATGATTAATTAATTTAATTAAACCATCTCTAAGTGGAATTTTCCAAAATCCTTTCTAGGTATTATGGAATACATGTGTCTTAGCCTATATACAAGATCACAAGGCTAGAGCACATCTGATGCTACCATAAATCAACACCCTCCGCACACAGAAGATCAAAACAGACATAACAAACCCAGAACCCCCAACAAGAGGAACCACAACACCACTACCACCCTTCCTGACACACGGCGCCAACCTGCCTCTACCCTCACTGCAAAATACCACCAATGAACAGGCCACCCTGACAGTAGAATTACCCAGACTGCACCTGAGCCTCGACCACGGCGTAGGAGCAAAGCAGATACCACCTTGGCAAAGACAACCCAAAACTCATTGTCAAAGATCTTATCTTTATTACATATATAGGAAGCCCACGTACAAATTCTAATGCAAGCCTACATCATTGTACCAGCCATGCTGAAATCCCAATGCTCCGCCATTATTTTCCTGCACTTCCCTTCGTCCTTCAACCCCACCCACGTCTTCCTCCCACGCGTGACCTGCACAACTCAGAACAATGAGAGTAAATGCAACCCTCCATCACCCAAAATTCCCATGGAGTAAGTGTTAAATCGTTGGCTACTGCAGATGGTACGAGGTCGAGAGGTAAAATTTCGCACGATAGAGTCTTTTGAGTACCAAGTGTAGGACAGGTTGAGTGAAAGTCACCACACTGCACCATGATTTCAGGTTGATCCATGCCACGAGTCACAAGGACAGGCTGAGGAGAATTAAGGCTGATAAGACAAGGGGATGGAAGAGCGGCCTAGGATCGACTGCGAGGTGGCATATCGCTTGGCAAGGAAGGGGGATGCTAGGGAGGCGTGGCGGGGATTAGCCCGGGGTTGAGGAGAGGGGGAGGGGTTAGGGGAGAGGGGGAGGGAAGGAATGAGGGAAGGGGGGGGAGTGGATATCATGATGAATTAGGGGAGGTGAGGGATGCGGGAGGAAGAGGGCAGACAAAGGGGAGCGAAGGGAGAGAGTAGTAGGGGGCTAAATAGGAAAATCCCCCCACCTCACAAAGATTATATAAACTTTTCTTCATATTCTGGCCATAGGGTTCATACTCGGTCCCATTTTTGAAGGCTTTAGACATTATTAAGGAATATGTGAGGTTCCCTCTATGCCATTCACTATACTGATCTTTTCCTTCATCCTACAAGCCAAGTTTTCTTGCTTGTCCGCCTCCTGGTTATTCCCTCTTAGAATGTGGAAGAATGTCACTCGGTCAAAGAGAGGAATCTTACCTTGAGAACACTTGATCACTTGGCTTAAAATTTAAACTCATGTTTTGAGCTGGGGTATTGTACCTCATATGTTTAATTGTCAACATGGAGTCCCCTAGGATTTGTAGTTCCTTCATGTCCTTTTTATTTGCTAGAGAGAGTCCAAAAAATAAACCATAAGCCTCTGCTTGATTGTTTGTTTTCCTTCCCAAGCTCCAAGCATATCTGACTTCGATTTTTCCTTCGGGATTAGTGAGAATTCCTCCCCCTCTTGCCACCCCTGAGGCCTTAAATACGTTTTTAATAAGCCTAAAATCATTGATAATTCACCTAATGCATTAAGAAATGAGCCTATGTTGATTTGAATGCATGTAAGTGATTTTCTTATGGATTGTTTGGTTTATTTCAGATCTGATATATTTGCTACAGCCACCTAAAAACACTTACAACAGTGATAAATTTTCATAAAAGTGGGGCTTAATAACTCATTGGTTATCATATTTTATTATTACATTGTCGTTTTCACTCGTTGGGCTTGCACCTTTATGCACTTTGATTATTTTCTGAAGACTATAATAACATTTCAGGATCTGAAATTTACTGCATAAGGTCTGATATAAAATTTACAGTGGTGATAAAAGTGGTTGAAAGTCGTCTAATCTCATTTAGATCTTGTTTCTTGCATTTTGTGCATCTTAGATAAGTGTTAAATTGAGTAGTTGGGTGATTTTCTTATTGCTGTAATCATATGTTATTGGCTGATCCATATTTCTTTCAGCGCCATTGGCATCTAGTTGCACTCTTGCATTTACATAAGTGCTCTAATCAAGTTGATAAGTGTTTTATAAGATTGGTTAATTTCTCTAATTAACATTGTTGGATACTTGGATACATTGATCATTGTTTGATTGGTTATTTCTCAACGTGATTCATTGTTATTTAGCATTGATCTGGTCTTATTTATCATTTGAGAAAATTGTCTATTGGTTTTACTCAAAGAAGCGAAAATCGCGATTTTTTCGGAAGGCCGATTTTTTGGGCGATTTTTTGGATTTGCCAAGAAATCGCTATTTTTTCGGTAAAAATCGTGGGCCCATCAAACAGCAACCCTATAAGTTCAAAAATCAATTTTTTTTTGGTCATTTTTGCTGCCCTCTCATTTTCCTGACACACCTTGTTGGCAATGATATTTCCTTTATTTTTCATCCTTTTACTTAAATTTTTAACATTACCATGAAATGACTCGGGATGTTTAAGAGTGGTTTTGATCTCATTGGATTTCATATGGAGAAACTAGAATTTTAGATTTCACTCAAAATTCAGTAGACTTAATGTTTTTCAGGGTTTCATGGTTTGGGGATTTGCATTGTTTCCATTTGATTCTATTATGTGTAAGGGTATGAGATTGGCATTTGATCAAGAGCATGAAGTCCTTTAAGAACCTTGATGTTGGTGGCATTGATTGTTGAACTTTGTTGATGTTGGTGGTATTGATTGTTGAACTCCCCTACCGTGGCCTTAATAAGAATGTACCCTTCACTCAAAGGAAAACAACTGGTTAGGCATGTTAATCTTTTTCTACCGCATTTTAAGGTTGAGGAGATGAACCCTTCACTCAAACCAAAATCATTGGTTAGGCATGTTAAACTTTTTCAATTTCTATCATGTTATAAGGTTGAGCAATCCAAGTCTTAAGACTTTGAGCTAGATGATGTTTATGTATCTCTTGTTGATGATCCCATTTCTAGTAGCGATGAATCAATGATGAGTTTCATGAGGAGGAGGAGGAGGAGGAGGCGGAGGAGCAACCGCAGGAGGAGGAGGTGACACCACCTACCCCTACTACCGGTAGAGGATGTGGTCTGCCTCCTTTAGCTCCTGGTGCTTCAAGATCTGAAGCACAACAGAGTCCATTGCCAGCCCCGCCAGCTTCTTCGTCTAGAGGGAAAGCTGTTACATTTTCTCACAAGAGGGGCAGAGGAAATCAGTAGTATAGGTTATTTGGTGCATTCCGTTGTATATAACATTATGACTGATGATATGAGATACATTATTGTATTTTTTGTTGATATTTTGAGGTTGAGTTGAGACTCAGGACTTAGTATTCAGGACATGATTCACTATTATGTGTGATGTAGCATTAGACATGATATTACACATCTTATATATTAGTGTTTTTTTTTCATATTTTTGTGTCAATGCATTTATTTTATGCTGTGGGTGCTTTAGATACTAAAAAAATTGAAAAAAAATGAATATTTTTGTATGTGCTGATTTTTTCCTGATTTTTACCGATTTTTCCCGATTTTTATGATTTTTTCGATTTTGTCCCCTCGCTGATTTAATCCCGATCATGATTTTCAAAACATTGGTTTTACTGTCAACACTTTATGGCATCGTTAAAGTTTGAGCACTTTATCTTGTGGTTGAGATTGTCATTTGTCTCTTGTCTAAGTACCTTATTCTCAATCGAAGATCAATTGTAATTAAGTACTTAAGAGAATTAAGTAATCTCACCTTAAGAGCACTCATACCTTGCACTTGTGTTCTTGGATTAGCCTCTTGCATTAACAAATTTACTTCCAAGCATAAGCTTGGTCAATAGAGATATAGGCCCACCTCTCTCATCTAGCTCGAGGAGTTTAGCATCTCTTTAGTGGTTAACATGGTGACCTTGCAGTTGTCAGAGCCACAGTCTCTATAGCGCAGGAGGCATCGGGTTGTTAGAACCTAAGGGGAGGTATCATTAACCAAACCTTTGCTTGCTTCTCCTTGGCTTCTCTCTCACAACGTACTCTAGAGACTAGCCTCAAAACAATTAAGAGGGAGGACACACTTATAATAGGAATGTAACCTAAAATAAACCAAGACTTTGCATTTCACCTAGATCGTAGAATTTGCATCTCATATAGGATATTGAAACATCCTCTAAGAAACAATTGTTCATCTGGTGACTTGGTAAATAATTTGTCTTAAGAAAGTAATTGACTTCATTTAAACCACTGGTCTTCCATAATAATCTAATCAAATCATTTAACTTGCTAATTCAACCAAGTTGTTAGGCCATTCAGTTGTGTCTCTCGGACATATTGGGTGCCGAAAAGTCTCCCATCTTCACATTTCATAGGGACTACCCCCCATATCTTGTTGTAGGGAGATGACTAGAATTGAGAGGGCGGGGATCAGAGTGACTACCCCCACCCTGAACATTTTTGCGTCTTTCCTGTACAGTTTGGGTGACAAAAGGGCCATGGTGTAGTAACAAAAAATTTAATAAGTAATACATCAACAAAACTACTTGCCACACTCTTAACGAGTAGACGGCTTGAGGGCTAGCTTGAGCAACATAAGGTTGAAGGATAATCTTCAGAAAAGGCATTGATGGGCCAAAGAGAGAAGATTAATAATCTAGATTGTTAGAGGTATGCTTGTTTTGGTGGATTTACCTTCATGCTTCACATGCTCTGCATATTCCATTGTAAAAGAAAATAAAATGTTTTTTTTTTCAACTAAATCCTTTCACATGAGGATGTTTAGCATGTTTAGATTAGTGAATAAAAGTAAAGAGTGAGGGAAGCGAGAAAAAATCCATTTAGTTCCTTAGACATCGTCTCTAGTGAGATTAATGGGCATACAATTTCCAAAAGGTCAACAATTCCCCTTTGCAAAATATAAATAGTTAATTCCTGAGAAATGAGTAAGTGAGAGAGGAATCCTTGCAAGTTGGATGAAATCTAGTTACCACAAATAATCCAAATAGTAGGCACACATAAACAAATGTCGATTGAAGTGAGTTAAAATTCAAGAAATAAGTAGAGAAACAAAGTAGGACATGTAAATTGCACCAATTTCAATTTGTTTATGCTCATGTTTTAACGAAAATCCCACGAGGAAGCATGATAAAGTTAGGAAGTTGTGTATATTGAAATTGAAATTATACATCAAAAATGCTAGAAGTGGTACTTGAAGTGGTGAAAAGTGCCAAAAAAACAAGAATTAATGGAAGGTTTAGTTTGATTGGCCTTAAGGACATAAGGTGTTATGAGGAATAATCTAAGGTCGGGGACCCTCAAAAGCAACTGCTTATGGATGATCCAAAATCATTAGATGAAATCCTCCCTAAAGGATACATAGGATATGCTATAAAGATGATAAAGATGGATCATCAGGAGCTATGCCTAGCCCTTTTTACTATGGAGATATTTACATAAAGATCTCAAATCTTTCTCACTTCGACTCACCTTGGGGTTTCTAAAACTATTACCTCTTACTTCTAGGTTATTATGTCTGGTTGAAGCCTAAAACATCATGCGACGGGCAGAGCCTTAGTTTGCAGCAAATGCAAATCTAGTGAGACCTCAGGGTTTTCTGCAACTCTCCCCCTGGTATGAGATAGACAAGTTCATTCGATACCGGTCCGCAGACACAATACCATACTTTAGTCAATCTACCCTTAGAGAGTTGAAGCGAATGGCTCAAGGAAGATACAAGGCAGGGTGCCTCCCGCCCGCCATACCTCCTCCCAGACACAACACAATAGACAAAGTATGATCAGTAACTTCTTACTTTCAACCTAGGATGTTAGTGTTGATTTTTGGGTAGCAATGGATGTGCTCTAGCTCCAAAATTTTGTGGAGGGAATAGAACACATGAGATCTCCAAGACCTAGAAATCGTTTGGAGAAATTCTGCCCTAAGTGCATTTTATTCAAATAATTAATTATTTTTAATGGATCCTAAGTTAAAACTTAGGAAATTAAAATAATTAAAGTGAATTAATGTAAATGTGGGTGAGAAGCTTCTAAGTGACGAGGATCAAGTCTATTTTAATCTTAGCCATTGGTTAAATATTTGATCACAGTCGTTGATCTCTCAACAGGAAAATTATAAAGGAAGGCTTGAGGATCAGTTGGAGGGCACACACACGGAGAGCAACACCTGAGTTAAATCGAAATTCTGTGGTGTGGTTTGTTGAGAATTTCGGAGTGAGCTCTAGTGGAGAGAGGTGCGGTTCAACAATGGGACTTCAGTCCAAGGCTGAGAATACATTGCATAGAGGAAGCGCAACACCAAGGAGAGACAACGCAGCACCTGGGAGGGTGACACAGTCACTGAAGGGGCAACGATGGGGTTTCTGTGAGGCAGATCGAGCATTAGTTTAGCAGTTTGATTTCTGAGCCGGGAAGGCTCACGGGGAGGGTGATGCGGCTCCTAGAGGGGGTAACACAGTCTCAGCGCAGAGCTGGGAGCAGCCGCTGCTGCGCAGCACTTGGGACAACGCAGTCACCTGTGGAGTTTGATCATTATGTTGCTAGATCAGCCAAAATATCTGTCTCCAAATAGAGGTATTCTGTCGGGATTTTTTCTCTGTTGGGTGAGCCTTATTTGGCACCCTAGTTGTATTAAAAAATCTTCTTAATAATAAAAACCCTCATATCTGCTGCATCGGTTTTCCCACATTGGGTTTTTCCGAGAATGTTTAGTCCAAACATAAGTGTGTCCTTTGTGTGATTGCCTCATCTTACTTTCCAGTACTTGAGATGTATATTGGTATAGGCTGCAGTGTATTTTGATTAATGTTTACTGAAGAATTATGTAAATAACTTGTTAATTGAAGAACACAAGTAAGAAATGCAAATCAATTAATTGCAGTACGATTTCTACTTGTTAGATTCAAAAAATTTCACATGGTATCATAGTGATTGCAGATCAAGGAGGATTGAAGCCATCAGTGAAAGGATAGAGGAAAATTTGTTGCAGGAAAGCAGTTGTCCTGAGAGACAACGCAGATCTGGGCCAAAGAGGCATAGGAAGGGTGACGCAGTCACCAAGGAAGGTTGATGCAGAGTGTTCGTCAACCTGCTAGGGTGACGTTGTCGCTGTAGAAGGCATCGCAGTGATTGTTGGGCCAACGCAGAGGCTATTGAGACTCATTTTTCCAGTTGTCGTGGTTGGAGGTGCAATACAGATTCTATCTAGAGTTGCTGGTGGGACGTTGATTCTATTGGTACAGAACAGTTTCTAGTGGGGCAGAAGCAAAGTAGATGGAATTAGTTCCTCAGAAGATTTCTAGCCAAGAAGTCTAGGATCCAGTGTTGAGCAGCATCAAAGAGAGATCAGAGAGGGGTGCTTCGACATTTGTTGCCAAAAGGATTTCTATGAAGGAAATCGGATTCAGAGGGAGCTTGTTCCTTACAGGATTTCTAGCGCCAAACAAATCCAGATCTGAGTTTTGTTGGGGTAGCAGCAAAAGAGGGAGAAAGGAACTTGTTCGACATTCAGTTGTGTGAAAATTTCAATCTTGAAATTCTAGTGCAGTGATAGATTTATTTCTCCTACTTATTTCACGATAAAGCTATTTACATAATTCTTCCAATAAATTTTGAAATAAACACTACTGCAGTAATCACCCAAGTACATATAGAGAATAGAACAACAAAAATGCAAGAACAAGAATCAATCACAATGACACAATTATTTTTGGACAATCGTCCCTGGAAAAACCCAATGTGGGAAAACTGGTGCAGCACATGAGGGTTTATATATTAATCTTCAGCAGTAAATTCTTTTTTTTTTTAACAAGTTCGGTTATGATATTATATATCAGAAAAGGAGGAAGATTAATTCCTCATTACAGATTCACCCTTGAGAAGACCACAAAACAGAGTTGTTTGTAGGGCATGTAACATTCTTGTTACATAGCAAGTACTACTTCTTCTAGTATTCCTATGGATTATATTGTCTACTGCATTCAAACTATACACTTTAACAAATTGTTGGAATAATAAAATACATTTCGATTTCATTCTAATAATGTACTAGGTCCTAACTACTAAGAACTGGCTGAGACTATTTTCTGTCACTGAAGATCGAAATGTTGGGATTTCATCTATTTTTTCACAATGTTCTCATTGTCACTATGACCACTTCTCTGGTCGAGAGAGTTGGATCCATGCTCACATTTTTTCGCTATCATTTCTCTGAGGAAGTTGATTGTATTTTCCATATGGTTACATCTATTCTTAACTTCCAGCAATTCCTTTGTGGTTGATGTCCATTGTTGCGGGAGGACTGTTATCTCCTCTCTTATGTGGCTTTTGTTCTGATGCATCTGCTCCTTTATCTGATCTATTACTACCCGACGTGCTCGGCAGTACACACATGACTGCACCTTTGCTTCGTTGGACTCCATTTCTTTCTTTACTGAAGCAACACCACTGGTGTAGCTCTGGTTTCTTTGCTCTGGTGCTAAAGGAGTGCTGCGAAAGGAGTGATGTTGAATGTTGTTGTGTTCTTTTGAGTTCCAATAGTTATTTGAGTCCACATAAGTGTGAAGAGTTGTTGAGAAGTGTCTGGATTGGAACGTACGCTTTGATCTGAGATTTGGAGTGGGACTTTTGAAGCACAGAGAGTGTCACAAGGCCGTTCAAATAGCGCAAAAGAGATATGGCAGATGAGGAGCAGGGTGGAAGGGGTTGGAGAGGAAGAGAGCTTCCAGGCAGCTTGGCACGAGGAGGAGTAGATGATTGGGTGGCAGGGTCAGTGTAGTGGAATGGGAAAAATGCAGAGCTTGCTGTACGCAGGAAAACAAGGCCAAGGGTCATGAAGACAGAGACCAGAACTATGGAAACTCTGAGCATGAATGCATTCGGGGATTTCAGATGAAATGAGGAGAGCAACACATTGGTTATATATAAATATAGGGAGCCCTTCGACTAGAGAGTCATGGGAAAGAGGAGTGATGTAAGCAAGATCCGAGGTTGATTGATTTGGATTTTAATGGTACAAGGATATATTCTAATTCAAGGCCTGACAAGGGTAGCACTATTTTTAAGAGTGATTCCTTCCTGTATGCTTGATTTCTTATAGATTTTCTTAATCATGGGATTGGTATTTTGACAAGATTTCGGTCAATGCTGGCTTGTCCCATTGATCTGTCAACTGCCTTATTTGGCTGACTATCTGCACTTTTGTTATTATCCCTTAAGATATGGTAATAGGTAATTTTCCCAATCTACTTTGCATATTGGTTTACCCTTTAATAATATGACGCGGTGCTACATTTTTTAAACTATTACCATTGACCATTGCTTGTATAATGATCGATGAATCTCGAAAAAATATTGGATTAATCTTTATTTTAATATTTTGACCCCAAGGAGAAGCCCATAGGCTTCCTCTCTGTTATTAGACATAGTTCCTAAGCCCTAGTCATATAGTATGGTTTTTCTCTTATCACTGGTGAGAATAATTCCCCCAGCCCCTGCTTTTTCAGGATTCATTTTCGAAGCCCCACCGAAGAAGACACATGGCCTGTTGAGAGAGCTAATCCAGTTATCGAAGTCTTCTTATGAGAGCCTTATTTTCCATTTTGATTTTTCCTTTCTGGGAATGGACATTGTTGCGAAATTAGGCCTGCTACTTGCAAACCTTTCCCACTCTCTTTATTCTTCTTGAAGTTGCACCCAATCAATTCCTTTTGTCCCTTTAACAGAATAGAATTCAGAGACTTGGCCCCATGTTTTGGATATTACCCTTTCCACTGTTGCCTTTTTATTCTTGAAGATTTTGTTGTTTCTGGCTAACCAAATCTACCAGCATAAAAATGAGGGAATGCTTATCCAATATATTTGCACAATGATTTTATTTTTGAGAGAGTAAGGGTAATTATTTTTCCAGTTAGCTAGAAACTCACTGAGTGGGATGGTGTAATTTATATTTGCTTCTATTGGAGAGACCACACCCTTCCAACATTCTTTAGTGAAGCTACATTCTATTAACAAGTGTTGGATGTTT
Organism: Pinus albicaulis; assembly: GCA_034641835.2. Taxonomy (NCBI): domain Eukaryota; kingdom Viridiplantae; phylum Streptophyta; class Pinopsida; order Pinales; family Pinaceae; genus Pinus; species Pinus albicaulis. Next base: position 399,054,918 of record CM076576.1, read on the forward strand.
TCCTCCTCCTGCAAGCACAATGGGCACTCAGAGGGCCCAAAAATTCCTCTTTTCTTCAAGTTCTCCGCAGTAAGAATTTTTCTATTTAAAGTGTCCAAATGAATATTTTAATTTTAGGTAAACTTTCAACTTTCCATGCAAGTTTCCAGAGGTGCCAATCTTGCTACCCTTGTTGTTCTTGAAAAACTGCATATCCCGATTTGACGGTATACTTTCCTCCTGTAGGAGTCCATATGTGCGTATCCTATTTACTTTGCTCCAATGGGGTTGCACCTTTTAGCAGGGAAGTCAGAACATCCCATTGCTTTTTTGGAGAGGCCCTTTGAAGTCCTCCAGTTCCTCAGTCTTAGAATTTCTCAATTGTTGCATAATGGCTCACTTCCCATTATGATTTCCGTCCACAAATTAATGTTTTTTCCATTGCTCGACATTCTTGAAATATTGTTTTTGATCAATGGAAACACCTTCGTAATGAGCTTCCAGATTTGAGTACAAGGTCCGAAAGGCGCATTCCTATCCAAGATGGATATCCTTGGTGCACTTAAGTATTTTGACTCTAATGCATGCTTCCACCAACTTCTTTGCCCAGTAATGAATCTCCAAGCAATCTTGGATCCAAGTGTCAGATTCATCAAACCAGGTATTCTGATAGACAGACCTCCATTCTTATATTGCACAGTTACTTGACTCCATTTGATTAAATTGAATTTCTTGGTTTTTGTTTTTCCTCCTTGCCATAGAAATCCTTTGATTATAATTTCTATTTGCTTATGTATACTTGCAGGGGCATAGATCATGGCAGACTGAGAGGGGAAGGGTAGAGAGAATGGATTTTATAAGGATGACTCTACCCGCTTGATTTAACCAAATAATTCCCTAGGATTGGATCTTCTTTTTCATCTTCTCAGTGTATTTGTTCCATATCTCAATTTTCAGATTTTTCTTAGTAATTTCCAGCCCAAGATATTGAAAATGGTTCCAATTGGCTTGGAAAGGAATTTCTAAGATTTGAGACATTCTTTGGAGTGTCCTATAAGAAGTGTTCCAGCCAAAGATGCAGCTTTTGTCATTGTTCACCAATCCTCCAAAGACTTCCATAAAATTGTCAAGAAATGTTTTGAATCTTCTTGCAACTACACAAGATGCTCCTCCCATGAGAAGGGTGTCATCCACAAATAGCGAATGATTTATAATTTTAACCCCTTTGCTTATTGAAAGTCTAGTCAAGGTGTGATTTCTTCTATAGTTCTCCAGCTTTCTACTCATCAAGATATAAAGAAAAGGGGACAAGGGACAACCCTGCCTTAGTCCCCGAGTGTTGAGAATTTGGAGGGCTGGTGATTAATACAAATTCTCTTCTTGATAATTACTTGTGAGCTTTCTTGAGTTACTTATGTCTTCTCTTCTCTTAGCTTAGTTAATCTTACATCAAGTCAATTATCAAAATGCACAAGACACAAAATTTAGGCTCCTACAGCCAGGGAAAAACCTCTCCCTCTTGGAGAGGAAAACCCGCAATGAATTCTTCTTATGGATATCCAAATGACAAGTACCATGACCCAGACTCATATGCTTCCAAGACCTTGATCCAGCTTCTTCAACCTTGATTCTTCTTTTCACCGATTAGCTTAGTTCTGCATCAGTCCTTGATCTTTACCTTGCACATGCTTGTATTTGAATTGCTTGAACTGTAGGAAGGTCACTATTGTTGCCTCTTCTCCTTGTGATGACTGTCTCAACTTCAACAAATTCTATCGTCAAATCAACTGCCCTTAAAAATAATATATCAGTGACTTATCCTTGCAATAGTCTTCTTAAGTCTGCTCCTTAAAACTCAGATATAATCTCACTGTATCCTTCTTGCACTGATCCGAAATCTTGTTGCAACTATCCACAGTTCTGTACCTTCCTGCACTTATCCGCATTCATATACTGCTCTTATATGATGCCCTTCTTGCACTTATCCGCATTCATATACTGCTCTTATATGATGCCCTTCTTGCACTTATCTGCATTCATATGCTGCTCTTATTCACTGTCCTGTCCACACTTATATACTCCCTTTTTATCTGCAATTATGTACTACCTTTTATCCGAAATTTCTTCTTGTAGGTATCCGCAAACTTATTAAGAGATAGGTCCGCTGTAGGTTCATATACACCACACTTTTTGACTCAAATTGATCCACAATGTTCCTGAGATTTGATCCGCAAATTTTCCTAAGATTGATCCGCAATTTTCCTAAGATTTGATCCGCAAATCTTCATGAGATTGATCCGCAATTTTCCTAAGATTTGATCCGCAAAAATTCCTGAGATTGATCTGCAATATTCCTTGTTTTTTCTGCACAGTTCAACTGGGTATTATAGTTGTTGCAGTCAGTTAATGAGCTGACCTTCTAGCCGACTTTTAACACAATATGTAGGCCAACTTGAGGTGTTATTTCTTCAACATTTCATCAAGTATTTCTTCAGCGTCGTTGAAGGCTATCTTCACTATATTTTGGAGCTTGTCTTCAATGTTATATGAGGGTTGTTGGGATCCTCTTCACAAGGTCTTTGGAACATAAACATCTAAACTAATTCCTTCATGTATATGACACTTAATTATAGAAGAAGATAAAAACCTAGAAGACATCAAGAAGAAGTCCATAACCTATATAATAAAATCTTGTTCATGAAATCCATCAAACAAGTACAACAAAAATACATTTTATTATCATTCTCTTCTTCTTTACATAATTACATAGTAAGCATGAAGACCGATCCTATTTACAATTTTCAACACTGAGAACTGGAAAAAATTACATGGTCTTCCATTAACTAGAGATGCGATTCAAGGGTCATTAATGCAGGATTTTATGATGTCAATGAACTCAGCTGAAAAGCAAAATTTTTGTAACACTGCTGTTAGGAAAGATAGATTTACTCTATCAAAAGCATTTGTCATGTCCATTGTCAAAATGAAACCCTGCTCTTTGTGTGCAATGTTGGAGTGTAAAGCCTCTTGTACTATAATTATGTTGTCTACTATCTGCCTACAAGGGACGAAGCCACCTTGGTTTTCTGTGATTAGAGAGTGGAGTAGGGGCTTAATGGGACTTTCTATAATTTTTTATATTATTTTGTAAGAGGCGATACAAAGGGATATTGGTCGAAATCTGCTTAGAGAGGAAGGGTGGGCAAATTTTGGTATAAGGGATAGGTAGGTAGAGTTTTTGAATCCTCTCATCTTCTTTTTTTTTAAATCATATCTGATCATCTTTATAAAGTCATTTTTTATCAATTTCCAATAGGAGTGATAGAATGAGATGGAGAATCCATCTGGTCCAGGAGATTTATCCGGATGGAGACTCCATATGGCTGTCATTAACTCTGCTTCTGTGACCTATTTGGTTATATCATTATTAATTTCCTCATTTATTATATGCGGGGTGTGATTTAAGAAATATTCTGCATCTTCTTGCCCATTTCGTACTCTTAATAGAGATTTGAAGTGATTGTACCCCTCTTTCTTTATGTCTTCATGTCCTTTAATCTCATCACCTCCCTCTCCTATAATTTTTTCAATGTTGTTTCTTATCATTTGGGTCTTTCTTGAATTGTGGAAGAAATTTGTGTTCTTGTCCCCTACTTGGATCCACAATTGTTTGGACTTTAACCTCCACACCTCTTCTTCCTTCCTATTGTTTTTGTATATCTTCCAATGTAGCTTTTTCTCCCTTATTTGATTTTCTTTTATGCCCTCCATATTTTCCATTTTCTCTTGAGTTTTTTCCATTTCTTTTTGCAGCTCCTCCCTTGCCTTTTGTGGTTCCTTCAAACTTTTTTTTCCCACTGCTTAAGGCTTGTTTTGACACTCTTCAGTTTAGTTTCCCATATGAAGCTGGGAGAGCCATTTATTTTCTTCTTCCAAGATTTTATGATTCACTGTTTTGCCTCTTCACTACCTTGCCATCATAGTTTTTCATTTTTTGTATAGGGTTTCCCATTTCTTGACTACTAATTTTGGTCTCCTTGATCATTAGGATATCTAGTTTATCCCCTGATATAAGATCCCTTATTATGTTTATTTTGGAGGGACGTCCTAATCCTTTGCAGTTCCAAGAGACGAATATCATTATTTATTTTGATTTGGTACCAAGGGACCTTTCCCTCAATGATTTTGTTGGCCTTTCTCTTTGCTTCTAGATCCTTTTTCAAGGTAACTTTCCATAGGTTGTTGAGTGCCTAGAGTAAGATCCTTTGTTGCAGCCTTGTCCCTGAGTTCCTTATTTGATTTCCTGCCAGATTTCTTGGGATTACTAGCAGAGGCCAAGGATTATTTTGACTGATCTCTGGTGAGGATCCTTTCCAAGGATGGGGGGGGAGGTTTAGGAGGCAAGGTGTTAGTGTCCTATAATAATAGGATTCATAATTTTGAATTGACTATGATTTGTCTTGTAATATGTACATGCTTTGTTTTCTGCAAAATTGTTTTCCTATACTAAAAATAAAAAATGTAAAGAGGGTAAAAGTCCTAAAAGAAAAATCAAAGGACTGAAAGAAAAAGATCAAAAAAATATATAAGAAATGAAACCCAACAAAAAAAGAGATAAAAATAGATCATGAAAGTGATGCAAATTCAAATGCCGCTACTTTTTACTTTGCAAAATAAGATTGTGTGCAGCTTGTCAAAAATGCCACAATCCATGAAGGTCAAACTACTTAATCTTGACTTTTCATGCTGATAGATAGAGAATAAAGATCTAGCCAAACTGTTTAATCTTGGCAGATCAGTGGTTAGGTAGAGAATAATAAATAAGCTCAACAGTTTAATCTGAGCCATTGGAAGTAATAAAGATAGAATTAGATAGTTTGTTGTTAAAAAAAAAATGAATATGGGTCTGCAAACTCAAATGCACCCAATGAAATGAAGAAAAAATGTTAGGGTAGCTGATCAGTAGGCAAAAGCAGTTTTCACAAGGCATGAATACCAGAAAAATGGTCATTTCATACTTACTAATTTCCCTCTAAATTCATTTTCCCTTGTAAAAATACCCCCTCCCCTTCATTTTAACCCTTTTCCCCTTACTTGACTCTTTTTCGCTTACAAAAAACCCCTTTTACTTTGGAAAAGTAAGATCCTTTTAATTAACTTCCATTTTCATTCAAAAATACACCAAAAAGCCCCAAAATATCTTTATCCTAAGTCTAAATGGCTAAATTTATATATTGGGTCCCACTATGAAACATCCTTTCCCGATATAAAGTTTTTACATTAAAACTTAGTGTATAATCTCGCACTTTTCCATTTAACCCCCCTGTTCTAATCCCATGTTTAATTTCATTATAGATTAACTCCCATTAAAACCTTTACCTCGCATATATTAATTCTTTATTATAAAGTCCCAACCCTTATGTTAATTAACATATAATATTATTATATCATCCTGCCTATATACATCTTTTGGCCCACTCATTATAAATCCCGACCATATATATTAAGCCATATCTTATATGCATACAAATCATCACATGACGTTAAACAGGGCCCCATGCATATCAAATCCCCCACGCCTATCAGATCCCCGATGAAATCCTGCTATTAGCCCAACCGTCAGATCACAATTGAGATGATCCAACGACCAATAATGTTTATCGCACGCCCGAATGCCTGACTTTTAACCACCCCGAGACCTTACGAAATATGCGGTTTTCGGAGCCCCACTACCTGCTACATGGTGACATTTGATTTCGTTGCATCCTCAGGAATAATACCACCGACCGCCTTTGCTGATGCGAAAACCACTCAGCAGTATTTTCGCTCGTTATCAAACCACCCTGCCTTTTCAATTTAACCAGCGCATTTAATGTTGAAACACTGTTGGTTCAAAAACTCATATAACCGCCCTTTGCAAAGCCTTTTTCACCTTTTCTGTTACTGATTGCGCAAATACAGTTCTGTTGACTTGTTTTCGAGCTAACAAATCGTTGTCGACCTTATTTCAAGCCATCTTTTACCATAATTCAAGACCACTTGCTGCTACAGCTAGTGCATGACCAATCTGAAGCCTATAAAGACCAGTGAAGTCTCAGAAAACTTTCTGCAGCCTCAAAGAACCTTTATGCAAATCAAAAAACTTAGTTTCTCTAGGTATTCCTAAAATACCAAGGAATTTACTTACAGTAAGGAAGTAATCAATAATTGAATCAGTTAGGAGCCTTTGCAGACTCAAAAAAGAAAGCCATGTTGCTTCCCTATCCTTTTTTCTACAGACCCCAGGCATATTTTCACAGAATTCCCAAGTCCTGAGACTACTTTGATCACAGAGAGTAAATTTAACCAACTAAAGCATTGTAGACCAGAGGATAAACCACAGTTTCATTCTAAACCCTTCTGCAGATTGTAAATATCTTTTAGAGGTTTTCCTAAAGGCCTGAATCTCTTTTTCTAAGATAAAAGAAGTAATTAATTGATAAATCAAACAAAACAATGGCTTCCCAAGGAAATGTAACTGTCAATCCCCTGCAACCTCTAGTTGTAGATGTGGAACACACTCCTTTAGCAAACAAAGATTTTAAAATTAGTGACCCTGTCACTAAGTTTAACCTTCTTAAGCTCCACTGTTGGACCCATGACAAATCAATTGATCAAGCTGATGAGGTTTTCATTTGGGAGTCTAATTTTCCTAACTACGTAGTCCCACAGACCTTCCAGTGTCCAATGGTGATTAGACTTTGCCAAAGTTATTATTTCCATGACCAAAGAGCCCTAATAACCCCTAGTAAAGAAATTATGTTCACTATCACAGCTGAATCAATAAATTAAATGCTGTAGATTCAGCCTAGGCCAGATGCAACCCCTTTGTCCATTGAGACCCTTACCCAGCTATACCTGAATCTGGACTTCTCCAAGAGGTTCCAGATATTCCAAACTTTCATCCCCTCATCTGTAGAGACTCCCAAGACTAATCCTCCTTACCCATCTGCAATATTTTCTGAGAGAACCATGCATATCATCACTATGCTGTCATGTATCCTGGGTTATTTCACAGATGAGCATGTTGATGCTTTAGTCTTAGGTTTCTTGTCTACTTTCACACTTGGTCAACCTCCTATGACCATATTCAATTTTGCCCAATACCTTGCTAACTCAATTCATGAACAGCTGGTCAAATTACCTGAAGAAGGTGTCTTCAAATACTCATCAGTATTATTCCACATGTTTTTATACTTCTAGTCTGAAAATTTTTCCATCATCCTTCAAATGCTGGATGTTGAAGGTAATCCACAGTCAGTTATCTTTTCGAATCCATTAGTCAGAAAAGACTCCACACAATCCACCTGCACAAAATTCATTGACTCTTTCATCCATCCAATTGTCAACATACTGAATAGCAGCAGTCAACCAAGAGTCAGTGAAGAAATTAAAAAGATCCTGCAATTATCAAAGCATAGTAGGATAGGAGATTGGTACCTCTATCAGAATCACACACAGATTAGGGTATATGGATCTAATATTTTTCCATATAAGCTGCCCAAATACCTCCCAATGAGGTTATTTTCACTTGAGTATATCAGGCAGATCCTTAATTCTAAGGCAATTAATTTCTTGGCAGCCAAAAACAAGACACAGTTTAAGATTAAGAATCAGGTTGACCCCTTTATTTGCAACAATAGAGATGTAGGTCTTGTTGACCACTCTGTGTCAACAACCCCATAGCAGTACACCCTCATTTTTTCAATGGGATTTATCATGTTCGAGGTGTTTATGCCATTCATATTCCATCATCAATCGACAATTTTATAAACGATATAAAACTATTCTGCATGTTTATGATTTAAATGATCCAAGTAAGACCATCATGTATGTAACAACATAGGTATGCCTAGTATTTTGGTGACGATTTCTATCCTAGGAGTTTTTTTGTTTCACTGATTCATTTGTGTTTCTTGACATAAGGATCGACAGAGTTTTTCCCTCCAGCCTCACCCCAAAGCTAGGGTGGATTTTTTCATCAAGATTCTAAGTGAGTCCTAGCGTTTTCTATTGATTCTTTTTAAAAATAGTTTGAAAATAATCTTAGCTAATTAGCTAGATTATTTTAATACAAACTACTTGGTCTACTAGATCATGTTTTGAGTCGCAAAATTGGGTAGCTATTTGAGGGTTTATTCCAAATGGGTCTTCCTCTTTTCATGTGTCAAATTGAAATATCTTGTTCTAAAATATTTTAGTGCATGCTCCCTCACAGTTAGACACCATGGCTAAATTATTAGAGGGTTGAAAAAAATAATTTATCCCCTCATTAGTCAATTAATTAAATTTTATGGCCAAATTAAATTAAAAATCCCAAGCCATAAATTTAATTAATTTTATGTCCTAGGTCAAATTAAATTCTTCAAAGGAAAAATTCTTAGGTCCCTAAAAAATAAATTTTTAAAGGTCTCAAGCCAAGGGAATATTGAAATTTTTGAGAAATTTTGGACCCCTGGGCCTTGGTAGTTAAGTCAAAGTCAATTTTTTGAGGTATTAACTCAAAAATATTATTTTTGAGTTAATTAAAAATGAATTAATTGAAAATTTCGAAATTCCTCAAAAAATTATAATTTCGACGGATGAGATTAAAATGTAATCAAATTCTTTTTGACGGTTGAGATTACTTTGATGGAGATCAAATGAACTAGCTGTTGGAGATTTTAATCTATAAATTAGAGGTCTTTGTCCATCATTTGCATCCGATCTCTTGATCGTGTACTTGCTCTTGAAGCTCTCGTGTAATATTTTTTGAATAATACAAATGATGTCTTTGGGGTTTTATTTTAATGGTGGTGTTTCTCTTCAGCATTTTATGGTAAGCTTGTTTTTTATATTCCGTAGGTAATTATTTTAATGAATTGTTGATGAATAGCTCTTGTAGAGTAATCTATTGTACAAGTATCTTGTTTAGTTTATTGGATTTAGGGTAGGAATATTAATTGGATTGAGTTAGCAGCTATCTCTAACTCTTGAAATTTATTTTTTTATCTTATTTCTCTATTGATTTAATGGTTTAACTTTAAGTGTGCAGAAATCTTTCGGATTTATAATTGGGCATTTGGGGAAGTCCTCGGTTGGACCAACGACTCCCAAGGAAATAAGATCTGAAGAGCCCTCTAGATCTAATTCCCCAAGCTAATCTTAAATTCTCTTATTGTAGGGTTTTCTAGAGCTTCTTCCTAAATAAAAAGAAATTATATTAACTTTTATTGAATTTAAAGTTACATCTGGCTAGTAAGAGCCTTAGACTTTCAGATCTGGGAGCGAAGTCAGACTTATGCTCCTCAGATCTGACAGATCTGCAACTCTTGTGCATAGATCTGTAAATATATTGTATAGATATGTAATTTACATGTGTAGATCTGAAGTTTTGTAACATAATTTTGAATTCTAACATTTGGATTTTTTGGATATTTTTTATTATTGTACATATTGGGTATTAGATTTTTCTATTTTCACTTGTGCAGGAATAGATTTGAAAAATCAGCCAAGAAAATTTTTCAGATTTGAGCCAAATCTAGACCCTGGAGGGCAAGATCTGGGCTCAATATTTGTTTGCAAGAATAGATCTGAAAAAACAGCGAAGGAAATCTTTAGACCTGAGCCAGATCTATATCCTTAAGAACGTATAGGCTTTTGAGGTTATTTTTGTAGCATCTTGTTCTAAAAAATTCTAATTTTCAAGCAGCAAACACTATCCCAAAATTTCAAGAACTTTCAACTGTGAGATCTTCAAAGCCTTGGGCTAAAGGTTTGATTTCTAAACCCTTATTTTCTGCAAATTTTATAATAGCAAGCAAATCACAAATAATTATGCCCTAAAAACACATTTTATTTAGTAAAAATTGTTTAGAATTGCAAAATCTTCATTTTCAGAATTTTTGGCCATTTGGACATCTTTAATTTTGCCTAGATCTGACTTTAAAGCTTGCTGGAAATTACTGCATAATTGTGAAAAATCATATCTAAACATTTCTCATGCATATCCTAAATAAGGTCCAAAAAAATTTGAATTTTCAGTTTTTCGGCAAAACTTACTATTTTTAGACATTGTGGGGATCATTTTCAGTATTTTCAGTTTGCTGATCTATTATCAATTTACTGCTATTATAAACTTATCAGTTCTGAAAATCACTGAATCAAACTCTCTTAAAGCCTTAAAATTGAAATTTTCAGGTTTCAATATATTTTTTGCTATTTCTGGAAGTATTTGGCAACTAGTTTTGGCAGTTTTATCTTGCTAGTCTGTCACAGTTTCATTGTTGAAATAAAAATATCAGATTTGAAATTTCTCTTAATCAAGCCTAAAAATTGATTTTTCTTCAAGTTCAACAATTTTTACTATTTTTAATCATTTTGGCATTGGTGCCGGTATCGTTTATTTGCTGATCTATAGTTTAAATTACTGCTACAATTTATATTTTAGATCTAAAATCTTGCTGAAGAATATATTCTAAGTTTGACAATAGGGGAATTTAATTTTTGGATTTGCATTATTTTAAGAATATCATTTAATCCATAAATTGTTTGATGAAGTGTTTGTTTAGCATTAAAATTTCATGGTGTTTATTGGTCATTAATTATTGTGTAGTATTTCAAGTAGAAATAAACAACAATATAAAGCACATAAACATAGACAAACAACAACTAGAGAGATATCACATGAACAATAACCAATATGGAGAACGCTGAGCCATTTTATCAATACTGAAAGATAGAAAATGAGTACAAAAGTGATCAAAATGATGGCACCTTGGCTTGCACTAGGCAAGCATAGAAATACTCTCAGAATGACTGCTAACTCAAGACTGCGTTATCTTCAAGCCGCTGGTACTGCTGCTGTGTTGCTGCTACTGTTGAAATGAACTAAATCTTTGGGGCTGCTCCCCACCTCGGAAAATTCTAAAACTTTGGAAATGGCCTCTACTCCCAATACCCAGAAAGCCTAGAAAGCTTTTCAGAAATGGCCGATCCCCGAAAATGGCTCCCTTGAGGCACTACGCTATTCCTCAAGGAGGGACGTTGGCTCTGAATGATCTGCTCCAAAAGATGGCCCCTAACTCCTCCAAAACGCTGGAATAGGGAAGGGTTGGCCCCTTACCTACTATCCCGAGTTGAAACCACCAACTAACCCCCAATCCGGAACTACCTCCTCACAAGACTGCGTCCTCCCTCTCATTGACTGCGTTGTCTCTCTAAGTGGATGCCCCTCCTGTGGTAGTTGCAACTCCCTCTGGCAAAACAAGGATGAAATTCCTCACTCGAGCAAGCACTCGAAGTCCCCCAAGGCTGAGGTTGGGATCTCCGAATGGAGACACTCGATGTACTGAACAGTACGTGTAGACTTTGATAAACAGCAAGCATGCTCAATGTCAGAAGACAAATCTCAAAGATGCATAATCAAAATGAATGAGAATGAGGAGACCCCTCCTCCTTTTATGCTTGGTGAGCCTTTCCCTCTCCTAGGCCCCACCAATCTCTGCGCTTTCTCCCTTGGCCCACGTTGTCCAACTCACTCTGCAGTGGCTGGGCCCCACGCTGCCTACGCTGCTCCATTTCCTACGCTACCACTTGACCACTAGGCCCCACGTTGCCAAATATACATGTCTCTTAATTGACTTTAGGAAATATTTTTATCCTAAGTGTGAGCTAAGTGTTTCTTCACCCACTTTATTTATATTTTAACTCTATGAAGGCAAAATAGTCACAATTAATATTTCCAATTAGCTATTTGCTAATTGGGAATATTACAGTCTTCCCCGGTCAAACGTTGCTTGTCCTCAAGCAACTGTAATGATGGATGCTGCAGAATCTTCTCACTCTCCCAAGGGCATCCTCATCCGGTAAATTCCTCCACCTCACTAGGTACTCCCTGACTATCCTGCTCCGTAGCTGCCTCTCCCTAGTGTCAATAATGGCCTCCGGCTATAGCACTAAGTGCCCCTCATCATCTATGGGTGAAAGCTCCTATGTCGCAGTCGCCTGCAGCCCCAGTGCCTTCTTCAGGCATGATACATGAAAAACGTTATGAATCTTGCTACCCTTGGGTAGCTCTAACTCATATGCAACTGTCATATTCTGCGTATCACCCTGTACGGTCCATAGAAGCGAGGCTTGAGCTTTTCAGCCCCCTTCTGCTTTAGCGTGGACTGCCGATATGGCTGCAAGTGTAGATAAACCAAGTCACCTACCTCAAACTACCTCTCAACTTGACCCCTGTCGACGTACAACTTTTGTCGGTTCTGCATTGTAACGATGTTATCTTTGAGAGCTCGGAGTATATCCTGACTCTCTTGGATCCAATCCTTGGCTCTAAGAGCCTTGCTACCACCAAACATCATGTCAGCAAAATATAAAGCATGATATCCATACAATGCATAAAACGAAGACATACCAATGGACATATGATGAGTGTTGTTGTAGCAGTACTCCCCCAAGTGCAACCATCTCAACCATGCCTTCTGCTGCCCGCTGACATAGTTACGCAAGTAGCCCTCCAGCCACTTGTTCACTATCTCAGTCTGTCCATCCGTCTGGAGGTGGTAACTCGTACTCGGTGTCAACTCAGTGCCCACCAAACGGAAAAGCTCCTGCCAAAATCCGTCCATGAAGCTACTGTCCCTGTCACTGACAATGGTCTTCGGGAGACCATGCAATCTGAAAACGTCCCTAAAGAACAACTCTACTACCTGTGCTGCAGTGTAATGTGCCGATATGGCGAAAAAATGAGCATATTTAGTCAGCCAATCAACGACTACAAATATGCAATCCTTGCCCTGTACCATGGGCAACTCTGTAATGAAGTCCATCGAGATACTCTCCCATTTCCCCTTAGGTATAGGAAGAGGCTGCAATAATCCTGCCAGATGGTTCATCTCTCCTTTGTTACGCTGGCAAATCTCGCACTCCCTGAAATATTGGAGCAAGTCTTCCTTGAGGCCCTTCCACGAGAACCTCTCCCTAATGGCCCTATAGGTTTTGGTAAACCCCTGGTGGCCCAATAATGGAGAATCATGCGAGGTGTGCAATATTTTCTTCTTGAGCTGGAAGCCCTCATTCAAGAAGATCCTGTCCCTGTAATAGATCATCTCGTCCATCACTCTGTACCTGTCATATGTCACCTGTCCATCCAAAATCTCACAAGCAAAACGGTCCTTGGAGTACTCTACCAGCAATCAAGCCCTCTAGTCCATGTCCAAACTCATCAATGACAACGCTGTCGGTCTGCAGGAAAGTGCATCTGCCACAACATTGTTCTTCCCCTTGACATACTCAATGTCAAAGTCATAAGCCTAGATCTTGCTGACCCACTTCTGCTGCCTCTCCTACAACTGTTTCTACTCTAAAAAGAATTGGAGGCCGTTGTGATCCGTCCTCACTCTGAATCTGTTCCCTACCAGGTACTGACGAAACTTGGCCAATGCATGCATGATGGCCAACATCTCCTTATCGTATATCGCATACAACCTCTCATGTGGCAATAGATTCCGACTCTCGAAAGCTATGGGGTGGCCTCCCTGCATCAACACTGCGCCTATCCCCTCCCCTGATGCATCACACTCAAAGACAAAGGGCTGTGTAAAATCTGGCAATGCTAACACTGGACAGCTGCTCATCACCTCCTTGAGCCTGTCAAAAGCCCTCTGCGCCGTATCCGTCCAACTAAATGCCCCTTTCTTGGTGAGATCTGTAAGGGCTGCAACATGTTGGGAAAATCCCTTGACGAACTTTCGATAGTAGGTGCAAATCCCCACAAATCCCCGAAGTTCCATCACATTCTTTGGTTCTGACCATTCCTTGATGGCCCTGATCTTCTCCTCGTGGACCTTTACTCCATCCACACCGATGATGTGCCCCAAGTAAAGCATCTTGGTCAACCCAAACTCGCACTTGGAGAACTTAGCATAAAACTGATGCTCTTCCAAAATGAGCAATACGACCTCTATATGTTGGAGGTGTTCCTCTCATGTTCTACTGTAGATCAATATATCGTCAAAAAACACTAGCACACACTTCCTCAAGTGACTGCGAGAGATGTGATTCATGTACGACTGGAAAGTGGCGGGGGCATTGGTTAGCCCAAAAGGCATCACCAAAAACTCAAAATGGCCATAATGACACCGGAAGGCAGTCTTGGGAATGTCCTACTCCCTCATGCGAATCTGATGGTACCCAGATCTCAAATCAATCTTTGAGAAGAACTTGGCCCCCCTCAGCTCATCCATCAACTCATCAATTCGTGGGATAGGGTACCGGTTCTTCATGGTCTTCTTGTTCAAGGCCCTGTAATCAATGCACATCCTCAACGTGTCGTCCTTCTTCTTCACCATCACTACTGAAGAAGCAAAGGCGCTGGTGCTAGGACAGATGTGTCCAAGAGCTAAGAGCTCATGGATAGCCCTCTCAATCTCATCCCGATAGGCCTTGGGGTGCCTATAGGGTGTAGTGATAACAGCTTGGATACCTTGCTCTAGCTCAATAGTGTGCTCAAACTCTCGATCTGGTGGTTGTCCTGGTGGTATCTCCCCAAATACCGTAGCATACCTGTCAAGAATGAACTGTACATCTGGGTGTACAGCCTACCCTGTAGATCCTGCCTTCAACACACGCAGCTCCACTGCCCACTCTATGTCCTCCTTCCGGAAATATGCCTCCATCCGGTGTGCTGAAATTGTCTGTGGTGGGTAGGTGTGCATCCCCCGAATCTTCTCATGCCTCCCAGTTTTCTTGTCTGTCCACTCCATCTCCAAGGTCTCCCAGTCAGTGGTGACCTTCCCCAATGTGATAAGCCATTGTACCCCCAATATCACGTTGGTGTCTGGAATGTCCACCACGAAGAAATGATCTGTCAGGGTGTATGTCCCCATCGTCACTGCCAAGGCTGGCACATACCTGGCATACTGCATGATCCGGTCCCTTGGAACCAACACCCAAAATCCATCAAAAGTCTTCGTCTGTATGCCCCTCCGCTCTACCAGCTGAGCATCAATGAAATTGTGGGTAGCCCCACTGTTTACCAACACCAATACACACTGCCCTCGTACTGTACCTCGGACACGCAATGTCAAGTACTTGGGAACTCCCCGCAAGGCTGCAAGGGCTCCCTTGTAGGTGCAAAAGCTGCACCTCCTGCTCCAGGTGGTGGAGGTGGCAGATGATCCCCTCTCTGCGCTATACTGCTGTCTCTAGCCTCCACATCCTCATACTCATCTTCTTCCCCGCTACTATCGGAGAAGATCTCGATGTAATGTGCCTTCCCCGCGGCACAACAGTGTCCTAGTGCCCATGGCTCCTGGCACGTGAAGCACAATCTCTTCCGCTTCAAGTCTCTCCTGACCTTATCATCTCCAAACCCTCTACCCTGGTTCCCCTTGGCAGGTGGAACCCTCTTGTCCTTTCCCTTCGGCTGGAATGTCGATCTCTGGGGAAAAGGAGCTCTAGTCCTGGGAAGTGCATCCTGCAAATCCTGAGTCCTCTCAACTGCATCATGGAGCGTCGCGGGCCTCGTCGATCTGACTAATCCCTGTAGAGGCTCTGCTAATCGATCTATGAACATATAAATCATACGGGTGGTGGATAGATCTGGTACCATCACGGAGAGTCTCAAAAACTCTGATATGTATGTGTCCGGCCTCCCGATCTGCTTGAGCTTTGTTAGCTCAACAAAATGCTCCTCTGGATCCCTCCGGTCAAAACGCTCCACCAACCTCCGCGTAAACTCGACATATGCTGTCACTCTCGAGTGCCCCAGCGTAACCATCCCGTGAAACCACCAATCCTGGGCCTCACCCTCTAGGTGCGGCGCTGCCACTTTGATGGCCTCTAGCTCTACCATCTGATTAAGCTGGAAATATATATCCAGCTTCTCCACCCAAGCTTTTGCTGAGCACTTGGATGATCCATCAAATGTCGGTAAATGGAATCTGCCCACCGTGCTCTGCAAATCCCCGTCATGTGAATGCCTATTCGCCCTATGATGGTTGCGGGGTTTGCTATCCCGCTTGAGCTGAATAAAATCGTGGAAAGTGAGGGCATCTCTAAACTCCTGACCGTATGACTGGTACTCAGCAAAATAATCCCCCATGTGTGCCGGCTCCTGCTCCTGTTGTGCTTCTGCCCCAATGTCTGCGGCAAGAAATGTAGGCATCATGGAACGGGGGGTTGTGTCTGATGCCATCTGTTGCGTTGTGGGGTGCTCCTGTAAATGATGAGATGTGCCTGAGCCCTATCCAACATGGAAACCCCTTGGGGTCTCGCGATGTCTATACTCTGCTGTGAATCTCTGCCCCATCTCCTCTATCCGTCTCGACAAATCCTGTATTGATTTGAGGAGAAGTTCCCCGAACTCCTTATCGGCATTTCTGTCCTCCGCCATTGGTTCCTCTTCCTCTGTGTCCACCACTAGAACGTTGTCACCTTTCTCGAAGGTGAGCTCTAACCTCCGCTCTTGGTCTTTATATTTTCTCCCCCGGTAAGTGATGTATGGTTTTCCTGTTGGTGTCATAGACAATCTACTTCACAGGCTGAGCCAAGTCTATGAGCTCCGATACCACTGTAATATTCCAAGTAGAAATAAACAGCAATATAAAGCACATAAACATAGAAAAATAGAAACTAGAGAGATATCACATGAACAATAACCAATATGGAGAACACTGAGCCATTTTATTAATACTGAAAGATAGAAAATGAGTACAAAGGTGATCAGAATGATGGCACCTTGGCTTGCACTAGGCAAGCATAGAAATACTCTCAGAATGGGACTCGAAATGGCTGCTAACTCAAGACTGCGTTATCTCCAAGCTGCTGGCACTACTACTGTGCTGCTGCTACTGCTGAAATGCACTGAATCTTTGGGGCTGCTCCCCACCTCGGAAAATTCTGAAACTTTAGAAATGGCCTCTACTCCCAATTACCCATAAAATCCCAGAAAGCTTTTCAGAAATGGCCGACCCCCGAAAATGGCTCCCTTGAGGCACTACGTTATTCCTCAAGGAGGGACGCTGGCTCTGAATGATCTGCTCCAAAAGATGGCCCCTAACTCCTCAAAACGTTGGAATAGGGAAAGGCTGGCCCCTTACCCACTATCCCGGGCTGAAAACACCGACTAACCCCCAATCCAAAACTACCTCCTCACAAGACTACGTCCTCCCTCTCACTGACTACGCTGTCTCTCTGAGTGGATGCTCCTCCTGTGGTAGCTGCAACTCCCTCCGACAAAACAAGGGTGAAATTCCTCACCCAAGCAGGCACTTGAAATCCCCCGGGGCTGAGGTTGGGATCTCCGAACGGAGACACCCGATGTACTGAACAGTACGTGTAGACTTTGCTAAACAACGAGCGTGCTCAATGTCAGAAGACAAATCTCAAAGATGCATAATCAGAATGAATGAGAATGAGGAGACCCCTCCTCCTTTTATGCTTGGTGAGCCTTTCCTTCACCTAGACCCCACCAATCTCTGCGCTGTCTCCCTTGGCCCACGCTGTCCAACTCACTCTGTGCTAGCTGGGCCCCACGCTGCCTACGCTGCTCCATTTCCTACGCTGCCACTTGACCACTAGGCCCCACGTTGCCAAATAGACATGTCGCTTCAGTGACTTTAGGAAATATTTTTATCCTAAGTGTGAGCCAAGTGTTCTTTCACCCACTTTATTTATAATTTAACTCTATGAAGGCAAAATAGTCAAAATTAATATTTCCAATTAGCTATTTGCTAATTGGAAATATTACATATTGAGATTTAAATGCTAATTATTTTCTTATGCTTCAGTTGGGTTTGATGATCATTGGTATCTGAGTTTTGCGAATGTTTTCTATTGATTAAAATCACTTATTGTTTAATTAACTTTTGTTTCATTTACTTGAATTATTGGATGTTTATTGAATACGAATGTTTTGGAAATCTAATCAAGTAAGTATCGATATCTGATTTTGAGAGCTCTATTGTGGATCTGTATATCTTTTAATCGAGTAATCTTGTGGGCATATTCATAATTGACACTCTTGCTTAAGTACTTAGTGGTTAGATCGGATTATTTATAATCTAAGTGCTTTAGGATTTTTAACATTAACTCTCATCTTCGAAGCTTGTTTCATCTCGCTCCTTCTTCAAATCGTTTTCCTTGCATTTTGCATTCTAAATTAACATTGCATAGCAACAGTTTCTCATCAAATACTTGGTTGTAATTTCCTTAGCAGGATAGTTGACTCCATAATGCACTGGAATCAATCTTCCCAATTCAATCGAATCATTTAATCTTGCTAGATCTTTTACAAGTATTTGGTCGTTTAACTGTCTCCTGAACTGGTTGGTTTGCAACTGGTTCTCCTTCATTCCATTTCCATAGGGTCTACCCCCCTTAGTCTGCTATAAGGAGACAACTTAAATAGAGAGATTGGAGATCAGGGTGACAACCCCCGATCTGAGCCGTTGTCGCGGTGCCTAGACATTCTGTGCGACAACCGGTCCACAAGCAGAAAAATATTTGCAGGAATTTAAGTTCAGTCGGAGTTTCCAGTGGTATTATGATCCTTCAGGAGTAATAAACAATTAAAGAGTTAAATGTAAATTAACTCCTTATGTACATGAGTCAAAGCCAGACATTGAGAAATACTCCAATAAGTTAGAATGGTTGGAGAACACTTTGAAAGAGGCAGAGAAGCAAGGTGATACTAATTCCATCTTGCAGATTCCAGCCCAAGAAGATAAGAACTCAAAAAGAGTCTGAGAAAAAGGATCATACTCAGCACAAACTACAACTGAAACAAAATTTAAATTGATGTACAGGAAGAAACCAAAATTAATTCTTGTAAATGAAGAAGTAGAAACTATTGAAGTGATTGACACAGATGCAGTGATAAAAGATAAGGCACCACCTGCAGTTTCTGAAGAAACACACCAGCCTTCAACTTCAAACACTCAAATGATTCAGAAACAACATAGTATTGAAGTATCTTCATCTAGTAAACCAATAGAGAAAGAGCAAGATATTATGCAAAAGTACAAATAAATACAGATCAAAAATGAAGCCTTAAAGGCTGATACATACACCTAGTACTGGAAACTGTCACCTAGTGACCAAAGTAGATTGTCTTCTGCATTTGACTACAAAACTAGAAAGATGCAGATGACCTTCCTGCAGCCCACAGTCAAGCATCCCAAATCATCAGCAAATTATAAAAAGACATCCTATGAAGTTCAAGCAAAAGATCTTCATCCTATTGACTAGATAGAATTTCACAAGAAAGCTAGTGAAATGTTGTATTCTACAATGACAAATAAAGCCTTGAGTGTACAGAAGCTGCAAAACACTCTAGGGAACATCAGAGATCAGTTCAAATTAGAAAAGGCATCTTCACACGCTAAGGATAACAGAATTAAATCACTGGAAGATTTGATTATTGAAGTAGGATATGATCCAACAAATGTCAAAGTTGCAAATGAACTGATAAAAAAGAAAAATGCAAACATTGCTGCATTAAAAAAGCAACTAAAATTGCCTCCTGCTGAACATCCTTAGGCAAAGGAAGTGTTAGAGGATGCAAGCCAAAAAGATGAGATGATGAACCTCATTCTTTAGTTTCCTATCCAAATAAAAAAAATGGAAAATGAAATGGACAAGTTAATATAGGAGAAAAAGGCCAAATCAGAAGAAGTCCCTATCACTGTTATTCCTGTAGTCACTACTGTTGTTCCTTCCACATTAGCAGAAACATTGGCCAGTTCAGTTCCAATGGCTCCAACACTTCCTGTCACATCAGCTGACTACTTCAGCAACAGAGTCATCTACAACAACAGCACAACCCACTGATGAGGCAAGTAAACTAGTAAAAGCAATGCAAGAAATGTTTATTCAGACTAATGAAATCAATAGACTCAAAGAACAATTGAAAAGTCTGAGTGATGAGAAGAAACTAGTCCAGATAATGCACAATAATGAAGTACAGAAAACCAACAGGTTGATAGAGAAATTGAAGATGTTAGAGAAATATTTAACACAAAAAGAACCAATGGCACAAGCCAAGCAGCAGCTATGGGCCAATATCATTGAATCTGTCAATGATATTTGGCCATCCATTCAGGTTATCTATGAACAAAAAGATTTAAACAAAGCAGCAGGTGAAGCCATCCAAAAAATAAAAGAACTTGGTAAGAAGCCAGAAGAGGCTAATGAAATCATAAAATTCCTTAATTCCAAGAATAAGCAAGAACTAGAAGAAATTGGAATTAGTGATAGGAGAAATACAATTCTTGAAGTTAGGAAAGTGATTTCAAAAGGAAACTTAATGATACAGCTAGAAGAAAAATTTCAAAACATGGAGCTTGGCATAACTAGATTTATGATGAAGTTTGATATTCTAAGACAGAAAGGCTTGCCAAATCCACTGGTTATTAATAACAGGTTAATGAAGCAAGAAGATTATGACAAAAAACTCAAAGAAGTGGCTAAGGAACAAGCAAATAATTCAGCCATGCAGAGAATTCCAACGGGTAAATTTCTTTACAAAAGTTTTGAAAATCGTTTTTACCTATAGTATGAGGTAAAATTTTTATTTATCAACTCTACGTTTTCAAAATATACAGAGGCTGATGAGATATTCAGAAGGATGGTAAAGATTAAGTTACCAGATGCAGAAAATTGGGAGAAGTTAACCGATTTACTGTGAAAGCAGTAAAGGTTAAAACAGATAAAATAGAGCAGTGACAGTTTGCAATGAAAACATATAAGTAACAGTCAAAGAGTATCAAAGTTATAGTGTATCAGATGAAAGTCAGAGTTAAAGTCAAAACAGAAATTACAAATCATAGTGAAAGCTACCAACGTAAAGGACACTCCACTGCCTAACAAACATCCAGTGTTGAGCAAACAACCAGAGACTAATCAACAAAAGATCAAAGACAGTAAAACAGCAAATTCAATAAAAGCAGGGACAACTTGCATTAGTTAGATAGTTGTCTCTATCTTCTTGCATGAAGATATTTATTTTTCCATGAATAATTCCTAAGTTTGTTTTAGGATATTTTGTAAGAGTTTTTGTATAAATACTTCACATTTCGAAGTATTTGAGGGTGGATTGTGGATTGCTAAAACACTTATATAGATGTACTGATCTGAACTAGAGGGTTCTTTGTACCATTTTCAAGTCAGCAGACTGGATTGAGCAATAAAGAGATTATATTACAGGATTCATGTGTTGGGCCACTTCAATGAAGTATTCTCAATTGTTCTTTGTTTTTATCTGAAGTTTTCACAATACTTGCATGCTTTTCTAAATCTAAATGTGTAACAGGAATGTTATTTCATAATATGTTTAAAAGCACTCTGTCTTGAACTGTTATGTCATTTTCATGTTTTCTACTGATATCCAGATTAGGAAATTCTTAATTTCTCCCTAGTTTCGATTTACCTCTGTCTTTTCTCTCATTATCCGGATCTGAGAACCCTTAATTGCTCTCTCATCCTGATTGAAACCATTTTCACCATCAACCTAAAGATCTGAAGTTACCTAGCTATCTTTCCCTGTGAACACTTCCCTTTTGAACCTTGAATTTGATCTGACTGCTTGACATTTTGACTCCATTAGCCCAATGGAATATAAGCCTACATCTATCCATCTGAAATAGTGATTCCACCACCAAACCAAACCTAAAATCAAATCCCAAGTAATCCTACATAACTAGCATAAAATCAACTTAAATCAACAAAGATAAATCATATAAAGAGAGCCCTCTCTGAGCATAAGGAAGGCTAGATCCTAAGGCTTTAAATAAGGTTTGTGGTTACCTCTGATATTTTTTAAACCAAAATATAAACAACCCTTGAGAATTATCGGAGTGACAACATACTGGCTACCATACTGGGGAACTAACCGGTTCTCAATGTTTAAAATAAATCTTAAAGGAAATAGTAAATACTTTTACTTATATTTTCATCTTAAGATTGTTTTAAAAGGGTTGTGAGTAAAATTTTCATTAAAAACTAAAATTCTGGCTTCTAGAAGAATTTACTATACCAAGTCTAATCCTAATCCAGAACCTGCTGTAATAGTAGATAATTCTGAAATTTTTTTAAAGAAAAACAAAAAAGTAGAAAGTTTAAGTAATAAAAATCCATTGATCAAAGCAAATTCTCTTCCCAATAAATTACCAAGTTTACAAGACATTAAATTTGATTTAACTTTTGAGCAATCTTTGTTTAGAACTAAATCAGAAAGTGCCATATATGATAGTGTAATAGATTTTGATTTCATTTCATTTATTGAAACTAAGAAGGAAACTGTTTCACTTGATTCAAATGAAAAAGTTCTAGAACATTATGATAAACTTGATGCATTAACTGCAACTTTGATTAAGGAAATTGATGAAGCTTATTTCCAGCAATCTATTGAATTGATTGCTTTATCTACTTATACCCCTAAGCCTTCTACCAGTCATTTAGAGTCTGTAAATTCAAATTTATTTAGTACCACCTCATTTAATATTTCAATTTTCCACTGCACCTCATTCCACTGAATCTTTCATCCCTAAGCTTCCTCTTCAACCTAGAGTTTTATTTCCATCCCCAAATACTGCAAGTTCATCTTCTAGCATTGCTGCTACATTTTCAAGTACTTCAACCACATTTCCAAGTACATCTTCTAGTGTCCCAACCTCATCTGCAAGTACCTCAACTTCATTACCAAGCACCACACATTTACCTTCTAGTCCAGCTAGAATCTTAGCCCTGGCTGCTAGATATGCCCCATTGGTCCTACCAGGTCAATTGCATAACATGCCCCAAGATTACCAAAGCAAAATCTCTCAATTTGATGGAACTAGTCAATACACTGCACAACAACATGTTAACAAAATGACTAATTACTTCGAATTGCATGAAATTGATGAATCTGATGTCCAAATGAGACTGTTTGCCCAAACTTTAGCTAGAGAAGTAAAAAAATGGTTTAAAGCTTTACCTGCCAACCATATTGCTGATTTAGAAGCCTTCCATAGATTGTTTATCAGTAGATGGGAGAAAAAAGAATCCTTTACAAATTTTGTCTGAATATGAACACATAAAAAGAGGACCTAATGAGTCAGTTCAAGACTATTGTACTAGATTTAACAGTATCTATAATGCTATTCTAACAAACATTAAACCCCCACCAGATTTACCTTTACTCAAATTTCCTAATGGTTTTGATATGGATATGCCATACCAACTGAGGGAAAGGAACCCAGAAACACTAGAACAAATGCAAAACATTGCAGTTAGTGTAGAAGCAAATTTGTTAGCTAAGAGAGCAAGAATGAGAAATGAAAGAAGGGTAACAATAAAAGAGGAAACATCTACATCAGGTAGCAAAATAGATAGTTTAGCAAAAGCCATGGAGAAAATGATGGATAGACTAGAAAGTATGGAAAGGAAACCACAGTGGGATAATTAACAACAAGGCCGTCAAATAAGAAATCCCAATTTTAGAAAAAACACCAACACTGATAAATCTAGAGAATCAACACCTGATCAAACAATAAAACCACCTTTCCAAGAGAACTATGCTGAAAGTTCTCACCAAAATGAAGATGATGAAGACACTCAGATTAATCTAATGGGAATCAATGATGATAATACTATTTTTCTTACACAAGAAGAATAGGAATTATATGAATTACGACAGTTACAATTAGAATTTGGAGTCTTTTGATTATAAGCAAGGTTATGAGTTTTCCATTAATGAAGTTTACAAGAAATATAACCTTAGGAGTAAGAAAAATGTAAAGGCCCCTACTAAGAAATCTGCCCAAACTCAGACCAAGAAAACAGTAGAAGCTCCTACAACCAAAGTACTGCAAATCCTCCCTAGAGAAACCCAACAAAACTCTAGTTCAAATCAGCAAAATTCAAATCCAAATCAAAAAATTTCTAGTACAAAAATTGCACCCAGTCCTAAAATTGTTGACATTACAGATACTGTTGTTCAAACAACAGCTGATCCTCAAAAATATGTTGTTGCTAAAACAACAGTCTCTGCTAAAACTACACCTTCTGCTAAAACTTTAGCTGATCCAAAATCATCTGATCCTAAAACATCTACTGCCAAAACAACTGTTGAAACTTCAAAATCTGCCAAAGCTTTCACTGCAACTCAAACTGTCCCTGAAAAAAAGATTGAAAACAGCAAGACAGTGGAAACACAAACAGAAAAACCAACTGTAGGTAAATAAGAGAAACACACTGAAACAACAGTTACTAAAGAAGAAATCATTCAGTTAGGAAAAACACAAGCTCAATTCAACATCCAAACTGAAATTGCCAAACTAAAAATACCAATTCCTTTGACAGAATTGGTAAAACATGTTATAAAAATCACAGATATTGAAACCTTGAACATCAATGAAGGAGAAGACTCTGTAAATCTAAGTGATGATATACCAAAATTACTTTTTGGCCCAGAGGTAAATGGAAAACATCAAGAAGGTGGTGTTCCTCCTTTCTACATTAGCTTGAGTATACATGATCAGATTTTACACAATGCTGTGCTAGATTCAGGAGCACCCCAAAATTTAGTGCCAAAATCCATTATGGAAACTTTGAATTTAGATGTTACTAGACCATATAGAGATCTCTTTTCTTTTGACTCTAGTAAAGTGAAATGTCTTGTTTTAATAAAATATTTGTGTCACTTTAGTCTAATACCTAAGAAAAATTATAGTCATGGATATTGTAGTAGCTGATATCCCTCGCAAGTATGGAATGTTGTTATCTCGCTCATGGGGAGAAAAACTGCAAGAATCTCTACAATTAGACATGTCTTATGCCACTATTTCAGTATTTGGTCAACCCAAAAAACTTTATAGAGAAACTCTAATGAAGTCCATGGTAAGTAGTACAGAACAACCTCAAAATTATCCCATTTACTCTGTACATCCTAATATGGATTCCTTCATTTTATGTAATTCAGATTCTGGCATAAATAAAAACACAGTTTTAAAACAGAAAAAGAAGGAAGTTGATAGTGACAACATATTTCATGAATCAATGTGGCACTTAGACTTTGATGGTTCAGTAAATAAACTAGGAGCAAGAGCAGGAGTTTGGATTCATAACATGGAAAACAATCATTCAGAAGGTCATGCCTTTAGATTAAACTTCAAATGTACAAAAAACATGGCAGAGTACGAAGCTTTGATTTTAGGACTATAGATTGTTAGAAATTTAGGAGGCAAAAGAGTTTCTATCATGGGAGACTTTGACTTAATTGCAAAACAAATTAGAGGAGGATATTCTGTATATAATCCTAGATTAAGCCAATACAGAGAAACAATTTTAGATCTGATTAAAGAATTGCTTGAATGTGACTTTGTTGTAATTCCTAGAAAGCAGAACATACAAGCAGACAATTTAGTAGCTTTTGCTAGTACCTGAAATCTGCCTTTTTAGCCAAATCACCAATATACAGCAGAGGTAAGACACAGGCCCACTATACCAGACAACTTAAATATTGGCAAACTCAAATCTATAACTTTATGAATGTTGAGGGAGAATTCCAGAATTGTAACATAGGTACAAATTGTACAATAGATGATAAAATAGACAGTGAGATAGATGTAAATAATTTAGATTTCACTGAACCCACTAAATTCACTCAAGTAGAAATAGACAAATTAGAAAAGGTAGAAATAGAAGAATTAGCAGATGATGATTCTGACATTTTAAATCTTAAGAATAACTTTTTACCTAAGGGATTAGCTCCATTAGAAGATCTTTTTGATTCAAATGACGTTGCAAGAAAACCAAATATGGAACCATTAAGATCAGACATAGAAGAATGCAATATAGGAACAAAATAAAGGCCTAAGCTCATCAAACTTTCCAAAGCATAACCTCAAGATGAAAAATTAAAATACATAGCTCTGTTTAAGGAATTTCAGGATGTATTTGCATGGAGTTATGAAGACCTTAAATCTTATGACACTACCATAATAGAACACAAAATACTTATAAAAGAAGATCATAAACCATTCAAACAGAAGCTTAGAAGAATCAATCCAGTTCTTATGCCTTTAATTGAAAAATAGGTAAAGAGGATGTATGAAGCACAGATCATTGCACCTATCAGATATTTTGATTGGGTTTCAAACTTAGTTCCCACTAGGAAGAGAACAGGGGAAATCAGATTTTGTGTTGATTTCCGGAATTTAAACAAGGTGTCCCTAAAAGATAACTACCCTCTCCCCAAGGTGGATCATATTTTACAGAGGGTGGTTGGTTCATTTGGGATTTCATTACTTGATGGATTCTTTGGGTATAGTCAGATCTTAGTTCAGCCAGAAGACCAACCAAAGAGATCATTTACTACTCCTTGGAGTACTTTCATGTATTTGAAAATGCCTTTTGGATTAATGAATGCAGGAGCTACTTTCCAGAGAGCTATGCATATAGCTTTTGCCAAAGAAATTCATGATTTTCTTGTAATTTATCTAGATGATATAACTGTATTTTCAAAAACTGACAATGAACATTCAGATCATCTGAGACAGATGTTTATTAAATGCAGGAAATTTGGTATTTCTTTAAATCCCAAAAAGACTCTCTTTGGATTTGAAAAAGGTAAACTATTAGTACATATAATATCAAAAGAGGGAATTAAGATAGACCCAGCTAGAATAGAGGCCATTTTGAACATAAGCCATCTTAGGAATATTAAGGAATTGCGGGCTTTCTTAGGTAAGATTAATTTTCTCAGAGGATTCATTTCAAATTTAGCAGAAATAATTAGAGAACTGAATAACATGTTAAAGAAAGACTCAACACTTAAATGGACAGTAGAGGCCAAAAAATCCTTTGAATCAATCAAACAAGCCCTTACAAGAACACCAGTCCTAATAAGTCGTGATTTCAAAAAAGATTTTATTATTTTTTCTTTTGCTTCAGAACATACTATTGTTGCAGTCTTACTGCAAAAGAATAACCAGGGTTATAAACAGCCCATTGCTTTTTTCAACAAATCACTAAGAGATGCCACACTAAAGTATAACATAATGGAAAAACAAGCACTAGCTTTAGTGAAGTCAATTAAAGACTTTAGAGTGTACATCTTATATTCACACATCATTGCATATGTCCCAAATTCAGTAGTAAAGGACATTCTGACTCAGAATCGGCCTGATGGCAAGAGAGGCAAATGGATTGCCACCATTTTGGAATATGACATAGAAATTAAGCCCACCAAACTCATTAAAGGCCAAGGTTTAGCGAAACTTATGGCTGAATCAAACTGTTAGGCCTTAGATATGAATTTTATTGCTCAATTAGATGATCAGGAAGAGATGGCGATTCCACAGATCAGTGAAGCTTTCTCAGATTCACCATGGTATGTAGATATCATATTTGTATTACTAAACTTACAAGCTCCTCCTGGATTGTCAAGAACTAAAGCCAGATTTTTAAAGTTAAAAACAATGAAATTTTGTATCATAGATGATGCTCCGTTTTGGAAAGCTCATGGTGGCATTTTATTGAATTGTTTACTTAAAGATGAAGCTGATAAAGTTATGGAAGAGTTTCATGCAGGTGACTGTGGAGGACACCTTTACTAGAACTCAACTACAGATAAAATCTAGAGGGTTGATTTTTATTAGCCTACACTTTTTGCAGATGTAAGAAATTATGTGACCTCCTGTCACAAATGCCAAACCTTTGAAGGGAAGAAAAAACTACTACATTTACCCCTTAAACCCATCTCCATAGAAATGCCATTTCAGCAATGGGGTTTAGACTTCACTGGTGAAATCTACCCACCCTCCTCAGCCCAACACAAATGGATTTTGACAGCCACAGACTATTTCACTAAGTGGATAGAAGCCATTCCTTCTAGGCAAGCCATTGATTCTATCATAATCTCATTTCTAGAAAACAATATACTGTCTAGATTTGGATGCCCTCAAAAGCTTATTACTAATAATGCAACTGTTTTGAAGTCTAAGAAAACGATTGACTTCTGTAACAAATACCACATTAGCCTTGGCCATTCCACTACCTATTACCCTAAAGGTAATGGACTTGTTGAATCTTCCAATAAAAGCCTGGTTCATATCATCAAGAATCTATTAGAAGACAATAAGAAGACCTGGAACAAAAGGTTAGTTAATGCCTTATGGGCAGACAGACATAAAGAAGTCCATTGGTACATCCCCTTATCAGCTTGTATATGGGATGGCTGTTATTTTTCCATCCTCTTTAGGAGTGTCAGTGATGAAGATGATCCAAGAACTGCAAGAAGAAACCAATGATAACCAGAGAAGGATAAATCAGACTATACACTTGTAGCAAACCAGGGAAGAAGTCTATGTCAAGTCAAAAGTTGTTCAAGATAAGATTAAAAATATATTTGACAAGAAGACAAAGGAAGATTATTTTTACATAGGTGACAAAGTTCTTCAGTGGGATTCCAGGAGAGAAGAAAAAGGTAAACATGGTAAATTTGTTTTCCTATGGAAAGGATCCTATGTCATTTATGGTTACAAAGGTAACAATGCATTCTTTTTGAAGGAGTTAGATGGATCAGATCTTCCAGGTGGACCTATCAATGGTAGGATGCTGAAGCATTACTATTCCCCTGATAAACATTAACTCACTTTGTTTACTTTACTCAATGTACATAACATTGTAGAGTTTAGATTGGATTGGATGTTTTTCTTCCAAAGTTGAAGCCCAGAGAGAAGGCCCTAAGCTTTGAAAGACAAAATATCATAAGTATGAATAATGCAGAGCTCAGAAAACAGTTCCAAGGCAAAGCACAGTCAAAATTCAAGGCTACTGATCTTAAAGTTTTTGACATTTCCCCAAGAAATGCCATCCCCATGTGGAGCCACTGTTAAGGTCCTAAAATAATAGAATTCATAATTTTGAATTGACTATCATTTGTCTTGTAATATGTACATATTTTACTTTTTGCAAAATTGTTTTCCCATATTAAAAATAAAAAATATAAAGAGGGTAAAAGTCCTAAAAGAAAAATCAAAGGACTTAAAGAAAAAGATCAAAAAAAAATATAAGAAATGAACCCCAACAAAAAAAGAGATAAAAGTATATCATAAAAGTGATGCAAATTCAAATGCCACTACTTTTTACTTTACTTTGCAAAATAAGATTGTGTGTAGCTTGTCAAAAATGCCACAATCCATGAAGGTCAAACTACTTAATCTTGACATTTCATGCTTTAAATTTCATGCTGATAGATAGAGAATAAAGATCTAGCAAAATTGTTTAATCTTGGCAGATCAGTAGTTAGACAGAGAATAAAAAATGAGCTCAATAGTTTAATCTGAGCCATTGGAAGTAATAAGGATAGAATTAGATAGTTTGTTGTTAAAAGAAAAATGTATATGGGTCTGCAAGCTCAAATGCACCCAAAGAAATGAAGAAAAAATGTTAGGGTAGCTGATGGGTAGGAAAAAACAGTTTTCGCAAGGCATGAATAGCAGAAAAATGGTCATTTCATACTTACTAATTTCCCTCTAAATTCATTTTCCCTTGTAAAAATACCCCCTCCCCTTCATTTTAATCCTTTTCCCCTTAACTCTTTTTCCCTTACAAAAAAACTCATTTTACTTTGGAAAAGTAAAATCCCTTTAATTAACTTCCATTTTCATTCAAAAATACACCAAAAACCCCCAAAATATCTTTATCCTAAGTCTAAATAGTTAAATTTATATATTGGGTCCCACTACGAAACATCCCTTCCCGATATAAGGTTTTTACATTAAAACTTAGTGTATAATCGTGCACTTGTCCATTTAACCCCCCGTTCTAATCCCATGTTTAATTTCATTATATATTAACTCCCATTAAAACCTTTACCCCGTATATATTAATTCCTTATTATAAAGTCCCAACCCTTATGTTAATTAACATATAATATTATTATATCATCCCGCCTGTATACATTTTTGGACCCACTCATTATAAATCCCGACCATATATATTAAGCCATAGCTTATATGCATACAACTCATCACATTATGTTAAACAGGGCCCCACGCCTATCGAATCCCCCACGCCTATCAAATCCCCAATGAAATTCTGCTATTCGCTCAACCATCAGATCACGATTGAGCAGATCCGACGACCAATAATGTTTATCGCACGCTCGAATGCCCGACTTTTAACCACTCGAGACCTTGCGAAATGCACGGTTTTCGAATCCCAACTCCAATATTGGTTAAAAAAAACTCATATAGTCGCCCTTTGCAAAGCCTTTTTCACCTTTTCTGTTACTGATTGCGTAAATACAGTTCTGTCAACCTGTTTTCGAGCTAACAAATCGTTGTCGACCTTATTTCCAACCATTTTTACCATAATTCAAGACCATTTGTTGCTACAGCCGGTGCACAACCGGTGCAAGACCAATCTAAAGCCTATAAAGACTAGTGAAGTCTCAGAAAACTTTCTGTTGCCTCAAAGAACCTTTCTGCAAATCAAAAAGCTTCTTTTCTCCAAGTATTCTTGAAATACCACGGCATTTACTTACAACAAGAAAGTAATCAGTAATTGAATACGTTAGGAGCCTTTGTAGACCCAAAAAAGAAAGCCCTGTTGCTTCCCTATCCTTTTTTTTGCAGACCCTAGGCATATTTTCACAGAATTCCCAAGTCTGAGACTACTTTGATCACATAGAGTAAATTTAACCAATTAAAGCATTGTAGACCAGAGGATGAACCACCGTTTCATTCTAAACCCTTCTGTAGACTGTAAATATCTTTCAGAGGTTTTCCTAAAGGCCTGAATCTGTTTTTCTAAGATAAAATAAGTAATTAATTGATAAATCAAACAAAACAATGGCTTCCCAAGGAATTGTAACTGTCAATCCCTTGCAACCTCCAGTTATAGATGTGGAACACACTCCTTTAGAAAACAAAGATTTTAAAATTAGTGACCCTGTCACTGAGTTTAACCTTCTTGAGCTCCACTGCTGGAGCCATGACAAATCAATTGATCAAGCTGATGAGGTTTTCATTTGGGAGTCTAATTTTCCTAAGTATGTAGTCCCATAGACCTTCCAGTGTCCAGAGGTGATTAGACTTTGCCAAACTTGTTATTTCCCTAAGAAAAGAGCCCTAATAACCCCTGGTAAAGAAATTATGTTCACTATCACCGTTGAATCAATAAATCAAATGTTGTAGATTCAACCTAAGCCAGATGAAACCCCTTTGTCCATTGAGACCCTTACCCAGCTATACCTTAATCAAGACTTCCCCAAGAGGTTCCAGATATTCCAAACTTTCATCCCCTCATCTGTAGAGACTCCCAAGACTAATCCTCCTTACCCATTTGCAATATTTTCTGAGAGAACCAGGCATATCATCACTATGTTGTCATGTATCCTGGGTTATTTCACAGATGAGCATGTTGATGCTTCAGTCTTAGGTTTCTTGTCTATTTTCACACTTGGTCAGCCTCCTCTGACCATATTCAATTTTTCCCAATAACTTGCTGACTCAATCCATGAACAGTTGGTCAAATTACCTGAAGAAGGTGTCTTCAAATATTCATTAGTATTTTTCCACATGTTTTTATACTTCCAGTCTGAAAAATTTGCCATCAACCTTCAAGAGATGGATGTTGAAGGTAATCCATAGTTAATTATCTTTTGGACTCCATTAATCAGAAAAGACTCCACACAGTCCACCTACACAGAATTCATTGACTCTTTCATCCATCCAATTGACAACATGCTGAACAACAGCAATCAACCAAGATTCAGTGAAGAAATTAAAAAGATCCTGCAATTATCAGAGCATAGTAGGACAGGAGATTGGTACCTCTATCAGAATCACACACAGATTAGGGTATATGGATCTAATCTTTTTTCCATATAAGCTACCCAAATACCTCCCAATGAGGTTGTTTACACTTGAGTATATTAGGCAAATCCTTAATTATGATGCAATTAATTTCTTGGCGGCCAAAAAGAAGACACATTTCAAGATTAAGAATCAGGTTGGCCCTTTTATTTTCAACAGTAGAGATGCAGGTCCACAAGCAGAAAAATATTTGTAGGAATTTAAGTTTAGTTAGAGTTACCAGTGGTATTATGATCCTTTAGGAGTAATAAGCAAGTTAAGAGTTAAATGTAAATTAACTCCTTATGTACATGAGTCAAAGCCAGACATTGAGAAATACTCTAATCAGTGTGAATGGTTGGAGAAAACTTTGAAAGAGGAAGAGAAGCAAGGTGATACTAGTTCCATCTTGCAGACTCCAGCCCAAGAAGATAGGAACTCAAAAAGAGTCAGAGAAGAAGGATCATACTCAGCACAAACTACAACTGAAACAAAATTTAAATTGATTTACAGGAAGAAACCAAAATTAAATCATGTAAATGAAGAAGTAGAAACTATTGAAGTGATTGACACAGATGCAGTGGTAAAAGATAATGCACTACCTGCAGTTTCTAAAGAAACACACCAGCCTTCAACTTCAAACACTCGAATGATTTAGAAACAGCATAGTGTTGAAATATCTTCATCCAGTAAGCCAGCAGAGAAAGAGCAGGATATTATGCAGAAGTACAAAGAAATAAAGATCAGAAATGAAGCCTTAAAGGCTGATACATACACCCAATACTAGAAACAGTCACCTAGTGATCAAGGCAAATTGCTTTCTGCATTTGACTACAAAACTAGAAAGATGCAGATGACCTTCCTGCAGCCCACAACCAAGCATCCC
This sequence comes from Pinus albicaulis, assembly GCA_034641835.2. NCBI lineage: Eukaryota > Viridiplantae > Streptophyta > Pinopsida > Pinales > Pinaceae > Pinus > Pinus albicaulis. Next base: position 399,087,651 of record CM076576.1, read on the forward strand.
AAATCATCATCAGATTATAAAAAGACATCCTATGAAGTTCAAGAAAAAGATTTTCATCCTATTGACCAGATATAATTTCACAAGCAATCTGGTGAAATGATGTATTCTACAATGACAAATAAAGCCATGAGTGTACAAAAGCTGCAAAACACTCTAGGGAATATCAGAGATCAGCTCAAATAAGAAAAGGCATCTTCACAGGCTAAGGATAACAGAATCAAATCACTGGAAGATTTGTTTATTGAAGTAGGATATGATCCAACAAATGTCAAAGTTGCAGATGAACTAATAAAGAAGAAAGATGCAGACATTGTTGCATTAAAGAAGCAACTAAAACTGCCTGCTACTGAACATCCTCAGGCAAAGAAAGTGTTAGAGGATGCAAGCAAAAAAGATGAGATGATGAATCTCATTCTTCAGTTAACTTCCCAAATAAAAGAAATGGAAAATGAAATGGACAAGTTAGTACAGGAGAAAAAGCCCAGATCAGAAGAAGTCACTGTCACCGTTATTCCTGTAGTCACTACTGATGTTCCTTCCACATTAGCAGAATCATTGGCCTCTTTAGTTCCAATGGCTAAAACACTTCCTGTCACATGAGCTACTACTTCAACAACATAGTCATCTACAAAAGCAACGCAACCCACTAATGAGGCAAGTAAACTAGTAAAAGCAATGCAGGAAATGTCTATTCAGACTAATGAAATCAACAGACTCAAAGAACAATTGAAAACTCTGAGTGATGAGAAGAAATTAGTCCAAATAATGAACAATAATGAAGTACAGAAAACCAACAGGTTGACAGAGAAATTGAAGAAGTTAGAGAAAGATTTAACACTAAAAGAACCAATGGCACAAGCCAAGCAGCAGCTATGGGCCAATATCATTGAATCTGTCAATGATATTTGGCCATCCATTCAAGTTATCTATGAACAAAAAATTTTAATCAAAGTAGCAGGTGAAGCCATCCAAAAAATCAAAGAAAAACTTGGTAAGAAGCCAAAAAAGGCTAATGAAATCATAAAGTTCCTTAATTCCAAGAATAAGCAAGAACTAGAAGAAATTGGAATTAGTGATAGAACAGATACAATTCTTAAAGTTAGGAAAGTGATTTCAAAGAGAAACTTAATGATACAGCGAGAAAAAAAAATGTCAAAACATGGAGCTTGGCATAACTAGATTTATGATGAAGTTTGATATTCTGAGACAGAAAGGCTTGCCAAATCCACTGGTTATTAATGAAAGGTTAATGAAGCAAGAAGATTATAACAAAAAACTCAGAGAAGTGGCTAAGGAACAAGCGAATAATTCAGCCATGCAGGAAATTCCAACAGGGAAGTTCTTTACAAGAGTTTTGAAAATCTTTTTTACCTACAGCATGAGGTAAAACCTTTATTTATCAACAAGCCTACATTTTCAAAATATACAGAGGCTGATGAGATATTCAGAAGGATGGTAAAGAGTAAGTTACCAGATGCAGAAAATTAGGAGAAGTTAACTGATTTACTGTGAAAGCAGTAAAGGTTAAAACAGATAAAACAGAGCAGTAACAGTTTGCAATGAAAACAGAGCAGTAACAGTCAGAGTATCAAAGTTATAGTGTATCAGATGAAAGTCAGAGTTAAAGTGAAAACAGAAATTACAAATCACAGTGAAAGCAACCAACGTAAAGGACACTCCACTGCCTAACAAACATCCAGCTTTGAGCAAACAGCCAGAGACTAATCAGCAAAAGGTCAAAGACAACAAAACAACAAATTCAATGAAAGCAGAGACAACTTGCATTAGTTAGATAGTTGTCTCTATCTTCTTGCATGAAGATATTTATTTTTTCATGAATAATTCCTAAGTTTGTTTTAGGATATTTTGTAAGAGTTTTTGTATAAATACTTCACATTTCAAAGTATTGAGGGTGGATTGTGGATTGCTAAAACACTTCTATAGATACACTGATCTGAACTAGAGGGTTCTTTGTACCATTTTCAAGTCAGCAGACTGGATTAAGCAATAAAGAGATTATATTACAAGATTCATGTGTTGGGCCACTTCAAAGTATTCTCAATTGTTCTTTGTTTTTATCTAAATTTTTCACAATAATTGAACGTTTTTCTAAATCTAAATGTGTAACAGGAATGTTATTTCAGAATATGTTTAAAATCACTCTGCCTTGAACTGTTATGTCATTGTCATGTTTTCTACCGATATCCAGATTAGGGAATTCTTAACTTCTCCCTAGTTTCGATTGACCTCTGTCTTTTCCCTCATTATCCGGATCTGAGAACCCTTAATTTCTCTCTCATCCCGATTGAAACCATTTTCACCGTCAGCCTAAAGATCTGAAGTTACCTAGCTATCTTACCCTGTGAACACTTCCCTTTAGAACCTTGATTCTAATCTGACTGCTTGACATTTTGACTCCAATAGCCCAATGGAATACAAACCTACATCTATCCATCTAAAATGATGATTTCACCACCAAACCAAACCCAAAATCAAATCCTAAGTAATCCTACATAACTAGCCTAAAATCAACTTAAATCAACAAAGATAAATCATATAGAGAGAGCCCTCTTTGAGCATTAGGAAGGCTAGATCCTAAGGCTTAAAATTAGGTTTGTGGTTACTTCTAATATTCTTTAAACCAATATATAAACAACCCTTGAGAATTATTGGAGTGATAACAGAAGGGAGCGGCAGTAAAAAGAGGTGGACCAGAGAAAGCAAAGTCAGGTGGGGAGGGAGGACGAGGAGGAGAAAATAAACCACTGGGGGCCACTGGAGAGGAGAGGATGGGAGCGTGGGAGGATGGGGGAGGGTCAGAGGGGATGTCGAGAGGGTCAAAGGGATTCGAGCCAAAGAGAGGAGAAGATTTATGGAGGGGAGAGGAGAAGTGGGTGGTATTCTTTTAGGGAGGGGAAGAGGGAGCTACAGATAAAGTAGGAATAGGGACATGCGATGATTTATTTGTTGTCTCTTTTTTCTTAATTGCTCCCATTTTTGTTTTTGTGCTTCATTTTTCTATTCTTGATCTTCTTTCTTACAACATCTATTTGCGAAATGCCCATATTCAGGACATACTTTTCACTTGAAGAGTATTTGCTCATAATCCAGTTGTGGTATGTTTGTTGAGTTGTTTACTTTGAGCTTGATAGCTTCCGGGAGCCCTTGTCCTAATTCGACTTCAACACAAATCCTCGCACGAGAATGCATGTTATCTTTTGGCTCGCTCCTATCAATATATTTTCCAACTGCGTTTCCAATAGTTTTGACAGATTCGTCTCCCCAACAATGCAAGGGAATATGTGGTAGTCAGACCCAGACCGGGGCAGCGTTTTTAGACATCCAGTTCAGGATCAAAGTCTGGAGTCCATCTTGCATCCATAAAATACGGACCACCTCTGAAGATAAGGGTAGTCTTCCTTGGTTTCGAAGTGGAAGGTTAAGTATCCCCTTCCGCAGAATCTGATGGCTATTTTCCCTTGTGTCACTTGAGACCAGTTTCTCTCTACCCACTTCTGAATAGTTTTCGGAGAGGGCCATAGTCCTATAAACTGTCCAACTAATCATTTTTTTGATAGTGAGAGGGCAGCTCTGCGTGGTAGATTTGGAGGCAGTGTGATCTCAGGTATTCCTTCAAGCTTCTTCACAAATTTTGTTACAGCAGAGCGTGTTCGCGAAGGTCCCATTGAGGAAACCAGTGCAGCAAAAGTGATTTATGCTGCATCGAAAGGAGGCTGCATATCGGTTTGAGGAGGATCAGAGAGCGGATCCCCACCCGAATCGGACTCTCGGGGGGCCATGGCGACGGAGTGTTGAGGCAGAGAGTCAGTCTTCAGCAGCCAAGGTCAGGTAGAACACACACGATTCTATAATACTATTCTAACCTTCAGCAGTAGATTCTTTACAAGGAAATACAGGAAGAAATCGCTGAGAAATTTCTTGAGATACACCTGAGATAATTCTTCTCAGGACCTCCGGAGAATTTTTGACACCTGAGGGACTCACTGGCCCTCCCTGCATCACTCTGCGTCACTCCTGCGTGCCTCTCTGCACAGAGCCAACGTGAGATTGCTTGAGGCCTCTGTGTTGCTCCTGAGTGTTGCCTCTCTGCCCTTCTATGTCCTCCCCTCGAGCCATCACATTGTTGATGCCATCTGCTTCCTCCACCCTTAAAATATCCCTCTGAAATCAAATTCTATTCCTTCATAATCGACTTCCCTCAGGTTACTGGATGTTTGCCCGGTTTGCTCTCCAAATGGTCATCAAGTCTTCTTTTATAATCTCTTCATCAATGAATCAACGGCCCAGATTAGAAGTCTAATCAATGGCTAAGATGAAAACTTGACTTGATCTTCGTTCTCTAGAAGATTCACACTCTGTTTTATTAATACCCTTTAATTATTTAATCTCCCTAAGTTTTATTAAAATAATTAATTGTTTTAATAAAACATAAACTGAGTGGAATTTCCATGAACGATTTATGGGTTCTTTAGAATACTGGTGTACAAGCCTGCTCACAAAATTTGAGACTTAGATCACTTTCTGATGCTACAAAAATCAAGTTGAGCAGAGATGGTCGCGAATGGACTGAGCGATCAGGACAAGGTTGATCGAGCATCCAATTTTTTCATCTGGAAGGCAAGGATCCTGGCAGTTTTGGATGAACATTACATCAAGGATAATGCCTTGAGGGCGGGTGTTGTTCCGGTTGAAGCTGACCCTCTCAAGATGTACGAGGAGGCTCAAGAGAAGCTAAGCGCATGATCATGGACGGAGTCAAAGATCATGTGATCCCACATATTGTTGAGAAGAACATAGCAAGGGAAAAGAGGGAGGCCTTGATCACATTATACGAGGGATATTTTGTCCAGGGGAAGATGTTGCTTGAGAGTCAGCTGAGATTGTTTCAGATGCAGAAGGAAGAAGAAATCGATCCCTTTCTATAAGATTGCAAGGGATCTGAGATCAAATAGCTTCTGTAGGGGCTACACTTGACGCTGGATTTATGGTCATGACTGCCCTAAATGCAGTCACTGAAGATTGGGAAACTTTTGTCCAAAGTATTTTTGGCAGGGCTACTCTTCCTAGCTAGGAGAAGATGTGGGTAGCTCTTCGACAAGAAGAGATCAAACAGTGGACCAAGGTGGGAAGCAGCAGGAAAGGGATCGAAGTCAAGAAGGAGGAAGAGGAAGATGTGGCTCTCGCATCAAAGGGATAACAAGGGCAGCAGAGATGGAAGAAAAAGGACTTCTCGAAAGTCGAATGCTTTAGATGTGGGGAAATGGGACATTTTGCCACGCAATTCCCTCTGAAGAAAAAGGGCAAAGAAGAGAAGCTTGACTCGAACGTTGCTCCAGCATAGGATGATGAGGAGGATGACAATGATTGCGCCATGAGTGCTCATGCACCTCAAGAGAATAGGTGGGCCGATATGGAGTTGTAGTTGGAGCTACAGAGAGAACTAGGGCAAGATCCTTAAGGTGCCCATACTCTTGGATCACATACAGCCATAGGAGCCCTTAATGACAGTAGTAGAATGACGAGAGTCAGTTGGTGCGAGGAATGATGGAGCAACAATGGCAGAGCTAGAGCACCAAAGTCTGAAACAGCGCAGTGGAGTGTTGTAGCAGTGCAGGAGGCATAGAGCAGATACAACAGCAACGCTGTAGCATCAAAGGGTCAGCGCAGATTAGCAACAGAGGAAGCTGCAACATCAAGGTGCATCCAGACTGACTAGTATGTTAGGATTTAGGATATCTTTCAGTTGTTTAACTCTCAACAACTGAGTTGCAAGGCAGCAGTTAACAGTGGCAGAGATATGGGCAGCATAATGCAACATATTGAGAAGGAGCAACAGTACAGACGTAGTAGTGACAAGTCGCAGTTTCATGGACAACAGTACAGATTGCAAAAGCACAGTGGATGAGGGGCAGTAGCAGAGGACCGATGTTGTGGATCAGGGTGATGCTTTTGGTGAGAAGTATTGCTAGAGCACATTCCTCGCTAAGAGGGAGTGTTGATTTTTGGGTAGCATCGGATGTGCTCTAGCCCCGAAATTTTGTGGAGGGCTAGAACACATGAGATATGCAAGACCTAGAAATCGTTTGGAGAAATTCCGCCCAAAGTGCATTTTATTCAAATAATTAATTATTTTTAATGGAGCCTAAGTTAAAACCTAGGAAATTAAAATAATTAAAGTAAATTAATGTAAATGTGGGTGAGAAGCTTCTAAGTGATGGGGATCAAGTCTGTTTTAATCTTGGATGTTGATTAAATATTTGATCACGGTCGTTGATCTCTCAATGGGAAAAGTATAAAGGAAGGCTTGAGGGTCAGTTGCAGGACACACACACGGAGAGCAACACTTGAGATAAATCGAAATTCTGGGGCATGGTTTGCTGAGAATTTCAGAGTGAGTTCTAGTGCAGAGAGGGGCAATTCAGCAGTGGGACTTTAGTCTAAGGCCAAGAATACATTATAGAGAGGCAACGCATCATCAAGGAGAGATGACGCAACACTTACGAGGGTGACGCAGACCCTGAGAGGTGACAATTTCACTGAAGAGGCAGTGTTGGGGTTTCTGTGAGGCAGATCGGGCATCAGTTCAACAGATTGATTTCTGAGACAAGAAATCTCACGAGGAGATTGACGCGACTCCTAGAGGGGGTGATGCGGCCTCAGCGCAGAGCTGCGAGCAGTTGTTGCTGCGCAGCACTGGGGACAGTGCAATCACCTGCGGGGTTTGATCATTCTGTTGTTGGATCAGCCAAAATGTCTGTCCCCGGATAGAGGTACTTCTGTCATGATTTTTTCTCTGTTGGGTGAGCCGGATTTGGCACCCTCATTGTATTCAAAAATATGCTTAATAATGAAAACCCTCATATTTGTTGCACCGGTTTTCCCGCATTGGGTTTTTCTGGGGACGTTTAGTCCAAAAATAAGTGTCCTTTGTGTGATTGTCTCATCTTATTTCTCAGTACTTGATCTGTATATTGGTGTAGGCTGCAGTGTGTTTGCATTAATGTTTACGGAAGAATTATGTAAGTAACTTGTTAATTGAAGAACACAAGTAGGAAATGCAAATCAGTTAACTGCAGTAGGATTGATGCTTGTTAGATTCAGAAATTTTCACAGTTAGGAGTAGCACTTGCTCATATACGCCCCCTAAGATCATGCAGTTGGATTTCCCAACAGTTTTGGAGGACCTCAACAGATAGATATTTCCTTGATCGCCTCCCTCACCATCGACCATCGAATTCGGGAGATCCTAACCCCATTAGCTTCATATTCAACTTCCCCCTTGCTTCTATGGAGTTGCATTGTCTAGCAGCAGACATAATTCACATTTCTGTTTTTTGGTCATCTCATATGACATTAAGCATTCTTTATTTGTACTTTTATTTCATGTTAGTCCTATTTTAGTCATATCTTAGTCTTATTAGATTTAGAGTTTCATTTGCACTCCCACATGTCTTGTATTTACACTGGATGTCTCCTTTAGTCCCACTAACGTACTTTTGTGGTCACCCAAATACATTAATAAAATTATCTTATCTTATCTTATGCCCTTCAACTTCCCCAAGGATTTTTACAAGGAATTGTTTACATTATAGTGGATTGCTTCACAGTATGGAAAAATGTGACACTGATGTTGTGTTCAATTGTGTTCGGATGGTACAAAAGATATATGTTGGAACATTCCATGAGATTATTTGGGATTCGAGTATTGATATGCATGTTCTAGATTGCTTGAGGGAAAGCAATCTCCGAAGGGAGGACTGAAAGACCCTTTCCGTGTGATGCACTTCTCGAAAATGACTTAATTGACTATATGATTCTCGTAGGCTATAGTCGGTAAAAGGGGGATCGATTAATTTAATCATTTAATGCCAATGGGGTGAAAGAAAAAATTTCTAATGCAATTTTAAGTAATTAAATTAAAAAGGTGTTATTAGGTGACTACGGAGAAATAAGGAGGAACTTTATAAAGTCACTATATATAATTCAATATAAAGGAGGGACCCATGGTATTTTGACGATCCATGGTATTGTAAAAAAGAGAATTGGAGCTCACTTTTCACATGGATTCATTGTTTCTCTAAATTGATTTGGTGAGCTCATGGATCTTCAAGAAAAAGGGCAAAGACCCTATTCAAGATCAGTTCCAGTGGTGCAACAGATCCACCCTAGCTAGACAATATTGGTTTCGGTGGTGAGACATATCCACTCTAGCCAATCAAGAAGGAGGAAGAATCCATATTCCTCACAGGAGCTCATATTGAAGGAAACATTACATTTTTGTTGGAGATCGAGGTTGATTTAGGGAGAATGGATTCATCTATTTCTTAAAAGCTTTGGAGGCTAAAGTTCATTTAAGGAATTATATTGGGGAGGTCAAATTATAGGAGAAGTTGCATCTCTTTGAGGAGACTGAGTTTATTTACATGGTTGTATTATTTTGTGGGAAACCATATTCTTCATCCCTTTCTTGCAGTCAAATCGAGCTACTTATTGAAGCATCTTTTTGGTTCCATAAATTAATATTTTGCATGTAATTTCTTAATCAAATTTAATAAAATTTGGCTATGCTTTGGGAATTATATTAAGTAAGGGATTTATGTTTAATTGCACACAAAATGTTTCAAGAAATATCTCTGCTATAAATGTTTCACTATAGTCACATACAAAATGTTTGAAGAAATGCTTCCCTACAAAGTGTTTGTCAAAATGCATAAATAAGAAAGTTAAAAATTTATGAAAATTGAGTTGGCCTATTTTGGAAAGAGACATTACAATCATTACAACAAATATTCGATCAATGAAACGTAGTTGAAGTATGTTAACTTTTTTTAATCTCGATTTGATGTTTTACTAGATGGATGAATCATGTATTAAGCATCTTAGCATGATATTTGCTTCATGATCCTGGTTAAACAACCCTTCCTTGTATCGTGTATCTACTCTATAATATACATTCAAAATTGTATGTTCCTTCACCCCATATGCCCCAAAGGAATATATATATAAGCAAGCTAAGACATTGATAATCCATCCTTCATCGGCCATTTGATTTTGTAAAATAGTAATCCCTTGATTCTATGTGTTTGGGAACCTATTTCAACCTTTATTGCTTGATCTAATCCTTTAGATTGAGCCATAGGTGTTAGTTTTTGGTAGCAACAAACATGTGTTCTAGTATCTATGATGTCTAAGAGGCTAAGAAACACGAAATCTTCAAAACCCAGAAAAGGTTTAGCAATAAAAGACTTGGAGACACCTCAATTAAATAAATTAGCTAATAATTAAATATTTCCTAAGCCTAACTTAGCTAAATTCGTTAATTAAAGTGAATTAATTAGGGAAGTTCTATTTTTCCCTAGAGACTTCAAAAAATTTAATTGACGAAGTCAAGATGATCTTAGCCATCAGTTGAGATGTTCATGGCCATTAAGTCTCCAACAAGATATTATAAGAGTAGGTCGAAGTGTTTGGAGAAGGCATCAAGTATCATTTCAGTAGCTCGAATACCCACTTGCAGGTATTCAATAAGGGTAGTTGAAGCTAGGGAAACATCAAAGGCAGGAGTTTCAACAGAGATTTCGGAGCATGAGTTTGAAGGAGATTTCCTCAATGATTTCTAGTCTCAAGGAGACAGGAAGAGGAGGCCACATCAACTAGTGCAAGTAGCCAAATTTTACTAGTGCGAGTTGTCGGAGGAGACCACATTTCAGTTGCTATAGGACAGATCTATTTTTCAAAGGCAAAGAGAGTGGATTCTAGTGGCAAAGGGAGGCAACATGACTTCCTGGTAAGTGATCTAATGGCTATGAAAATTTATTCTCAACCATATCTATGCATTTCAAGAGGACAATGCAAGCTCTAGGTGGAATTGCGAGTGGTTAGGAAAAGGTCGAGTTGATTGCAGAGGGAGACAATTAGTCTCAAAATTATTTTTCCACTTGTGATTAGTATATGTCAGAGGTTTACCGCTGAAATGGAACTAGTTTTAATCTCTCCTAAATTGCTAAAGATAATAATAAAACCCTCATTTGCTGCTTTGGTTTTCCCTAAAGGGTTTTTTCAAGGACATTTATCCAAAAACAATTTTGTCTATTTTATTGTGTGTGTGCATGTTTCTCACTTCATCATTTTATATTCTGCAGTTTATTTTATTTGTGAAGATTACAATTGTGAATTATTTGCTATTTGTTGTAATATTAATCTACAGAATACAAATAAACTACACAAGTTAGGAGAATAATATCCAATAATTGTAATCATGGAAATTTCACATGTTATCAGCGCAGATCAGACCAGAAAGGTTGTTGTGCAATTCAAAGGGAGATTTGAAGCACATAAAACTAAATATGCGCAGGCCAGCCAGGCAATGCGAATTACAGAGGCAACAGTTCAATTTCGAATCTAAGGAATTCATTCAAAGGAAGTGTGAGTTTTCTTAGTGAGCAACAGCAGGAAATGAGGTTGTTGGAAAGGGTTTCCAGTGACCAAATCAAATATTCACAAAGGGTTTCTTATGCGCAAAGATTTGCAGCATAAGGGTTTTGCAGTAGCAGTTCAGCATAGGAAAAGGAAGAGAAAGCACATAAATTTTTTTAGTAGAGGGAATTTCCAGAAATTTTGAGAGGGATTCCAACACTCCAGTGATAGGCGAGGATATTGTGATTTCCAACAAGAGAAGGCTGCAGCAGGCAGTACGAACTGCCAGTGCAAGCTTGCTAGACCATCCAGTGCGTCTTTCAAGGTCAAAAATGCAGTGCTGGTGTCGAGATATTTTTCAAAGATAGAGTGTGTTTCTGTTAGGTTCCTATATTACTAGTGTAGTCCCTTATTGTTGTTAGTGTAGTCCCTAATTTTTGTTAGTGTAGCCCCCTTATTGTTATTGTTGTACCCCTCTAACCCCCATATTGTTATTATTGTGCCCTTATATTATTATTGTTAGGTCGGTTAGGATTATATTGTGACCCCATGGACTTATATATATTGAAAGGAGGTTTTGTCATTTGTATCATCCAAGAATTGTTCATTTATGTAATGTAAAGGAGGTTGCACCTCGAAGTGGCTAATTTCTAAGGCGTTGATCTCCCTTTTTTTCTATTTTTGGAGCTTGTTTCATAACATTTTGTATCAAAGCTTTGGATTCTAGGGTTTCACTGCTTCAAACAGGTCATCGTGGCATTTTCGCTATAACGTTTTTTCTATTAGAGTTCAAACACTAAAAAAAAACACCCATTTCGAAGAAATCCAGAGGAACTTCATGTAAAAATTTCAGATCTTGATTCGCAATATGTTCAGAGATATGATCTGTGGAAGTTAGGGTTTTTGCAGGCTCCCGAATTTCATCTAAAATAGGTGACGTTGGAAAATCGTCATAACACTCTCTCTGACCATCGGATTGGAGTTATGTAAAAAGTGGCCGAAATTACACAAACTATAGTTTCCTGTGTATTAATTTCAGAGACGAAGGAGGAAACAATGACACGTGGCACGTCGTACAAGTTCTCTCCACTGAACCAGTCCATAATTAGGTCATTTCGCTGATTGGGCATAACTTTGTCTTGAAGAATCCAAGTCAGGTCAAACCTGTGGCATTCGAAAGAAGATTCATAGGGCTACTACAAGAGCGAATTTTAGATATTGAAGATCTGAAATTATAGAGATAATTCAGTTTCAATATCGAGCTCCTCAAAAGAAAGAAAAAGTTGTGTATTCTTTTTTCAAATTGCACAAATCTTGTTTGAAAATCAATTTGAAGTGATTCCAAGGGCATATTGAAGCATAGATATCAGTATTGGGTTCTAAAATCCCCCAAAAGAGAATTCAACACCCATTAAGCTCTCAGAATACTCTACTATGACTCATGAAGAGGAAGAAGTGCAACATGAAAGATCAAAATTACAGGAGCAAGTGCACCAAATTTCGCTCTCGCAAAGAGCAACAAAAAATGATATGGAAGTTTTGAAGAAAGGCATGGAAGCTAAAATGGATGGTTTGAAGAATGGCATGGAAGACATGGAAGAAAAAATGGAAGACATGAAAAATGATATAAAAGCAGACATGGAAGGTTTGAAGGAAGGTTTGACAAAGTTGATACAAGAAATTATTCCTAATGGGGAAAACATAGTAAAGGAAACTCATGATGAGAACAAAATAAATGTTAATCATGATTTCATAAACTCTAATGTTGCATTAAAGACCCACCGTATTCCAAAGATCGATATGAGGAAGTTTGATGGCAAGGATCTTGTAACATGGATACTACAGATGGAGCAATATTTTGATCTCAATAATGTGCAAAACACACAAAAGGTACGCCTTGCAACTTTATATTTAGAACAAAATACATTTGTATGGTATCGATGGCTTTGCTCCCATAAAAAAAATTTCACTTGGTCAATTTTTACGGAGGAAATGATAGTACAATATGAGGATACAAAGAGCAACACCTTCTTTAGCCAATTGATAAATCATAAACAAAAGGGTTCAGTGATGGAGCACATTGAGGACTTCCAAAAATTGAATATAAGGGTAGCTGATATTCCAGAGGAACACAGGATTGATGTTTTCATAGGGACTTTAAAGGATAACATCCAACATGAGGTTCGCCTTTGGGAACCTGATTCATTGGAGAAGGAATTCAGGTTGGCAAGAAAAATTGAACGTAAAATTATGGCGACTGCAAGGAAGCCTACCACTCAGATTTCTAAAGAGGGAAGTGTTGCTACTCCAAGACTTCCACAACCTACAAGGTTGACACCACAACATGGAAGAAAAAAGAGCAAAAGGACTTTGCTACAGTTGTGATAGCAAATACACTAAAGGTCATAAGTGTGCTGAGAAGAAATTATTTTACATAGATCGTGAGGAGGAGGAAGAAAATGAACAATAAACTTCAAAAGAAGAGGATATACACTAGGAACCAACCCTAGAGAAAGAAGAAATGAGTCTGACCATATCCTGTAATGCATTGGCAGGAATTACCACTCCTCAAACTCTCAAGATAGAAGGACATATACAGAAGAAAAAGGTAATAGTGTTGATTGACTAGGGTAGTACCCATAATTTTATTCATTGTAAGGTAGCCAAGGAATTGAATTGCTTCCTATACCCAGCACCAGAATGTCAAGTGATGGTTGCAAATGGAGAAATTATAAATGGCTCTGGAAAATGCCATAATATCAAGCTAACCATGGGGGAATATGTCTTGAATAGTCCAATGCTTTCCATTCCAATGGGAGGTGTTGATGTTGTACTAGGAGTACAATGGTTACAATCTTTGGGGACAGTAGCTTTTAATTTTCAAGAACTTTTCTTGAAAATTTTTTTGGAAGCAAAGAAAGTTGAATTACGAGGTATCGCAGGGAAGTCAGGAAAGATAATAAGCTCTAATGTCATGAAAAAGCTTCTGAAGAAATAAAAACAAGGTGTAATTGCACAATTATGCTCACTAGAAGTTCCAACATCAAAATCATTTATTTCTCCATATCTCGAAAAAGCCTTGGACAATCATTTCAAGGTGTTTGAAACTCCCAAAGGATTCCCACCTATTTGTGATCATGATCATGCCATTCATTTGATTCCAGGAAGTGTTCCTCATAACATCAGGCCTTACAAATATCCTTATGTCCAAAAGAGCGAACTTGAATGTATGATTGCAGAAATGTTATAGGCTGGTATAATTCAACCAAGTCAAAGTTCTTTCTTTGCTCCAGTAGTATTGGTGCACAAGAAGGATGGATCATGGCGCATGTGTCCGGATTATAGGAATCTCAATAAGCTCACTATTAAAGATAAATTTCCCATTCCCGTCATTGATGAATTATTGGACGAATTACATGGAGAAATTTATTTTACCAAGTTGGATCTTCGTTCAGGATATCATCAAATTAGAATGAAGACTGAAGATATTCTAAAAACAACATTTCGAACTCTTGAGGGTCGTTATGAATTTTTGTTCATGCCTTTTGGCCTTACCAATGCACCTTCTACATTTCAAGGGTTGATGAATTCCATTTTCAAACCCTTCCGTAGAAAATTTGTGTAGCAAATGGATTCAATTTCAACAAATCGGTAAGCCCTGCGGGAAAATAGCTCGGTGCTAGGATGATAAAAAATGCTCTTCTTCTCATTAGAAGGTCGTCTTTTCATAAACTCCATTTCTGACATCTTTTCTTTCCCACTCCACACTTTACCTTGAAACACAAATGAACTCTTGCTTCCATCATCTCTTCCAAATCAATGTTCCAATATCTTTTGCTCATTGGAAATGATGTTCCTGCATGGATCAAAATGAGAAATTCCCATATTTTCGTCCCAACTACTATTCAATCAACAAAAAAATACAAGATTTTGAAATTTGTCCTGATCGAAACATGTTATCTAATCTACAACAGGTCTTGGAAGGATCATGTTCAATATGTTGACAGGGTTCTCAAACTATTGGAGGAGAAACAATTATATGCAAAAACCTCCTAATGTTTCTTTGGAGTACAAGAGGTGGAATATCTAGGTCATATTGTTTCTCACAAGGGTGGTAAGGTAGACCCTAACAAAATTAAAGCCATTAAAGAATGGAAAGTCCCCACAACCATAAAGCAATTGCGAGGATTTCTCGGGTTAATAGGGTATTATCGCAAGTTTATTAAGAATTATGGGAAAATAGCAGCACCTATAACAACATTATTGAAGAAAGATGCATTTTCATAGACTCCTGAAGCAACTAAGGCCTTTGAACATCTTAAAGAGGCAATGTGCCTAGCATCGGTCTTAACTACGCCAGACTTCACAAAAACTTTTATTCTGGAATGTGATGCCTCATGAAAAGGAATTGGTGTTGTTTTAATGCAAGATGGAAGACCCGTTGCTTTTTAAAGTCGTCCAATCAAAGGAAAGTATTCACAGAAAGCTATTTATGAGAAGGAAATGTTGGTAATACTACATGCACTAAAGAAATGGCGACCTTAGCTAATAGGAAGACACTTCAAGGTAAAAACTGATCATGATAGTCTTAAATACATTTTGGAACAAAGACTATCTTCAGAAGAAGAACAAAAATGGGTCACAAAGATGTTGGGTTATGACTTTGAAATCATCTACAAAAAAGGGAAGCTAAATGTTGTTGCAGATGCACTCTCAAGAAAGGATGAAGAGGTGGAAGCATTGTTTTGTGCCATTTCTATTATCCAAACAAATTGGATAACTGAAGCAAAGGATGAATGGAAAAATGACGAAGAAGTGTGGAAACTCATTCAAAAGTTGCAGCAAGATCCTAGTACATCTGATACATTTAGTTGGAAAAATGATTCCTTATGGTACAAAGATCGCTTATATCTTTGTAAGAACTCCCAACTAAAACAAAAGATTCTTTTGGAATTTCACATTTCTCCCTTAGGAGGACACTTAGGATTTTTAAAAACTTACCACAAGGTGAAGATAGAATTTTTTTGGGATGGCCTTAAATCTGATATTCAAAAGTTTGTGGCAGAATGTTTGGTTTTCCAACAAAATAAAGTTGAGATAATTAAGGCCCCGGGTCTTCTACAGCCTTTATCCATTCCAAGTCAACGTTGGGAGAAGATTTCAATGGATTTTATCACAAGTTTACCTAAGTCCGAAGGAAAGAGTGTCATCATGGTGGTAGTTGATAGACTTACCAAGTATACACACTTTTGTGCATTATCTCATCCATTTAAAGCAAGTACAGTTGCTACTGCATTTATGGAAACAATTCAAAAGCTACATGGAAACCCAAAGATTATTGTAAGCGACAGAGATCCCATTTTTTGTAATAATATTGTTTCCGGATCCATCGCATTGGGTGGTTTTTTCCTTCATCAACGTTTCGAACTAGCTACCAATCCCATTTTTACTGGAAATTTTTGGATAGAATTATTTTCTTGTTTGGGTACTCAACTAGCTCATAGCTCATCTTATCATTCTCAATCCGATGGGAAAACTGAGATAGTGAACAAATGTTTGGAAGGATATCTTCGTTGTTTTGTATCTAATAAACAAACACAATGGGTCAAGTGGTTACCTTACCCCCACTCAATGGTGTTAATGCACTTCCTTCCATACCGCTAAAGAAAATGACCCCATTTATGGCACTTATGGATATCATCCACCATCCACGATCATTTTTAAGAAAATTTAAGGTTCAAGCAATAAAAGATCTTTCATCAAGCATCAACAACAAGTTCTCTAACTTTAAAGGATAACCCTAAATTTGGCACAAAATCGACGAAATGCGGCGCTTATCAACATCACGTTGAGAGAAGTTTTGATGTAGGAGACCTGGTATTTTTATGGTTACACCGCTATTTAACAAATTTCAAGCAAGTTAGTTGAAGGATAATATATTATCACAAAAGCACGGTCCTTACAAGGTGTTGCAAAATATTGGTACTATGGCATACAAATTGGAGCTTCTTGCTTCTTCTCGAGTGCATCCAGTTTTCCATGTTTCATGCTTAAAGAAGGTTATAGGTGAAAAACTCCCAGTTCAAACAATATTGCCAGAACTTGATGAGGAAGGAAAAATCATATTGGAACTTGAAGCAGTCATGAAAACAAGAACTCGACAGCTATGAAATCGATCAATTTCAGAGTCTCTCATCAAGTGGAAGAACTTACCCACTGAAGCTTCTACATGGGAAGATGAGAATTTTATACAGAAGCATCCACATCTACTCAAGCATTGAGGACAACATTCTTTGAAGGAGAGGGGCATGTTAGGTCCCTATATTATTAGTGTAGTCCCTTATTGTTAGTGTAGCCCCCTTATTGTTATTGCTGTACCCCTATAACCCCCATATTATTATTATTGTGCTCTTACATTATTATTGTTAGGTCAGCTAGGATTATATTGTGACCCCATGGACTCCTATATATAGAAAGGAGGTTTTGTCATTTGTCTCATCCAGTAATTGTTCATTTCTTAATGTAAAGGAGTTTGCCCCCTCGAAATGGCTTATTTCTAAGGCACTGATCTCTCTTTTCTTCTATTTTTGGAGCTGGTTTCATAACAGTTTCCCAGGAGAAGCAGCAGGAAAAGTGAGCTTCTGGAAGTGATTCCCAAGGCAAGTATGAGTTACCCAAGGCAAAATTGCACAACCCAAAGAGGAGTGTGAGTTGTAGGGAGAAGGCCGAGTTATTTTGTTGGAAGGAGAAGGAGACTTACTAGTTCATTATTTCTCGAATTTATTAAGTTTTGGAGTTTTCAGAGAAGATGGTCACAACAGGACTACGAGATCAAGCTAGGTTGGATGGAGCCTCCAACTTTGGCATCTAAACGGCCGAGATATTGTTCTTATAGGATGAGCATGGTCTGAAGGAGTTTGTGACAACAATTTTTGTTGTACCAGAAGATCCTATCCTATTACAGGATTACAAGAAGGGCATGGCCAAAGCCAAGAGGATCGTTCTCGATGGAGTACAAGATCATATCATCCTGCATATTGCAGAGAAGACCACAACGAAGGAGATGTGGAACACCATCGTTAAGTTGTACCAGGATCCTTCCGAGAGTTGAAAGATGATTCTCAAGGAGAATCTGAGGATGTTCAAGATGCAAAAGGGTGAGAATGTAGCATCCTATCTCACCAAAATTTAGGGTGTCACAAATGAACTTCCAGCAATTGGAGAGAATAAAGCATATGAAAAACTGGTGCGTATAACTCTAAATGGGCCAAGGAAAGGTAAACGTTCGATCGGGTGATTATTGGCTGGGAAAAGCTACCAGATTGGGAACGCTAGTGGAGTGACTTCACATAGGAGGAGTTGAGGCTTAGTCTCGTCAATGGTATTGCTTGCAGCAGTGGCAAGGGACTGAAGGTAGACAAGGAGGAGGAGGAGAACTTCGCTCTGCAAGGAAGCAAAGAAAGGTCCCAGCCAGGGAGAGGAATGTGAAGGAGAGAAGAAGAAGGACCTGCCGAAGGTCAAGTTCTTTGGATGTGGTGAGCTTGGCCACTACGTCAGCCAGTGACCGAAGAGGAAAAAGGACAAGAAGGGAAATCAAACAACATCTTTGGCAGAGATCGAGCATTTGTTTTCCAAGTTGGAGGATGAATTCGTTATGTTTGCAGCATTATCCTCAAGAGGAGGAGTATGACACTCTAGTATGCGATCCGAGAACGAGAAGCAAGGAGCTCTAGACCTAGTCAAGGAGGGCTTGATCAGTAGATTATATCCAGTTGTTGTGTGTTTCTCAGTTGGATCATTACCTTTGTTACAAGAGCCCAATAGTTAAAGTAGTAGTAGCATTGAAGGTCAGCAAGGTGCATTTAGTTACTTGAGAGACGGTGCAGAGCCTGCTAGGCACAGTCAGACACTCAAGAGATAGTTGTAGACCCAGTTGTAGTGACTTAGTAGATCAGTGAAGATATCAGTACACATAGGTGCAGTGATGGCAAAACGCTCAAGCAGGAGGAAGGCATTGTGAATTGGCCAAGTGCAGAGAGCAAGGTTCAGTTTCAGCCAAAGAGACTCCAAGATAGAGGCATCAACAATATGAGATCAAAATAGCACAGTGGCAGCATAGGATTGCTCAGTTACAACATGTATCGCGTGAATCAATGATTGTGTGCAATGTGTATCAATTCAGCTACAACATGTTCACACAGACCAACAAGTGGTCGATATATACTCACGAAGGCCTTCAGAAGGGAAAAGTTTGTCTACTTGAGGGAGCAGATGGGTATAGTGGAGAACACCTTCTCGTTGGAGTGTTATGTTTTGGTAGCAGTGAACAGATGTTCTAGTCTCTATGGTGTCTAAGACGCTATGGAACACGAGATCTTTAAAACCTAGAAAAGGTTTCACAAGAAAATACTTAGAGACACCACAATTAAATTAATTAGCCAATAATTAAATATTTCATCAGTGCAAATTAGGAAAATTGGTTAATTAAAGTGAATTAATTGGGGAAGTTTGATTTTTCTCTAGAGACTTCTAGAAAAGTTAATTGACAGAGTCAAGGTGATCTTAGCCATCAGTTGAGATGTGATCGTGTTCGTTGAAACTCCAAAAAGAGATTATAAGAGCAGGTTGAAGCATTTGGAGAAGGCAACGAGTATCATTTCAGTAGTTTGACTACCCAATTGCAGGTATTCATTAAGGCACAATTGAATCTGGGGAAGCATCAGAGGTAGGAGTTTCAGTAGAGATTTCGAAGTAGGAGTCTGGAGGAGATTTCCTCGGTAATTTCTAATGTCAGGGAGACAAGAAGAGGAGGTCGCATCAGCTAGTGCGAGTAGCCAGATTTCCCAGTGTGAGTTGCTTGAGGAGATCGTGTTTTAGTTTCCAGAGGTTGATTCTATTGTTCGGAGGCAAAGTGAGTGGATTCAAGAGGCAGAGGGACACAGGATGACTTGTTGGGAAGTGATCCTGTAGCAGTATGAATTATCCTGAGCCAAATCTACGAATTTCAAGAGAATAGTGAGTTCCAGGTGGAAGTGATGTTGAGATTTTGGGTAGCATCAGATGTGCTCTAACTCCGAAACTTTGTGGAGGGGCTAGAACACACGAGATCTCCAAGACCCAATAATCGTTTGGAGAAATTCCACCCAGAGCCTAAGTTATTCAAAATATTAATTATTTTAATGGAGACCCTAAGTCTAACTTACGGAAATTAAATAATTAAAGTCAAATAATTTAGACACGTGGATGAGAATGTTCTAAGTGACAGGGATCAAGTCTTTTCTAATCTTAGTCGTTGATTAGAGATTAGATGACGGTCGTTAAATGTTCAACAAGAAAAGTATTAAAGGAAGGCATGGGGTCAGTTGGA
This sequence comes from Pinus albicaulis, assembly GCA_034641835.2. Classification (NCBI taxonomy): domain Eukaryota; kingdom Viridiplantae; phylum Streptophyta; class Pinopsida; order Pinales; family Pinaceae; genus Pinus; species Pinus albicaulis. Next base: position 399,107,455 of record CM076576.1, read on the forward strand.
AGATACACAAAGCGGTAGCACTTGAGCTAAGTCAAAATTATGGGGTGCGGTTTGCTGAGAATTTTCGAGTGAGCTTGCAATGCTCGTGAGGGGTAGATCGACGAGGATTATTCAGATCCAAGGTCGAGAATACATAGGCAGCGAGGCAGATCCGTACCAAGCAGCTCAAAGACCCAACAGGAGGGACGTAGCCCAATTAGGCTCACGCAAAGGCTAACACGGGCACTTCAAGGTGACGCAGAGGCAGCACTGAGCCCAAAGGGTGACACAGGAGCCGCCTATGTTGCGCAGAGGCTCTAGCAGCTACGCAGAGCTGACACAATGCCGGGAGAGGCAGCGCTGGGATTTCCAGTGGGCCAGAAAGGGCTCGTATTCAGTGATCCAGAAGGTGTGAAGCCTCAGCTGAATCAGACATATTTTTTGTCTCTGAGTGATAGAGGTACATTTGTCGTGATTTCTCTGTTGGGAAAACCACTAGTGGTGCCCTTGATTGTATTCAGATATTCTGCTTAATAAACAAACCCTCTAAGAGTTGTTGCATCGGCTTTCTCGCATTGGGTTTTTTGGGGACATTGTCCAAAAAGTACTATGTCCTTTGTCATGTGTGCGTTATGCTTCAGTAAATGCTCTGTATGTATGTTTAGGCTGCATTAATATTTACTTTGATGTTTTGTTGAATAATTCAGAAAAATAACTTGTTAATTAAATCGAACAAGTAGGAGAAGTAAGCGAGAAAAATACAGTACGGTTTTTGTAACTTAGGTTCAGAATTTTTCACATGGTGTCAGATCTATTGTAGATCAAGTTGAAGCCATCAACAAAGAGCTGAAGATTTTTTGTTGCAGGAGGGCGGCTAAAGCTCACAGATCCAGGAAAAGGCAACGCAACACCAGAGGGACAGCACAGACCCAACAGGGGTGACACAGAGCTTGTCTGCTCACACAGAGCTGACGGAGAGGCTGACGCAGGCCCAGAAGGGTGAGGTTCGCAGATCCTGTCAATCTCACGTTGAGATGACGCAGAGGCTGATGCAGACCCAAGAGGGTGACGCAGTCAAGGAGGGAGTGACGTTGTACCAGTTATCGTGGCTAGAAGTGCAGTTTTCTAATCTTCGAAGTTGTTGGTGAGGCATTATTTATACCAGTGCAGAATAGTGTCTAGCAGGGTTGACAAAGTAAGGGGGAACAGATCCTCAACATATTTTCTAGCCAAGAAATTTGAGATTCTATCAGTGAAGTGATCGTAGAGGATTGATTCGACAGAGTTGGTGGAGGATTTGCAGGAGGGAAATCACTAGTCAGAGGGATCATAGTCTCTAGAGTGTTTCTATCGCCAATAAACCCAGATCCAATCTCTTGCTGAGAGTAGCAGCAGTAGAAGGGAGAAGAGCCTTTTTACTTCGAAATTTTTTGAGCACAGATCGCCTCGCACGAATTGAGAGATCAGGATAGGTTGGACGGTGTGTCTAACTTTGTCATCTGGAAAGCTAGAATCTAGTCAGTACTTGACGAGTATCATATCATAGAAAATGCCGAGAGGGTTGTGGTCGTTCCAGTTGATACTGATCCTCTAAGGAAGTATGAGGAAAATCAGGCGCGAAATAAGCCCTTGATCATGGATGAGGTGAAGGATCATGTGGTCCCACATATTGCCGAGAAGAAAACGACAAATGAAATGTGGCAGGCACTGGAAACGTTGTATCAAGGTAGCTCCATCCAAAGGAAGATGCTTCTGGAAAATCGGATGCGACTGTTTGCGATGTACAAGGGAGAGGAGATCAATCCCTTCCTCTTTATATTGAAGGCTATCCGAGATCAGCTAGTTGCAATGGGGGCAACTCTTGATGACGATCTCTTGGTGGGGAATTCCTTGAATGCAGTCACCGATGATTGGGAGACATTTGTCCAAAGTATTTTGGGCAGATCACAACTTCCAAATTGGAAGGACATGTAGGCAATCCTTTGTCAGGAAGAAATCAGGAGAATAGCCAAGAGGGGTAGCAGCAACGGAGAAGCCAAGATAAAGAAAGAGGAGGAGGAAGATGCAACTCTCGCATCAAAGGGACAAAGGCAATAGCAAGGGAAGAAGAAGAAGGACCTCTCAAAGGTACGGTGCTTCAGATGTGGCAAATTGGGGCACATCGCCAATACTTGTCCTCAGAAGAAGAAGATTAAGGAAGATTTTGATTCCAAGGTTGCGGCAGCTAAAGGGGATAGTGGCAGTGATGACAATGTTGCCATGAGTGCTCCTGTACCTCGAGAGAAGAGGTGGGGTGACATTGATCTGTAGTTCCCTTGAACTGCAGATGGGTGGCAGGATCCTTGAGGTGCCCAAACTCTTGGATCACATACGAGCTACGAGAGCCCTTAAAGACAATAGCAGGATGACTAGAGTTCGCTGGTGCAAAGGATCATCGAGGCACTTTGGCAGTTCTGGGACGCTAAAGACTGGAGCAGCGCAGAGGAGAGGCAACCGCAGCATGGAAGCAGCAGTGCAGAGGCTTATGGGATTTCAGCAGTGCAGAGGCTGATGGGATTTAAACAATGCAGAGGCAGTAATTACGCAATGCAGAGCAGCACACAATGCAAAGCTTCATAGGGTCAATGGAGAGCAACAGCAGAGGGTGCTTCAATATTGAGATGCAGCCAAACTGACTTGTTTGTCAGTGTTTTGGGTGATGTCCTTCAGTTGCTTACTTCTCAACAACTGAGTTGCAGTGCAGCAGTTAGCAGTGGCAGTGCTATGGGAATCATGATGCAACATTCGAGAGGGAGTTGCAGTACAGATGAGGCAATGATTGTGGCAGAGTCATTGGCAACAGTGCAATGGATGAGGGGCAGCAGTCGAGCATCAGCAGCGCAGCGGGCCAATGCAAGAGATCAGAGTAACGCTTCTAGAGTGAAGTGTTGCTAAAGCAGATTCCTCGCTAAGAGGGAGTGTTGTGATTTTGGGTAGCATCGGATGTGCTCTAGCTGTGAAACTTTGTGGAGGGGCTAGAACACATGAGATCTCCAAGACCCAGAAATCGTTTGGAGAAATTCCACCAGCAGCCTAAGTTATTCAAAATATTAATTATTTTAATGGAGACCCTAAGTCTAACTTAGGGAAAATAAATAATTAAAGTGAATTAATTTAGACATGTGGGTGAGAATGTTTTAAGTGACAAGGATCAAGTCTTTTCTAATCTTAGTCGTTGATTAGAGATTAGATGACGATCGTTGAATTTTCAACAAGAAAACTATTAAAGGAAGGCTTGGGGTCAGTTGGAAGATACACAGAAGGATAGCACTTGAGCTAAGTCGAAATTCTGGGGAGTGATTTGCTGAGAATTTTCAAGTGAGCTTGCAGTGTTGGTGAGGGGTATATCGACGAGGGATTATTCAAATCTGAGGTCGATAATACATAAGTAGAGAGGCAGATCTGTACTAGGCAGCGCAGAGACCCAGCGGGATGGACGTAGCCCAGCCAAGCTCACGCAGAGGCAGCGCAGAGGCTGACGCAGGCCCTTCAAGGTGACACAGAGGCAGCGCTGAGCCCAAAGGGGTGACGTGGGAGCAGCTTGTGTTATGCAGAGGCTCTAGTAGCTACGCAGAGCTAACGCAATGTCGGGAGAGGCAGCACTGAGATTTCCAGTGGGCCATAAAGGGCTCGTATTCAATGATTCCAAACGTGTGGAGCCTCAGCTAAATCAGCTATATTTTCTGTCGCTGATAGAGGTACTTTTGTTGTGATATCGCTATTGGACAAATCACTATTGGTACCCTTGATTGTATTCAGATATTATGCTTAATAAACAAACCCTTTAAGAGCTGCTTTACCGATTTCCCCGCATTGGGTTTTCCCGGGGACATTGTCCAAAAAATACTGTGTCATTTCTCATGTGTGCGTTATGCTTCAGTAAATGTTCTATATGTATGTGCAAGTTGCAGTAGTATTTACTTTGATGTTTTGCTGAATAATTCAGAAAAATAACTTGTTAACTAAATTGAACTAGCAGGAGAAGTAAATCAGAGAACTTCAGTAGGGTTTCTATAACTTAGGTTCAAAAATTTTCACAAGTGCAAGTCGCTAGGAGGAGGTCAAGTTGATTACAGAGGGAGACAATTAGTCTCTAGATTATTTTTCTAGTTTTGATCAGTGTTTGTCGAAGGTTTTCCAGTGAAAGGAAACTAGTTGTAATTTCTCCTAAATTGTTGAAGATAATAATAAAACCCTCATCTATTGCTTTGGTTTTCCCTTCAAGGTTTTTTCCAAGGACATTTTTCCAAAAACAACAATGTCAATTTTATTGTGTGTGCATATTTTTTAGTTACGTATTTTATCTTCTGCGACATCTTTTTTTGTGAAGATTGCAATTATAAATTATTTGATATTTTCCCTAATATTAATTTAAAGAAGACAAATAAATTGCACAAGATAGGAGAATAATATCCAATCATTTCAATCGTGGATATTTCATAATAGGAAGCTTTGAACTCAAACTTTGGAACTACCAAGCCCTAGCATTCCTATCCCAATGAAACCCACCTTGAGTTGAAGGAGAGCTAGCCAAAAGTGCGAAGAGGGTTCATGAGGTGAAAATTGTTAATTTTTGCAACTAGAGTCAAATTCCACTTTGGATAGCTCAGACGGTCAAGATTATAATTTCAGTAGATTCTTCTTTTCGAGAGGACCAAAATCGACCTATAGATCACCCCAATCAGTTAAGCGGAAGTTAAAATATGAATTATTTTATTTATTAAAATGAAATGGATTGGGTCGGCCTAAGCACATGCATTAGAGCAAATTTGAGCCTAAAAGTGCCCATGAAATTTTCATGTAATTTCCATGTCATAAAATGTAAATCAATCAAAATCCATTAAATTTAAAAATAGGTACATGTAAATATATTGGAGGGAAAAGGCAAAAAACTACTTTTTTTAATTGTATTTTTGGTTTATGTCCTTATAGGTTTACTCAAATTTCAAGTGTAGACCCTCGTTGGATGTGGAATTAAATTTTACATCCAATGAGTACCCATTATGCACACTTTTGAGAAGATCCACATTGATAAAAAAATGCACACATTAAAAAAACGTGTTAAAAAACGCTTTTTTATTGTATCTACAATTTTTATCAATGTGGGTCTTCTCAAAAGTATGCATATTGGGTACTCGTTGGATGTGGAATTTAATTTTACATTCAATGAGTGTCTACACTTGAAATTTGAGTAACCCTATAAGGAGATCAGCCAAAAATACAATTAAAAAAAATAATTTTTTTTTCTTTTCCCTCCAAAATTCATAACTCTTATTTTAATATTTAACTATTATTTTATTATTTTTCCTTAGGAGGCCACTTTTAGGCTGAAATTTCCTCTAATGTGGATTTAGTCAAAGCTCCAGGCGGGCCCTCACAAAAGCTATAAATAGAAGCGACCTCAAGCTCATTCTTACACATTCGCTCATAATATTTTCTTCTTGCACTCTTTGTCTTGGTTCGTCTATTCTGTTTTGGCTCGCACAAGTTCGATGGAAGAAGCTCGCGCAAGGTACAGAATCAAAGGCGAGAGGCTCGCTCTGAACTAGGGCTTCCAGGCCATAGTCGCAGGCACAAAACTATTGTAATCGAGCACTAGCCGCAGGTACAACGTGTCAAGGTAGCGGCTAGGGTGCCATAGCCACAGGTATAGTGTGGCAAGGTCGCGACTAGGGTTCTGGGACTAGAACGAGCTGATCCGGGCTAGAGCCGTAGACATAGAGTGTCCTTCCTACGTCCAAGGAACTATAGCCGCGAGCACAACGTCTTGTGGGTGCAACTAAGGGTTTTTCTTAGTGGATCTGAGTTAGATCAACCTTTGTTGCTTGCACAACGCTTCCAGACATCATTCGCTCAATCACAGAGGCACACAATCAGTATTTGATAGCATCCTGAATTCAAATCTAGGATTTGACTATTGATATCAGTTGGCTTCGGTGATCTATTGGATCCTTTTCTCTTGATGTTGTAGATCGGAAGATCTATAGATCTCGTCTATGTATTTCCGCTGCATATGTATTGCACTCATTGTATTGTTTGCTGAAAACTTTTTATGACGATCTTTTGAAAAAGAAGATTTGAAAGGGTTTCCCCCTTGTGAGGCTTTTCCCTAGTCTTAGACCAATTTGTTGTCTCTTATGGTTGTGTTTTTGTCTTCTTTATCATTGCATATATTATATCTTAAGTTACAATTTATGATTGATTATACTACTAATAATTGGATGCATTGTTTATGAAGAAGTAATTTGGGCTAAAGTAATTGATACAGCATAGAACATTCTGAAAATTTAACATGGTATCAGAGCTAAGGTGAAGGTCAAGCCCAAAAGAAGACAAGCAGTGAAGGCCTCATTTTCAGAAAGCAGATCTACTTGCCAAAGTCAAGATGTATTCCTATACCTTCAAGGAGCATGAAAAGTTGGGTGATGCATGGAAAGTCAGGTTGGAGATCATAGCCGACAACAATGATGTGTTAGAATACATTCAAGGAAGGATGCCCGAGCCTCCAGAAAATACCTTCGCCTCTCTCAAGAATAGGTACAAGAAAGGTGAGTCCAAAGCAAAGCAAATTATAGTTGATGCTTTACAAGATCATTTACTTGCATATGTTGGGAAATTAAGAAAATCTAAAGACATGTATGACAAGATAGTCGACATGTATGAAATCAACAATCTAAATCATCACCTTGAAAGATCAACTCAAGGAAATGAAGATGAACAAAGGAGAAGTTGTTCCATCATACACTATGAGGATCTGTTGTCTAAGAGATCAACTACAAAGGGTTGGAGAGAATATGCCTGACAGAGAGTTGGTTGTCGCGACCCTTAGAGGTCTCCCTCCTGTTTGGGAAACCTTCATTACTACAATCAGCAACAGTAATGTCCTCCCGTCATTTGATGAAATTGTTGGGAAGCTTACTAAAGAAGAATCAAGAATGATAGCAAGAGGTGGGATTCAGAAACATCGCTCATGACAAAAGGGGGTCCTTCAAGGAAACCTCCTTCTCAAAGTTCAAAAGGAAGAATGACAGATCGCTATCCCATATCGAATGTTATAATTGCCACAGGAAGCGTAATTATGCACGTGATTGTCCTAAGAAGAGAAAGAGACCATGATACAACACCAGAAGCAACAATAATAATAAAAGAAGAAGAGACAATCAAAGGAACAACGGCGACAGAATATATGAAAGGAGAAGAAGAGATTCTTCAAGCGATCGTGAAGAAGAACATCCTCCTCAAAAGAAGTCAAGGGCTCCCAAGTATGAAAGTAATGTTGTAAATAAATCTGAATATATTCTCATTTCTGCACTTACTAGATCTTCTCCACCGAATTCGTGGGATAGTTGGTTGGTTGATAGTGGGGCCACTCATCACTTCTCTAGTTACAAGGAAGTCCTTTCTAATCTAGTAGAGAGGGAGACTAAGCTGAAAATCATTCTTGGAGATAACTCCACTCATTCCGTAAAAGGTTTGGATATGTTAAATTTCAGTTGAATTCAGCGGAATCAATATTACTACATGGTGTTATGTATGTGCCAGGTCTAATGAAGAATTTGATTTCTATATCCGCATTAGAAGATAAGGGGATGAGGGTTCCCTTCATCAATGGAAAAGTATTGAATTGGTCTACTGATTCACATATGAAACATGCATTCACATTAGGTCTGAGATTTGAAGGACTCTATAAAGTCACAGGACGGCCACTTCTAGCATTGGTTCATAACACCAATCATCTGAGTGAATTGTGGCACTGTAGGCTACCTCATCTACACTAATAATGCTCTTCCGAAATTGCAGAAATGGGTCTCAGGTATTCTCGACGTTCAAGCTCATCATGATGGAGTTTGTCCACGTTGCACGAGTGGAAAGAAAACAAGGGGACCATTCCCTTCCAGTAATAACAAGACAATTGACATCCTCCATCTCATTCATTCAGATATATGTGGTCTGATGCTTGTGCATTCAATTGGTGGTCATCTCTACTACATCACCTTCATTGATGACTTCTCAAGAAAGACATAGATGTAAAGCCTTAAGCACAAGGATGAAGCCTTTCACAAATTCCAAGAATTCAAAGCTTTGATCGAAAATCAATCAAGGAAAAGAATCAAAGTATTCAGATTCAATAATGGAGGGGAATACATGTCAAAAGAATTCATAGCATTCTGCAAGAAAGAAGGGATCAAGAAGGAAACTATTGTGCCATATACACCTGAACAGAATGGCATAGCTGAAAGGAAGAATTGGTCTATATTGGAAGCTACTCATGCCATGCTTCATGATCAAAAGGTACCAAAGTTTTTGTGGGCTGAAGCCACACATGTTGTTGTAAATGTTCAAAGACGAGTGCCTCATCAAGCACCGAAAAAAGGGACCCCTGAATAAATATTCACGGGTAACAAGCCCGACATAAGCCATCTTCGTATATTTGTATGCCCCGTACTCTTTCACGTGCTGAAGGACAAAAGAAACAAGTTGGAAGCTACAGGAAGAAAAGGTATGTTTGTGGGTTATTGTGAAAACTGTAAGGAATACAAAATATATATTCCTAGTCAAAGGAAAGTCCAAATTAGCAGGGACGTAACTTTCGATGAAAATGTAGCTCTTGGTAAAGCAAGAGACCTTCCTCTGCCTCCTCTTCCCAAGGAAGAAGATGATGACAAGGATATTCTAGATGGTCCTTCTATGTCCGAGTCAGACGATACGTAATTATGCACGTGATTGTCCTAAGAAGAGAGAGAGATCATGATACAGCACCAGAAGCAACAATAATAATAAAAGGAGAAGAGACAATCAAAGGAACAACCGTGACAGAATATATGAAAGGAGAAGAAGAGGTTCTTCAAGCGATCGTGAAGAAGAACATCCTCCTCAAAAGAAGTCAAGGGCTCCCAAGTATAAAAGTAATGTTGTGAATAAATCTGAATATATTCTCATTTCTGCACTTACTAGATCTTCTCCACCGAATTCGTGGGATAGTTGGTTGGTTGATAGTGGGGCCACTCATCACTTCTCTGGTTACAAGGAAGTCCTTTCTAATCTAGTAGAGAGGGAGACTAAGCTGAAAATCATTCTTGGAGATAACTCCACTCATCCCGTAAAAGGTTTTGGATATGTTAAATTTCAGTGAATTCAGGGGAATCAATATTACTACATGGTGTTATGTATGTGCCAGGTCTAATGAAGAATTTGATTTCTATATCCGCATTAGAAGATAAGGGGATGAGGGTTCCCTTCATCAATGGAAAAGTATTGACTTGGTCTACTGATTCACATATGAAACATGCATTCACATTAGGTCTGAGATTTGAAGGACTCTATAAAGTCACAGGAAGGCCACTTCTAGCATTGTTCATAACACCAATCATCTGAGTGAATTGTGGCACCACAAGGTACCTCATCTACACTATAATGCTCTTCCAAAATTGAAGAAACTGGTCTCAGGTATTCCCATGTTCAAGCTCATCATGATGGAGTTTGTCCACGTTGCGTGAGTGGAAAGAAAACCAGGGGACCATTCCCTTCCAATAACAAGACAATTGACATCCTCCATCTCATTCATTCAGATATATGTGCTCTAATGCTTGTGTATTCAATTGGTGGTCATCTCTACTACATCACCTTCATTTATGACCTCTCAAGAAACACATGGATATACAGCCTTAAGATAAAGGATGAAGCCTTTCACAAATTCCAAGAATTCAAAGCTTTGATCGAAAATCAATCAGGGAAAAGAATCAAAGTATTCAGATTCAATAATGATCTAAGTGATCCTCCTACAAGGAAGAGACTACTTTGGCTTTGCGACACTCTACTAGATAATGAAAGAAATGCTCCCATTCACAGGTCATTCAGAGAAAGAAAACAACCATGCAGGTATCAGGGATATGTAGCTGCCATGAGCACTATGATTCAAGTTGAACCATCCTCATTCGAAGAAGTCGTCAAAGAACAAGTGTGGAAGGATGCTATGGCCGAGAATATGAATCTATTGTGAAAAACAATGTTTGGGATGTTGTGCCGAGACCGCATGGGAAGTCTGTTGTGACTTCAAAATGGCTATTCAAGATCAAACATGGAATCAATGGCGATATTGAGAAATACAAAGCAAGGTTTGTAGCTCAAGGTTTCTCTCAGAAAGAGGGAGAAGATTACGATGACATATTTGCACCTGTGGCTCTATACCCAACCATGCGTTCGATAGTTGTCCTTGATGCTAGTCAAGGATGGACCCTTCATCAGATGGATGTAAATACCACTTTCCTTCATGGCATGTTATAAGAAGAGGTATAAGTTGAACAACCACATGGATTTGAAGTGGAAGATCGCAGAACGCATGTTTGCAAGTTGAAGAAAGAATTTTATGGTTTGAAGCAAGCTCCCCGTGCTTGGTATGCACGTATTGACAGTTATTTAATGAAGTTGGGCTTCACAAGAAGCAATGTTGATCCCAACCTCTATTTTAAGGTTGTCCAAGGTATGCCACTAATTTTGGTTCTATATGTTGATGATCTATTCTTGACAGGAAGTGAACCTTTGATGATTGAATGTAAGAGGAAGCTAGCCTCTGAATTTGAGATGAAAGACCTTAGACTTATGCCCTACTTTTTGGGCCTTGAGGTGTGGCAAAGGCCTGGCGAAATCTTTCTCTCATAAGGAAAGTATGTTGTGAAGTTGTTGGAAATTTTTGGTATGATTGAGTGAAAATCCATGCCTACTCCAATGGAGATGAATTTCAAGAATTTGTGTGGAAAAGCAGCTAGACCTGATCTAGAAAATCCATACGAATACAGACAACTAATTGGGGCTCGAATATTCCTTGTGAACACCCGTCGAAATATATGTTATGCAGTCAACACATTGAGTCAATTCATGACTGAGCCCCTCCATGCACATTGGATTGCTTCCAAACATGTATTGATATACTTACATGGATCAATGACACTTGGTCTGAGATATTCTACTGGAGACGTTCAACTTCATGGATACACTGATGCTAACTGGGCAGAAAATGTTACTGACAGAAAGAGTACATTTGGATGTTGTTTTAGTCTTGGTTTCGCCATGATATCCTGGATGAGCTAGAAGCAAAACTCGGTAGCATTGAGCACCGCGGAAGCAGAATACATTGCTGCTAGCACGACTAGTTGCGAAGCTGTGTGGTTAAGGAAGCTCTTTGGTGAGCTATTTGGTCACGTCTTAGATACCACAGTGATATTCTGTGACAACAAGAGATCTGTTTTGCAGAGAACCCCGTGTTTCATGACAAGTCCAAGCACATCGAGATTCGATATCACTTTATTCGTGACATGGTGTAGAGAGGAGTTGTTAAACTCTACCCAATATCGACTGACAAGCGGATAGCATATATTCTCACCAAGGCACTACATAAAAGGAAAGTTCTTGGACTTCATATAACAACTTGGACTGGTTGATGTAGCCCCTTCAAAAAAGGGGTGTCGTTGATCGAGGACACTGAGCAAACTCTTCCTACCTTGGTTGAGCTCCCAGGGTTAGAAATTGAAATAGAGGGCACTTGGGGTTGAGAGATCTCTAGAAAATAGGGTACTCCCCTATCAGTTACCCAGGGTTGAGATGTTTCTCCCCTATCTGGTCTATGCAAAGTATACCCCAGTTGGCATCATACCCTCAAGAAAGGCTTGTTGGGAATACTGCTCCTCGTTTGGCAACGAGTCGAGAGTGTACTTGGGGTGTACAACCCAAGTCGATTATGATGCAAGTGTTCTACCACATGACTATTAAGGGTCATTGACGGGAAGATCAGTAGGCAATAGGATTGGGTTGAGAGTTGCTCCCCTTTTGAGAATATAGGGCCGAAGATTTGCTCCCATGTATGATGTGTTATCCTATTGCTTGGTATGGGTGGAAGCTATTGCTCCCCAATTCTTCTTCTTCTAGATCCAAGAAAGTTTCAGCAAATGGAGTTGAGCAGTGACAATCTTAGCATGACGACACCATGATGTGAATATCTACAACCATAGGTTACCAAGTGGAATTCTTTCTAATTGAGAGGGAGTGTTAATTTTTGCAACTAGGGTCAAATTCCACTTTGGACAGCTCACACGATCAAGATTATAATTGCATTAGATTCCTCTTTTCGATAGGACCAAAATCGACCTATAGATTGACCCAATCGGTTAAGACAATGTTAAAATATGAATTATTTTATTTATTAAAATGAAATCGAATGTGTCGGCCTAAGAACATGTGGATTTAGTCAAAGCCCCAAGCGGTCCCTCACAAAATCCATAAATAGAAGCGGCCTCAAGCTCATTCTTGCACATTCGCTCATAAGATTTTCTTCTTGCAATCTTTGTCTTGGTTCATCTATTATGTTTTGGCTCGCACAGGTTCGATGGAAGAAGCTCGCATGGGGTACGGAATCACAGTTGAGAGGCTCGCTCTGAACCAGGGCTTCTGGGCCATAGCCGCAGGCACAAAACTACTGAAATCGGGCTCTAGCCGTGGGCACAGCGTGGTAAGGTAGCGTCCACGGCGCCATAGCTGCGATCATAGCATGGTAAGGTAGCGTCTAGGGTGCCATAGTCGTGATCACAGTGTGGCAAGGTAGCATCCAGAATGTCATTGTCGCGGTCACAGCGTGGCAAGGTAGCGTCCAAGGTGCCATAGCCACAGGCACAGCGTCGCAAGGTCGCAGCTAGGATTCTAGGGCTAGATCGGGCTGATTCGGGCCAAAGCCGCAAGCATAGAGTGACCTTCCTGCGGCCAGGGAGCGATAGATGCAGGCACAACATCTTGTGGGTGCGGCTAAGGATTTTTCTAAGCATATCTCAGTTAGATCAACCTCTATTGCTTACGAAACGCTTCTAGACATCATTCACTCAGTCACACAGGCACGCAATTAGTCTTTGGTAGCATCCTGGATACAGTTCTAGGATTTGACAGTTGATATCAGTTGGATTCGGTGATCTATTGGATACTTGTCTCTTGATGTTGTAGATTTGTAGATCTAATCTATGTATTTCCGCTGCATATGTATTGGGCTCATTGTACTCTCTACTGAAAACGTTTTATGACGATCTATTGAAGAAGAATATTTGAAAGGGTTGTTTCCCCCTTGTGGGGTTTTTCCCTCGTCTTGGACCAATTGTTGTCTCTTATGGTTGTGTTGTTGTCTTCTTTATTATTGCATATATTGTTCTATATTCAGTTACAATTTATGATTGATTATACTGCTAATAATTGGATGCATTATTTATGAAGAAGTAATTTGGGCTAAAGTAATTGATACAATATAGAACAATCTAAAAATTTAACACTTGAGCTTTTGAACATTGTCTCAAGAAGTGCAAGATTTTGCTGTAACATTTTTGCTTCATTGTTGAGAAGAAAGTCCATTTCTCAAAAGACGATATTGGATGAAGTCCAAGCTTGAAGATCTTTCCATCTAAGCGATTCCATTGGAAAAACAAAGGCCTTGTTATTATAGCTTCTAAACACTTGATACTTGTGAGGTGGGACAAACACCATTGTGAAGGCATTTGACAACTCACCTTGGTGATTCTATTGTGAAAAAGGACGAAATTGCATTTATCATATATTTTGAATTTTCATGTATAAAGGATGGCTCCTTGGGATTTACATGTATTGTTTCCAACATTAGATACGAAAATTATCCTAGGATAAAGATCCACAGATTTGGGAGTTTCTGTCGACATTTCAAAACCACCAGGCAGATCCATTGTCATGACATGAATAAAGATTAAGAGTTCGAAAAGAATAAATAATATAAGAAGAGTACAAACACCATCAAGAGGTGCAACATTGGAAACCCTAGAAGCCGACCTAAAAATGATCCAAACAATAGAAAAATGAGAAAAATGCAACAGTGAAATTGTAATATCCCCAAATTAGCAGTGAGCTAATTGGGATATTAATTTTGATTAATTTTGGCAAATCCTAATGTTGGGCAGAAATAAAGTGGGTAGGGGAACCACAATTAATAATTAGGCCAAATAAAGTCTTTTCCTAAAGTCCCTAAGGGAAAATTGTGGCTCTAGTGGTGGGGTTAAGTTGGCCTTAGGTGACAGCGTAGAAGAGGCACGAAAATGACAGCGTGGGATTGGCTAGAGGAAGGCAACACGTTATTGGCCAAAGACAGGAAATGTAGGGAAAGGTGGGATCCAAGGCATACATTGCGCCTCAATAGATAAAAGGAAGAAGGGAAGGCTCATTTGGTCATTCATTCATTTAGTTGTTTTCTTCTTGTCATTTTGACAGAGCATGCTTGAGCCGAAGAGCCAAGTTTGCAGTGTTGTTTAGCACACGAGATCTTCAAGTGAAGATCTCAACCTCTGCCTCGGGGGACTTCGAGTGCCGACTTAGGAGAGAAGTTCCACCCTTTTGTGAGGGAAATTTCTACTAGCAACATCAGGAGGAAGCGTAGCCATTTCTGGATTGCGCAGAGGAAGAGCAGACTACGCACTGTAGTGAGGAGTTTGAGTCGAGAGGTTGGAGAGAAGGGAATTCTCATCAGGAGAATTAGAGAGGAGGCAAGCCACCTCCTACCAGGGTTTATTGCAGCATTCCGGAGACATTTCCGAGCAGATTCTTCCGGTGGTTCGATTCCCCCCAGCAGTTCATTATGCCAAGCCTAAGAGGGCCAATTTCCGAAGTCAAAACTAGGATAAACCCTTTTTGGGTTTTTTTGGGTTTATTGAGGAGAGGCCAAGATTAATTTGGAAGAATTTTCTGGGTAGAATTAAGAGGGAAAACCAGGATCCCAACTCGGTTAGCAACTAGAGGAGGAGCTAGGGGAAAATTAGGCAGAAATTCCAAGGTCAATATTTGGCAAAATACTTCGTGGGTTATTGCGGTTTCTTGTGCACAGACCGTGGTTAAAAGCCCAGAATTTTTTGAGCACTATTCCAGGCTCTAGTAGTAGATTCAGTGAAGTAACAAGGCAGCGCAAAGACAGAGCCACGTAGAGCCACTTCCAGCAGGAGATTTAGCTTGGGTTTGAGTTGTGCTTCAGCCTACTTTGAGCAGGCCCAGGTACAATCTTTCCAGCAACAATATCGTACTCATTCCATTCAATTTAATAAAATGGCTCAGCAGTTGTTTTTGGCTCCAGTTTACATGTTTTGATGATTTATTTATGTTGCCGTAGTTTTTAGTCTATTTGCACTTTTACTACTGTTAATACCAATTTGGGATATTACAGTGGTATCAGAGCTTTGTTCTTGGCTCAGCCGTGGGGATCTTTTCCTATGAGCAAGGAGGGTAGGCAGTAGAGGTGGCAAATATGGGGGAGTCAAGGAGCAAAGGGGAAGCAACATTTGGTAGCATCTTTTAGGCCCTAAATGATTTAGCCAAAGGACAAAAGGGAATGTTGGAAAGACTCAAGCAACATAATAGGAATGAGAGCATCCATCATGAATCCCTAGTTGGGGAGACTTCAGGGATCTCACAACAGTGTCAGCACCCTTTACCAGCCACTCACCCGCCAAAATTTAGTAGGCCAACTATGATCATGATGCCTACATTCTTACCTCCAGTACTGAGTGAGCAAGGTAGGCGGCATGATCATATACCCATGGGAGATTATTTCCGAGAATGGCAGTCCATGGGGGAAAATTTCAGAGCGGCTTTGTCCTTCGGATATTACTGCCAACACAGGTGGGATGAAGAAGGAAGGAACAATGGGGGGTCTAGCATGCAGAGTTCAGTGTTGCATCGCACCATTGGGAGGACACCTTTTCCCATGTATGATGGATCCACTGATTGCATGGCTCAGGATCGAGTGGAAAAGTTGGATACCTCTTTCCAGCCTGACCGAATAACAGAGGGGGAAGCCATCAAAATGGCTACCTTGCACTTGGAGGATGAGGGCACACGGGATTGTGGGGAGCTCGTAGATACACCTAGTGTGACGCAGGAATCACCCTTGTTGGAGACTTCCTTGATCATGTCGGTTGACATCTTAGCTCCAAAATTTTGTGAACGGGGTAGAATACATGCGATCTCCAAGACCCAGAAATCATTTGGATAAATTCCACCCGAAGTACATTATATTAAATTAATTAATTAATTTTAATGATTCCTAAGATAAAACTTAGGGAATTAAAATGATTAAATGGAATTAATAGAAATATGGGTGAGAAGATTCTAAGAGACGATAACTGTAGTAGAATTTATTTTGATGTTTACTGAAGGGTTTTGTAAATAACTTATTGTGGAAAAGAAGTAGGAGAAATAAATCAGTTGCTGCAGTAGAATTTCAAGTTAGAAATTTTCCCATGGAATCAAAGCAGAGATCAGGCAACACGGTTGGAAATTCTGCATTGAGTCATGGTCATGATGCTGCTGCAGCAGCAACTCGAATGGGCTCATGCAATTCTCCTGGGAAATAGGAAAGCACAAAAGATATGATGGATCACAACATTTCTGTGTTGACTTCCAGATTGGAAGAAGAAGTCGCTTCCTTTTCAGGCTCTACTTCCTCCGAGGTTTGGTATATTGATAGCGAGGCTTCTGCGCACATGACGGGACTACGAGAATGTTTCTCAAGCTACCAAGAAGAACAAATGAACTTCCAAATCACCATGGGAAATAACACTAAATGTACCCCTGTTGGAAGAGGTACTATAGTTTTTCAAACAGAAGCAGGAGATCGACTTCGGGCTACCAATGTGCCGCATGTGCTTGGATTGGGGATGAACTTGCTCTCTATATCTCAGTTACAAAACAAGGGCTATGATGTATATGTCAAACACCCGAGTTGGAAGAAGGCCCAAATTGGAGTAAAAAACAACAAACTATTGATTTTTGGGTAGCATTGGATGTGCTCTAGCTCCGAACCATTGTGGAGGGGCTAGGACACATGAGATCTCGAAGACCCAGAAATCGTTTGGATAAATTCCACACGGTGTGAAAGTTATTCAAATAATTAGTTATTTTAATGGAGACCCGAAGTCTAACTTAGGGAAATTAAATAATTAAAGTGAATTAATTAAAACATGTGGGTGATAATGGTCTAAGTGATGTGGATCAAGTCTTTTCTAATCTTAGTCGTTGATTAGAGATTAGATCACGATCGTTGAATGTTCAATGAGAAAAGTATTAAAGGAAGGCTTGGGATCAGTTGGAGAAGACACATAGAGCGGTAGCACTTGAGCTAAGTCAAAATTCTGGGGCGCGATTTGCTAAGAATTTTTTAGTGAGCTTGCAGTGCAACAAGGGGCAGAGCGGCAAAGGGATTTTTGAATCCAAGGCCAAGAATACAATTGTAGAGAGGAAGATGGGTACCAGAGAGGCAGCGCAGTCCAGGAAGGGTGACGCAGAGGCAGCGTAGGCCCAGCAAGGGTTACGCAGACCCAGCCAAGCTCACGCAGAGCCAGCGCAAAGGCTAATGCAGTCACAAGATGGTGACGCAGGCCAGGATGGGTTGATGCAGAGCCAGAGGCTACAACGTTGGGGTTTCAATGGGCCAAAAAGGGCTCGTATTCAGCAGATCAGACAAAGTGATTCAACCACACTGAAGGGTGATGCAATGACGGCATAGGCACCTATAGGGTTCCTCATACTCAGCTGGATCAGCCATATTTTTGTCTCCGGAGATAAAGGTACATCTGTCGGAATTTCTCTGTTGGGAAAACCACTACTGGTGCCCTTGTTTGTATTCAGAATTCTGCATCATAATAAAACCCTCAAGAGTTGTTGCACCGATTTTCCTGCATTGTGTTTTATGAGGACGTTTGTCCAAAAGTATTGTTTGTCCTTTGTCATGTGTGCTTAATTCTTTAGTACTTGATCTATATGTATGTGTAGATCTCCAGTGTGTTTACTTCGTTGTTTTATGAAATTTTTTGAAATTAATTCGTAAATGTAAAACATAAGTACGAGAAGTAAACCAGATTTTTGCAGTAGGAGTTTCTGTTAAGTAGATTCCGGAATTTTCACATGGTATCAAAGCCACTGCAGATCAAGGGGAGTGGAAGCCATCAGCGAAGTGACGAATATTTCTTCTGCGAGAAGGCGGCCGAGACAACACAGATCAAGAAAGAGGTAGTGCAGCACCAGAGGGACAGAACAGACCCAGCAAGGCTAACGCAGAGCCTGTCTAGCTCACGCAGAGAAGACGCAGAGGCTGACACAGGCCCAGAAGGGCGACGCAAAGCATGTCTAAGCTCATGCAGAGCTAACGCAGGCCCAAGAGGATGACACAGTCCGAGAGGGGGTGACGTTGTGCTAGTTATCGTGGCTAGAGGTGCAGCTTTGTTCTTCGAAGTTGCTGGTGGGGCATTGCTTATGCCGGTGCAGAACAATGTCTAGCAAGGTTGACAAAGTAAGGGGAAACAGGTCCTCAACAGACTCTCTAGCCAAGAAGTCTGAGATCCAATCAATGGAGTGATTGGAGAGGGCTAATTCGACAGAATTGGTAGAGGATTTCTGGGAAGGAAATCACTGATCAGAGGGAGCATATTCTCTAGAGGGTTTCTATCGCCAAGAAACCCAAATCCAGTCTCTTGATGAGAGCAGCAACAGAAGAAGGGAGAAGAGCATCTGTTTCGACATTTTTGAGCAGAGATGGCCTCGCATGGATTGAGGGATCAAGACAAGTTAGATGGTGCATCTAACTCTGTCATCTGGAAGGCCAGGATCCTATTTGTCCTTGATGAGTATCGCATCAAAGATCATGCCAAGAGGAATATCGATGTTGAATCATTAAAGTATGAGGAATATAAAGCACGGGCTAAGCGCTTGATTGTTAATGTTCTATGCTTGATGCAAATTTACTTCAAACCCAATACCGAATAGCAATCACATAAACATGAAAGTAAAGTGCTGATAGAACATACCAATAGATCGATGGAAGACAAGCCAACATTTACAGTGTACACTTAACTTTTGATTAGCAAAATATATGCGTTATGGTGCGTTACGACGGTCAACAAGATGCTTCAACCAGCAGAGTCTCCTCATGATCAGCCAACCAGAAGTGTCACACAACCCTCAATACAGCTCCACAAAAGTCAACCCAAAGTCAACGATGTCTAGTCAACACAGAACAACAATAGCAAAAAGTCAATGCAGCAGGTCAAAGGTCAACGTCTAGCCTCGGTATATGTGCCAATGAATGTGGCCTTCAGAAATCGGAAGTTTGGTGAAGGTTTGAGGTGAAAAGGACCAAGTGTTGACCGAACTCAACGCTGGTCAAATCTGCACTGAAACCCTAGATAGATCCGTACTAGAAACCCTTATTGTTGTTCCACACGTGTGAGAAGAAAAGCCTCCAAAAGGTGATCGAACCAATTAGACATAAGAGAGAAGTGTGTGATGAGTGGATGATGAAATGACCTCCAAGTCTGTCCAATTTATATCCATCTGTGAGGGTGTGTGACACATCTGTTGGGGCTCCAAGCCTACATTACAATTATGGCTAACCTTGCACATAAGTGGAATAAATTCAAAATAAATGTTCTGCTCATCCGATCAAGATGATCTTTAGATCAATCTTGCACCTCTTCGAAAGAGGAATCCAATAAAAATATTGACATCAACATCCAAGCAGTACAACATGGAGTTTGGACTTAGTTGCCCAAAATTAACACTCCCTCTCAACTAGGGAGAACTCCATCCACCAGTGCCATCCAAACATCGTGCGTCATCTCACCATAACTTGCTTTGCTGGCTTCTTTATTTCAAAAGGTGAGTCACAAAGACATCACTCCTGGCTGACCTGAAATCAGCTCAGAGGTCTGAAACCTCTAGACTCAAAGGAGTCTCATACTAACCCGAAGTTAGTTTAACTGGCCCGAAGTCAATTGGAGGTCCTAAACCTCACTAAACTTAATCCCAGATCAAGTGGTTGGACACATGCCATCCTAGACATAGAGAGTATGGAAATCTCTGATGCGTCCATCGGTCTTGCTATCGGTCTTGCTATCAGTCTCTATCCACATTTCTCACCTCATTGGCCAAGATGAGAGGTACTTCCCATGAGTCCGAAACTCCATGGGTAGGATGCATACAGGACACAGATCAAAGAGAGGTGAACCAACTCAATATCATCACGGTGGGGCAGAAGCACACCAACAAGGTTCGGCAAGCCTAGCCTGTGGTTGCTTATAGCTCCAAGAAGCTATCCCCAAGGCCCCCTGGAGTTCCCAAAGCTCATCATCCAACAGGACCCTCAGAATAGGGTCATTCCACAATTCCAAGATTCTCACGGAAGGTTAGGAACTTGACCTTCCCCAAGGGCTTAGTGACAATATCTACGACCTGCTCATCAGTTCCTATAAGATCGAGCCTTACAGCGCCTCGCTGTACCATTTCCCGGATAAAATGGTACTTGATATCCATATGCTTTGATCGATCATGGAACACGGGATTCTCTGACAAACAAATCCCACTCTAGTTATCACAAAGGATAACAGTGGTATCTAGCACATGCCCAAACAGCTCAATGAAGACCTTTTGCAACCAAATAGATTCACAATAGGTCATACTAGCTGCAATGTACTCGGCTTCAGCGGTGCTCAAAGCCACCAACTTCTGCTTCCTGCTCATCTAAGATATCGAAGCAGGCCCAAGTGTGAAGCAACATCCAGAGGTGCACTTGCGATCCACCACACTGCCAGCCCAATCGGCATCAGTATATCCATTGAGTCTCAAACTCCTAGGATTGTATCTCAGCCCATGGTTTATCGTGCCCGAAGATATCTCAAGAGATTTTGAGCACCAACCCAGTGAATGTGATGAGAATCAACCATGTGTTGACTCAAAGTGTTCACTGCAAAATATATGTCTAGATGGGAGTTCACTAAGAACATCAATGCTCCTTCAAGTTGACGATACTCGATAGGATTTCCCAATGCGGGCTCAGCAGCATTTCCACACAACTTCTTGAAGTTGAGTTCCATCCGTGTCGACATGGACTTACAGTCCACCATACCAAATCTCTCCAACAGCTTCACAATATATTTTCCTCAAGAGAGGAAAATCTCATCAAGTCTCTGCTAGACCTCCAAACCTAGGAAGTAACGCATCAGTCCTAGGTCTTACATCTCGAACTCGGAAGCGAGCTCCCTCTTACACTGATGAATGAGAGGGTCAACACCTATCAGGAAAACATTATGCAGTAGGGAAAACCGGTGCAGTAGCTGAGGGTTTTAATATTATGCACTAGTAATCTGAGTACAAATCATTGGATTCCCAAACTGGCTATCTGATACAGATAAATATTGGCGAAAGAGTTAGTGAGAAAATCTCATATCGTCAAGGAGCTTCCCTACGCAGTAACTGCATTTGCCTACGTATTCAGTGCGTCACAACTCCTGGGACTGCGTCACCTCCTCCTTCTGATCTTCTATTCACTGAACCTCGACTCCCCGACAGTTCGGACTCACACCCCGACTTCTGGCACTGGATCTCAACTGTCCCTTAGCAAAATAATAGACTCCCTCTGAAGCTCTGCATTGTCTCTGTGTGGCACTACGTAGCCTCTTTGTGACTCTCGATATCTTCTCTGCTTTGCAGTCACCGGATTTGGAAAACTTCCTCCGGTCTACTATCTCGGCCCCTCATTGTAACGATCTTACTCTATCTCTCTCTAGCAACTCAGCGATACCTCTCTGAGAATTCGATCTCCTAGCAAAATTGTAAATTTATGTAGATGTTCTATGCTTGATGCAACTTTACTTTCTCTTCAATATTCGACAACAATCACATAAGCAATAAAGTAAAATGCTGATAGAACATACCAGTAGATTGACAGAAGACAAGCCAGAAATATATGTGTGTGTTGGTGCGTTACGGCGGTCAACAAGATGCTTCAACCAACAAAGTCTCAATATGGTCAACCAACCAGCAAAGTCACACAACCCTCTAGGATAGCCAAACGGTCAACTCAAAAGTCAACCCAGAAAGTCAACGGTCAACACAAAGTGCAGCAGAGTGAAAATGTCCTCCAACGTTGACCAATATATATCCATCAATGAGGGTGTGTGACACAACTACTGGGGCACAAAACCTTAAGGCCGACCTACACATATCTTGAATACATTCAAAATAAATGTTCTGCTCATCGGATCAAGATGATCTTTAGATCGATCTTGCACCTCTCCGAAAGAGGAATCCAATAAAAATATTGTTATCTTCATTTGAGCATCATAACATGTAGTTTGGACCTAGTTGTCCAAAATTGAAACTCCCTCTAAACTAGGGAGAACTCCATCCACCTGTGCAATCCAAACATCGTGTGTCATCCCACCGTAACTTGCTTTGCTGGCTTCTTTATTTCAGAACAAAAATGGGTCAGTCACAAAGACATCATTCCCAGCTGACAGATTCAACACAGAGGTTTGAAACCTCTATAGGACTCACAAAGAGTCTCATACCAACCTGAAGTTGGTTTATCTGACCCGAAGTCAGTAGGAGGTCCGAAACCTCACTAGACTTGATCCCAGATCAAGTGGTTGGACCGTGCCATCCTAGATAGAGAGTACGGCAATCTCTGATGCGTGCATCAGTCTTTGCTACTAGTCTCTATCTTTTCCCACCTCACTGGCCAAATGAGAGGTACTTCCCATGAGCCCTGAACTCAATGAGTAGGATGCATACAGGGCACAGATAATGAGACGTGAACCAACTCAATCATCACAGCGGTGGGGCAGAAGCACACCAACAAGGTTCGGCAAGCCTAGCCCTGTGGTTGCTTATAGCTCTGATAAGATATCTCGAAAGCCCCCCCAGAGCTCCCAGAGCTCATCGTCCAACAAGACCCTCAGCATAGGCCCGTTCCACGATACCAAGACTCTCACGGAAGGTTAGGAACTTGACCTTCCACATGGGCTTTATGAGAATATTCGCGACCTGCTCATCAGTTCCTATATGATCAAGCCTTACGGCGCCTCGCTTTACCATATCCCAGATAAAGTGGTACCTAATATCAATATGCTTGATTGGTCGTGGAACACGGGATTCTCGGACAACCGAATCCCACTCTGGTTATCACAAAGTATCACAGTGGTATCTAGCACGTGCCTGAACAACTCACTGAAGAGGTTTCGCAACCAAACTGCTTCACAACAAGCTATACTCGCTGCAATGTATTCGTCCTCCACGGTGCTCAAAGCCATTGACTTCTGCTTCCTACTCATCCATGATATCAAAGCAGATCCAAGTGTGAAGCAACATCCTGATGTGCTTTTACGATCCACCACATTGCCAGCCCAATCGACATTAATATATCCAAGGAGTGTCACGCTCCTGGTAGTGTATCTCAGCCCATGGTTTATCGTGCCCCAAAGATATCTCAATAGATTCTTGGCACCAAGCCAGTGAGTATGATGAGGCTCAACCATATGTTGATTCAAAGTGTTCACTGCAAAACATACGTCCGGACAGGTGTTCACTAAGAATATCAGGACCCCTATGAGTTGACGATACCCAATAGGATTTGCTAACACAAGCCCAGCAGCGCTGCCACTCAACTTCTTAAAGTTGAGCTCCATCAGTGTCAACACGGACTTACAGTCCACCATACCAAATCTTTCCAGAAGCTTCACAATGTATTTTCGTTAAGAAAGGAAAATCTCGCCAGGTCTCTGCCAGACCTCCAAGCCTTGGAAGTAATGCATCAGTCCTAGGTCCTTCATCTCGAACTTTGCAGTGAGCTCCCTCTTGCACTAATGAACGAGAGGGTCAGCACCTGTCAGGAAGAGGTCGTCCACATACAACACCAGAATGAGAAGCTTCTCTCTATCAACCTTGAAGTAAAGGTTTAGATCAACATTACTACAAGTGAAGCCCTACTTCATCAGGTAGCTATCTATCCTCTCGTACCAAGCTCTAGGTGCTTGCTTCAACCCATAGAGGGCTTTCTTCAACCTGCAGACATGGGTGTCTCGATCCTGGACTTCAAACCCAAGAGGTTGCTCCACATATACCTCTTCCTTTATCGCACCATGAAGAAATGCAGTCTTTACATCCATCTGATGAAGACTCCATCCTTGCGTAGCAGTAAGGGCTATGATAGATCGAATGGTGGTATATCGGGCCACAGGTGCAAATATGTCATCAAAGTCTATGGGCTTCTCAACGAATCTTGCCTTGAACTTTTCAGCACTTCCATCAAATCCATGCTTGATCTTGTAGAGCCATTTCTAGGTGACAACTACTTTGTCCTCCGGTCTTGGAACCACATCCCAGACATCATTCTTCAATATGGACTCGTATTCTTTGTGCATAGCATCCTTCCAGAGTTGATTCTTTACGACTTCCTCAAAAGATCCAGGCTCAGATTGTAATAGTACTCATGGCTGCTAGATACCCTTGGTATCTATTCAACTTCTTGCTTTCACGGAATGTCCCCCTTGGGGCCATATGTTCCTCGGCATCCTCAAGAGTGTCCCTGAGCCATGATGGTCTCTTCCCCAGTGAAGGAGGTGGATCAATCAGGTCCATCGGTCCTTCAGCATCGGTCATCATCTCATCCTTCGGTTCTTCTCGATTTCCAGGCCTTGCTTCATGATCTTCCTCAGATCTCGGAAGGTTGACTACTTTCCTCAGGGAAGCATCTTCATCAAAAGTGACATCGTGGCATATCTCTACTTCTCTTTGACCAGGCACATAGACTCTATAGGCCTTCGAAGTTTCGTTGTAGCCCACAAACATTCCCTTCTTCCCAGAAGCATCCAGCTTGCTGCTCTTCTCTTTTGACACATGAAAATAAACAAGACATCCAAAAACTCTAAAATGTGAGACGTCAGGTTTCTTACCAGTGAAAACCTCTTCTG
Source organism: Pinus albicaulis (assembly GCA_034641835.2). Lineage (NCBI taxonomy): Eukaryota > Viridiplantae > Streptophyta > Pinopsida > Pinales > Pinaceae > Pinus > Pinus albicaulis. The sequence goes on from CM076576.1 coordinate 399,132,258, forward strand.
GATTTTTGGAGTTCAGAACGGAATGCAGGCATTGGTTTTGTATGTACACAATAGTGTTCGCAGCTTCTCCCCACAGAAACTTTAGTAGACCCTAGTCACAGAGCATGGCACGGGCAACTTCCACAATGGTCCTGTTCTTTCAATCAACAATGCCATTCTTCTCTGGAGTATAGACAGTTGTGGTCTCCCTCTTAATGCCAACTTCTCTGCAAAAGTTCTTGAACTCGTTCGTCTCATATTCAGTGCCATTATCGGTCCTGAATATCTTGATCTTCTTCCCTGTCAGATTTTCCACCGAGGCTTTGAAGGTACGGAACCACATGAAAGCCTTATCCTTCTTCAAAAAATATATCCAAGTTTTGCGAGAGAAGTCATCTATGAATGTCATATAATAAGAACATCCTCCCAAGGATGTCACAGGCAGCATCCCAGACAGATCAGAATGTATCAATTGCAAGACATCAGATGTCTTTGTGGGGGAAAAGGTCCCCTTGTATGCTTTCCATCGGCACAACCCTGACATACACCTTCATGATTATTTAAAAACTCGGGCATCCCCGTTACCACATTCTTTGCTTCGGGAAGGGCCTTGTAGTGAAGGTGTCCAAACCTTCGGTGCCATAGTTCAGTCTTTCGAATAGTATCACACGTCATCGCTTCCAGTGGACTTCCTCCAACCTGGTAGAGTGTATCAACTCTAAACGCAATCGTGATAGCTTCCTTGAAGCTCTTCTTCCAGATGCGCACCTTTCCATCAATGAATGCCACATTGAAACCTTTGTCTTCCATGGCCGATATAGACACGGGTTCTTCTTCAAATTAGGTACATAGAGTACATCCTGTAAGCGAAGGACTTGACCTTAAGACAAGTGGAGGGTCATAGTCCCTATCCCTTTCATGGGATATGTGGCATTATCTCCAAAGATAATTTCCAAATTAGTATCCTTCTCAACCATATCAGAAAGTGCTTCCTTGAACCCAGTGATGTGCCTTGAGGGACCACTATCTATCAACCAGACATCCATAGTGTTGGGTGGAGATGCAACAGAGAGGGCAGATACAAGAATGAATTCATTTCTTTTATCAACAACATTTGATTCCTCATACCTGGAGTTTCTCAACCTTTTGAAAGGTTGACCATTTCCACCAGAGGGAGCTTTCCACTTTCCCTTGAACTTGTTGTTCCTTTGATTGCCATTCCTCCGGTTGTTGTTGTTGTCATCATCATCGGGAGAATCCTTCTTGAAAGGGCATTCTCTAGCATAGTGACCTGGCCTATGACAAGTGTAACACTCGCCCTTCTTTCCTTGGGCCCCTGCTCTTCCTTTGTTCTTTGGACCACCAAAGTTCTTCTTTTTAGAATGAGCAACGTAGGCATCATTTCCTTCATTTTCATACTCCTTCATTCGTCTCTTCTTGTACGCATCTCGATAGTACTTCGTCAAAGTCAGGTATCACATTGTTATTAAGAATGGTAGTGTTGAACATATGCCATTCGGATGAGAGCTCTCCAAGTGCGGCCAGTACCATCTCTCGATCAGCTATTGTCTCCCCAATAGCCAGCAGATTGTTCCATATCTTGGTCTGCTTCATAAAATATGATTGAACAGACTCATCCCTGCCTTTCTTCAGATTCTTCAATTGATTCTTGAAAAATAGGACTTGATTCGCATTGTTGGCCTTGAACATGTGGACCAACTTATCATGCCCAAGTCAGAGATGTAGGCAACTAGACTCTTGTGAATTGAGTCCCTGATCATCAGCTTTGCTTTGATCTCCCCCTTCTTATACTTTGTTTTGGCAGCAGCAGTAGCAGTGGATGGAGGCTCTTGGATTTGACCCTGCACATAGTCCATGACATCTTGGTCTTCCAAGTTAAGATCCAATGTCATCTTCCAAGCATGGAAGTCATCCTTCCGAGTCAATTTGTCATCAGCCTTAAAGCCATTGTAGTTTGAGGAACCCACCCTCTTCTTCGGTGATTGCTACAATTTAGGGCTTTGTCTTCACCTCAGCTCTGATACCATGTAAATTTATGTAAATGTTTTATGCTTGATGCAACTTTACTTTCTCTTCAATATTAGACAACAATCACATAAACAATAAAGTAAAATGCTGATAGAACATACCAGTAGATCAATAGAAGACAAGCCAGAAATATATAAGTGTGTTGGTGCATTACGACGGTCAACAAGATACTTCAACCAGCAAAGTCTTAATATGGTCAGCCAACCAACAATGTCACACAACCCTCTAGGACAGCGAAATGGTCAACTCAAAAGTCAACCCAAAAAGTCAACAGTCAACACAAACACAGCAGAGTGAAAATTTCCTCCAACGTTGACCAATATATATCCATCAGTGAGGGTGTGTGACACAACTGCAGGGGAACAAAACCTTAAGGCCGACCTGCATATATCTTGAATAAATTCAAAATAAATGTCTGCTCATCGGATCAAGATGATATTTAGATCAATCTTGCACCTCTTCGAAAGAGGAATCCAATAAAAATAATGGTATCTTCATCTGATCATCATCACATGGAGTTTGGACCTAGTTGTCCAAAATTAACAAAATCGATTTCCGCAACTCTCAAGTGTGTTCTCCAAGTGCCCATCCCGCTCCTTATAATCTCTCGTTGACATATCAACGACCAGGATTAGGTCTTAAGCGATGGCTCATATTATCTAGGACTCAATCCACACCTTTATCTAGAAGATTCGCACCCGATTTAATTAATATCCTTTAATTAATTACATTCCCTAAGTTTAGACTTAGGAATACATTAAAAACAATTAATTATTTTAATTAAATCATCTCCGAGTGGAATTTTCCCAAACGATTTCTGGGTCTTGGAAAATGCATGTATCTTAGCTCCTCTGCAAAATCTTAAGGCTAGAGCACATCCGATGCTACAAAAATCAACATCTATCATAAGAGGGAGTAGGCAAATCAGGATAATGTTCTATCTACAATTCCTAGTTAATCATACAATCAACTACCCTTTAAGACATCAGATTCCTTAATAAATGAACAAGTTATACATACCTTTGTCTTTCGTGCTTGAAAGATTGATATTGAGGTTGTTTTCCTTTTTCTTGCAAACTACAAACACATTGTTAGATGACTAAAACATGAAGAGCGATAACGATACTTACCTGATTTAAATGAAGACTTTGAGTAGGCCAAAAATGTTGGATGCCATCATCTTGAGAGTTGTATATTTTTTTCGAAAGCTGCTATAGGTCCTTAGACTTTTCTTCTAACTGCTATAGACATAAATGTATAAGCTTCTTCTATCATTGTTTGTAGTAGGATTACAAGCTATTCTCCTTTCACTGCTTTTAATAGGTCATTTGTAGCTTATAGTCGACCCTTAGACTAGTTCTTCTCCAATCACAAAATAAGACTTTGTAACGGCTTCTAAAACTCTTCCAAAAGATGCAAATTTTGATCTTCTTTAGTGTGTTACAATTCATGTGATACCATGAGATCTTTTACTGATCTTGTCAAAGCTTGATGTATAATTATGAGGGTGATCCCTTGAATAGTGCTTCACCAAATTACTGAAGTAGACCTCCAATATGTCTTACAAGAGATAAATATTCTTCTAATTCTTCAAGGTTGGTCTTTATGTCACTATAGGGCTCGATTTACCTATATAAAAGTGCCTAGGTCCGCTTTCTCCTCTATAGAAATTTTGGCTCTTTTATGGTGACAATAGTTTCATATCAAACCTTTCAAATAGGTCTACAAAAAGACTCCATATAGTTTGGCCCTGGTCTCTTTAATAAGTGAGCTATTTGCTTGGCTAGAAGGGATACTATTATTGTCAAAATATATCATTTGGTCACTTTTGTGATACAAAACCTTATACATTTGAACTTCCGAGGTGATTTCAGACCATTAATTTCTTGCACAGAACTTCTCTTTTGCTTTCAAGAGTCTCAACCTTCACTAGGCTATTTATCTAGCCCTTCGGTCCTTAAGAATGATGCCTCAAGACATATTTTCTTTCCTTGTTTTAGGCTTGCGGGCTAATTATAGAGATAGGCCCAAAAACATACCTTTATTTAACTAAGACCATCCTTCTAGGAGCTCGGTCCTAAGGAACTAGTTTCCATTCACTTGTCTTGAAGTCCTCTAGCACAATCACAACTTTCAAACTGCCCTTACGCCATCAAACCAAGCTCTGATACCATGTTGATAAATCTAGGGTCGTATAGTTAGGACAAATTAATTTGTTTTCTCTTTACATTGATAGTTGCTTGTGACATATTAGATTCTTATTATTCTTGTTTATCATCAAACAACTACCAAAACATGAAGATCTTCCAAGACAAATGAACACCAGATGTAGGCAATCAACTAGGGAAAAAACGCTAAGAAAGGGAAAACCCAGTCAAACTCTTCTAATGGTAGAACTAAATCAAAGTGAGACAGTCCAAGACCCTTTTGACCATTACACAAACTTTCCTCCATCCAGCAAGTTAGCCTTAAAGAATCTTACTTCAAATCAGCAAAGAGAGGTCAACTCAAGTCAATACTTCAACTGATCCAATAGGGTTTCGTCCTTTTGTACTTCTGCAAGTTTCGATCTCTTGTTTCCTCCTTGTACCCTCAACTCCTGCAACAATTCAAATCCCTAGAAATTTTTGGCTTCCTTATATTAGATATAGGTCTCCTTTTCTTTCCTTATGACTTTCCTTCCTTTCTTTAGTTCTTCGCATTCCTTCCTTCACATGTAGATTGCAGATCGACTTGTTCCTTAGATTCACTTCACAATAGGTCAAATATCACTTGCATATATATACTTATCTTGTGTGAGGACACGACTCTTCAAAGAGGCCGACTTGATAGCTTGCTTGAGGCCGACTTGATGGTGGAAGAGTTTACATGAATGAAATAAATTTCTTTCTTTGGCATAATGAGCCCAAGAAGGGTCTATAATATAATGATAATGACAATGACTCAAGACAAACCTAGAAGCCTACAATGGATACTTTGACCTATTGACCAATGACCCAAGCATGAAACCCATGCTTTAATAAGTCAATTTAATTTTACAATAAAAATTTATTTTTGAGAAATACAATTATGAAGACAGACAATAATTACATTCTTCAACACTCCCTCTTAATTAAGGAGGTATTCATAATTACATATATGCATAGGCACATGGATGAACTGAAAATGATATGTTCTATGAAGAGTCACAACACACGTAGTGCTAAAGATTAGATACTTGACCAAGGTATCTAACTGGTTGGGACTAAGTTGTGTTCCAAGATTTAGCCACTATAGGTACCATTAGGCTTTAGCTCTAACACCAACCCAGGGATCTAGGTATCGTATCCAAAGTCGGAGCTCCACAAGACCAACAATACCTTCCCTACGTCGGGATCTATACATCATCACAAGCCAGCCAAATATCATCCCTCACATCTTGTCTTCCCAAATGCTTCGTCTCTCCCTATAAAATAAATTAGATTTATCCACCAGTCCAAGCATGCTTCAAAATGTTCAACCTTCTTATGGAGAGATTTGTTTGTACAATCTCAACCCCAATTAGTAATAAAATTTTCAAATATATAAAAGTTAGCACAAACCTTCAGGGTCCTCAAATATACTAATATTTCTTAGGTCATCATCTTGTTATCCAAACACATCTTCGTTGAAAGCTTTCTTCTTAGCATCAAACTTAGCCTTAGCTCTTCTTCCAAAAACATCCAAGTCTTGTTCACAACTTTGCGAATAATCATCTTGTAGTGCTTTAGCCATTCTTCAATCTTTATTATTTCTCCAAGGTCTTTATCGTAGTTATTGCAATATGCCCTCCCTCTCAACTAGGGAGTTATACATTTTATTTTATCAAATCTTCTTCTTTGTTGGGAGACAAGTCCATCAGCAACTCTGTCAAACAGGCTCTTTCATTATAATCATATGATTAGAGAACTTCAACCTTCAGAACATCATTTCTTTAGGAATACCTTTGCTTCATCTAGTATCAAGGTCATCTTTTATTCATCAATACAAATTTCAATGTTATTAGGATTCTTGCAGCTCCCTCTTTCCATCATCATCAACAAGTATGAGGTAGACAATCATCTTCATCATCTTGAAGATTATGTACCTACAATTTTTTAACTTTATAGGAGCATGAAGTTAACTTTATAGGGTTAGCATGTCATTACAATGGAAGCATATGAACAATCAAACTTTAGATATCCAAAACCCAATCCTAGTTAGGTCCATAATCAACAAGAGTTACATCTTTTCATACTCTAGATTTCAACCACTTTGCTAGGGTTCTGTCACAAACCATAGATTCTAGCATCGAGACTTAAAGCCTTAGATATCAACAACTAAATTAAGTTAGCAAATAAATCATAGCAAAAGCTTTTTACATCTAGGGTTTCAATATTATACCCTATAATTTTATATCAAACTCTTCTAGGGTTTTTCCGTAAACCTAGATACGAACATCAGACTCCAAAATTAGATATACAACAATTTGGACCATACTAGTGTTTCAATTAAGCGAAAGCTCGCACCTAGGGATTCATTGCTATTGACTATCACAAGATATTTGTCGTAAACCTTAATTCATCAAATCCTAAAAATCTAGGGTTTCATCATATAACCTAGATATCATTGACAAACACTAAAGGCTAGGGTTTCTTCATAACATTACCAAAATCCTAAACAAGAAGAGAGTAGGATATCATTATATGTTTTAGACTTGATCAACAAACTTTAAGAAGACTAGGGTTTCATTTTTATTGTCAACATACCCTAAGCATCAAAATGATAGGGTTTTACAATGAACCCTAAAGGTTAGGGTTTCACCAAAATGAACAAATGGTAAGAGATAGTATGACAAGGGTAGATTTAATCTACCCTAACAAGAATCTTTATGATTCCAAACCATAAACATAAGAAAGTTAGTAATACAAGGCAAATTTAAAAATGATCGTACCTTTTAATGAAGAAGTTTAGCTACGAATCTTTATACGTACCTTGAGATTTTTCCTTTACAAACCTTGTAGGGTTACCTTATTGAAGTGCTCCCTCTTAATCTTGCCACAATCCTTTTAGAATATACCTGCACACTTTATTGACAAGTATCATGAAGTACAAGACTAGGTTTTCCATTAAACTTTTAGAAGATGAATTCATAGGGTTTTGAATACAAAAACTAGACATGATTTAATTTCATTCTTTGCAAACCCTAGCTATCATAGGAGGGAGCAAGAAAATCAGGATAATGTTCTATCTATAATTACTAGTTAATCATACAATCAACTATCCTTTAAGACATCAGATTTTTTATAAAATGAACAAGTTATACATACCTTCAAAACTTTACATACCTTTGTATTTCATGCTTGAAAGATTGATATTGAGCTTGTTTGCCTTTTTCTTGCAAACTGCATACACATTGTTAGATGACTAAAATATGAACAACAGTAACAATACCTACCTGATTTAAATGAAGACTTTGACTAGGTTAAAAACGTTGGATGCCATTTTGACAATTGTAGATTTTTTTCAAAAGACACTACAGGTCCTTGGTAAGACTTTTCTTCTAACTGCTATAGACAAAAATGTATAAGCTTCTTCTATCACTATTTGTAGTAGGATTTTAAGTTCTTCTCCTTTCACTACTTTTAATAGGACTCCTGTAGCTTAGAGTCGACCCTTAGACTAGGTCTTCTTAAATCACAAAATTTGACTTTGTAGAGGCTTCTAGAACTCTTCCAAAAGACGTGAATTTTGATCTTCTTCAGCGTGTTACAATTCGTATGATATGATGAGAGGATTTTACTGAAAATCTTGTCAAAGATTGATGTATAATTATGAGGGAGATCCTTTGAATGGTGCTTCACCAACTTACGGTAGTATACCTCTAATATGTCTTACAGAAAATAGAGATTCTTGTAATCCTTCAAGGTTGGTCTTTATGTCACTGTAGGGCTAGGCTTACCTACATAAAAGTGCCCAGGTCTGCGCTCTCCTTTATAGAAATTCCTGCTCTTTTATGGTGTTGGTAGTTTCATAACAAGCCTTTCAAATAGGTCTACAAAAAGGTTCCATATAGTTTGGCCCTGGTCTCTTTAATAAGTGAGCTATTTGGTTAGCTAAAAGGGATATTATTATTTGCAAGATATATCATTCGGTCACTTCTCTAATACAGAACCTTATATAGTTCGGACTTCTGAAATGATTTCATACCATTAATTTCTTGCACAGAACTTTGCTTTTCCTTTCAAGAGTCTCGACCATGACTAGGCTATTTATCTAGCCCTTCATTCCTTAAGAATGATGCCTCTAGACATCTTTGCTTTCCTTGTTTTAGGTCTGCGGTCTAATTACAGAGATAGGCCCAGAAACATACCTTTATTTAACTCAGACCATCCTTCTAGGAGCTCGGTCCTAAGGAACTAGATTCCATTTACTTGCCTTGAAGTCCTGTAGCACAATCGTGACCTTCCTTCTGACTGCACTTATGCCATCAAACCAAGCTTTGATACCATGTTGAGAAATCTAGGGCAGCATACTTAGGACGCATTAATTTGATTTCTCTTTACATTGATAGTTGTGTGTGACATATTAGATTCTTATTATTCTTGTTTATCATCAAACAACTACCAAATGTTAGTTTTTGTAGCATCAGATGTATGTTTTTGTAGCATTAGATGACTAAATTATAAACAACAGTAACAATACTTACCTGATTTAAATGAAGAGTTTGAGTAGGTTAAAAATGTTGGATGCCATTTTGACAGTCGTAGATTTTTTTCAAAAGATGCTACAGGTCCTTAGTAAGACTTTTCTTCTAATTGGTATAGACAAAAATGTATAAGCCTCTTCTATCACTGTTTGTAGTAGTATTTTAAGTTCTTCTCCTTTTACTGCTTTTAATAGGACACCAGTAGCTTAGAGTCCCCTTAGACTAGGTCTTCTTCAATCACAAAATTTGACTTTGTAAAGGCTTCTAGAACTCTTCCAAAATATGTGAATTTTGATCTTCTTCAGCGTGTTACAATTCATGTGATACCAGGAGAGGATTTTACTGAATCTTGTCTAAGATTGATGTATAATTATGAGGGAGATCCTTTGAATAGTGCTTCACCAAATTACGGAAGTAGACCTCTAATATGTCTTACAGAAAATAGAGATTCTTGTAATCCTTCAAGGTTGGTCTTTATGTCATTGTAGGGCTCGGCTTACCTGCATAAAAGTGCCCAGGTCTGCACTCTCCTTTATAGAAATTTCAGCTCTTTTATGGTGATGGTAGTTTCATAACAAACCTTTCAGATAGGTCTACAAAAAGGTTCCATATAGTTTGGCCTTGGTCTCTTTAAAAGTTTAATAAGTGAGCTATTTGGTTGGCTATAAGGGATGCTATTATTCTCAAGATATATCATTTGGTCACTTCTCTAATACATAACCTTATATAGTTCGGACTTCTGAAGTGATTTCAGACCCTTAATTTCTTGCACAGAACTTTGCTTTTCCTTTCAAGAGTCTCAACCGTGACTAGGCTATTTATCTCGCCCTTCGGTCCTGAAGAATGATGCCTCTAGACATCTTTGCTTTCCTTGTTTTAGGTCTGCGGTCTAATTACAGAGATAGGCCCAGAAACATACCTTTATTTAACACAGGCCATCCTTTTAGGAGCTCGGTCCTAAGGAACTAGCTTCCATTTACTTGTGTTGAAGTCCTCTAGCACAATCGTGACATTCCTTCTTATTGCACTTATGCCATCAAACCAAGCTTTGATACCATGTTGAGAAATCTTGGGCAGCATAGTTAGGACTAATTAATTTGATTTCTCTTTACATTGATAGTTTCTTGTGACATATTAGATTCTTATTATTCTTGTTTATCATTAAACAACTACCAAATGTTAGTTTTTGTAGCACCAGATGTGTTCGAACTACGAAATTTGTAGGAGAGGCTAGAATACACGAGATCTCCAAAACCCAGAAATCATTTCTGGAAATTCCACCTAGAAGTGTCTCAATTAGATTATTAGTTGTTTTTAAATATTTCCTACATCTAAACTTGGAGAATATGGTTAGTTAATCAATATTAATTGAGATAAGGCGAGAATCATCTAGAAACTCACACAGATCGATCCAGAGATGATCCTAGCCATTGATTAATTTTTAATCTTGGCTATTGGTGCTCCAACAGTGGATTATAAGAGGAGATCGATGTGGTGATGGAGAGTACACTTGAGCAGTTCAATTTCTTGCAAGATCAATTTCCAGAGTAGCAACAGTCAGTTTTCAGAGAGAGTCAGAGATCGAAGCAGTGAGTGAGGGGTCGGGACAGTGATTCGAAGGAAGATTTCCAGATCTGAAGAGGCAACAACAAGAGGGCCGAGTTATCCCAGTGAAGAAGCGTAGAGGACTGCGCAGTAGCTTCAGAGAGGGCAATTCAATTTGCTGGGGAGAAAATTTGTTCTCAGATCAAGAGGTCGGGCAAAAGTTCCAATAGGTTAGAGTGACGAATTCCTCCACAATAGAAGGAAAAACGACTTCATCATAGACCAGTTAGAGACTTGACGTCATTGTGATTGTGTAGTGCAACGCAGAGTGTGACGCAGAGGCTTTAGGAGGCTGAGTTTTTTGTAAGCAAGTTGTGTCAGTGTTGCTTGTGGAGGAAGGGTAAATCCCTTATATAATATTGCCCAAATTTTTCTTGCTCTGGATTGCCAGTTTCAAGCATCCAGATTGTACTCAGAATTTCACTGCTGCATAATAATAAAAACCCTCATTGCTGCAGCGGTTTTCCCAAGTTGGGTTTTTCTAGGGACACTTGTCCAAAAATAACATTTTCAAATTTTATGTGTGTTTTCTAATGATTTTTGGGTAGCATCGGATGTGCTCTAGCTCTGAAACTTTGTGGAGGGGCTAGAACACATGAGATCTCCAAGACCCAGAAATCGTTTGGAGAAATTCCATCCGGTGTGAAAGTTATTCAAATAATTAATTATCTTAATGGAGACCCTAAGTCTAACTTAGGGAAATTAAATAATTAAAGTGAATTAATTAAAGCATGTGGGTGAGAATGTTCTAAGTGACGTGGATCAAGTCTTTTCTAATCTTAGCTATTGATTAGGGATTAGCTCACGACCATTGAATGTTCAACAAGAAAAGTATTGAAGGAAGGCTTGGGGTTAGTTGGTGAACACAGACAGAGTGGCAGCACTTGAGCTAAGTCGAAATTTTGGGGCGCGGTTTGCTGAGAATTTTTGAGTGAGCTTGCAGTGTAGTGAGGGGTAGATCGGTAGTGGGATTTCTGATCCGAGGCTGAGAATACATTGGCAAAAAGGTAGATCCATACCAGAGCTGCGGAAATACCTAGCAAGGGTGACACAGTCCAGCCAGGCTCACGCAGAGGCAGCGCAGAGCCTCACGCAATCCCGAGAGGGTGACGCAGAGGCAACATAGGCTCAGCAGGGGTGACACAGGCCCAACCAGAGCAACGTAGAGGCTCACGCAGGCCTGGAGGGCTGACGCAGAGCTGGGAAAGGCAGCGCTAGGGTTCCAGTGGGCTAGAAAGGGCTCGTTTTTGTTGAAATTTGGTTACCGAAGGACAAGTGGTTCCCTAAGGCTTTGATCTTTGGCCTAGGGAAAAGTGTCCAAAAGAATTTAATTTTTCTCCTAAAGTGACTTTATAAAGTTATAAAGTCAAATCTAATTTAAAAGTGACTTTAATTGATAAAGTTACTAAAGTCTAATTTTAAAGTGACTTTAATAAAGTCAATGTAAAATTAGAAAGGAAAAGTGACTTTGGAAATAAATGACTAAGTGGGTCTTTATTAAAGTGGGGTGAATTAAAAAATAGAAAGTGAGATTTAAATGAAAATTTAATCTCAACCCTAGATCTAAAGCTATTTCAACCATTGGATTTAGGGATTCCCCAAAATTCACTTAGGATTAAGTTAAAGGAGGAAAATGAGAGAAAAGGTCATTCATTCTTTCATGAGCAGATTGAGAGAGGAGAAGAGAAAGCTAAGGAGATTTTCTGAGCAGTGAGAAGAAAGAGGACAACAGTGAGGAGATTCAGCAATAGGTACAGCCGCATTTATTAGCACAAATACCAAGGCAGAAAATCTGTACAACAAGAGAGAGAGGCACTGTTTCCAAGAGAGGAGGCACAGAAATCGAGGAAGAGGGCAACAACATTAAGCACGCAGTTCGAGGCACAAAACTAGGCATGATTTTCGAGGAAAGGTAATGCTGTTATTTTTGGCACAAATACCGAGAAAACGACAACAGCTATAGCGCAGTTTTTTGGCATGGATTTTGAGGAGGGCTTCTGTACGAATCTGTACAGTCCATACAAAAACGTACAGGCTGTTCCGACACGCTTCTCGAGGTGGTCGTACAACATTTATTACTGTCATAAACGATGTAATATTTTCTATTTTTCAAGTTGTTGATTTGGCACAATTTCCAAGGCAGTGTGCAAGCACGGAAATCGAGATAAGTCTGTAAATTTGGTTGCTGGAATTTTTACTATGTTTTTCTGTTTCACTATAAAAGCAATATTCAGAAAATAAAGAAAAGCTTTCGAACTGGTTTTCCCCAAGAGTTGTAGGGGGTTTTTCCAGGGTCACATTGACCAAAAATCAGCGTGTTTATTTTTCTATGTGGCTGATTTATTTTGCTGAGTTTTATTTCTGCATCTCCAGCATTGTGAAAATTTCCAAAATTTGTGTTTTCAGAAAATATTTATTTTTTCAGCTTGTTGAATGTAAGGCTATGAGAATGGGCATTTAACTATATGGAAAAATAAGGAGAAACTGAAAACCAGGGTGAGAAAAAGAAATTTCTACATGGTATCAGAGCTATTTTGTTGAAAGGCAGTTTGGGACAGCAAGAAAGAAAAATTACAGCAAGCTGATTTTTCACTCAGAAATTACAGCAAGCTGATTTTTCACACAGAAAATTTTATCTTTACTACAGCAATGCTATTTTCAGCTTATTTAAGACAGCAAGGATGTCTTTGGGCTTGAGGGTGGAGGATAGCTTGGATGGGCATAGCAATTACAGTGTTTGGAAGGAGAGAATGCAGAGCATCTTTGAGGAGGCAGAAGTCTGGGATGTCATGGTGCATACTGCACAACACCCTGTTAATGTGCCTACTGATGTTGTTCAGTTGGCAGCTTATAATAAAAAGAATAACAAGGATAAGAGACTGATTCTAGATGGAATCAAAGACCATTGCATTCCTCATGTGAGAGGAAAGAGAAATGTTCATGAGATGTGGACAACATTGACCAATCTCTACCAGAGTACCAACGACAACAGAAAAATGGTCCTAAGGGAGAAGTTGAAGACCATTAAGATGCGTTACACTGATAGTGCAGCTGGATATCTCACAAAGATTACTAATGTGAGAGATGAGTTGGCAGCAGTTGGAGAGGTCATTCCACCCACTGAGTTGGTGCGGATTGCAGTGAATGGCCTCCCTAGTTTATGGTTGAACTTTGCTGATGGGATTTGTGCGCGTGAGACCCTTCCCACTTGGGAGAGGTTCTGAGATGATTGCATACAGACAGAAACCAGGAAGAACAAACTTGGGGCAGCCAAACCAGTTGAGCAGGATGAGGATGTAGCACTGTTGGCAAGAGGCAAGAAAGAGAAGGGAAAGAAGCAAGCTTCCACAAGCAGTGGTGGGGGAAAAGTCAAAGGTAAAGGTAAACAGGGAAACACGCAGAAGGACTATTCCAAGGTGAAGTGTTGAAATTGTCAGAAGATAGGACACTATGCAGTTGTGTGTCCGAAGAAGAAGAAGAAGGGGAAGAACAACAACATGGCAGCATCAGCAGAGGTAGAGGACTTCACGGATCGCTTTAACTGGGAGTTTGGGTTCATTGCTTGTGAGTCCACTAGTGCAGGATCACCTACCATGGAGGTTGAGAGGGAGTGTGCATTTCCCTCCACTAGTGAAGCATCTTCAGGTGTCTGGTATGTTGACAGTGGGGCTTGACGTCATATGACAGGAGTCCGTGAGTACTTCTCAGAGCTTTCAGAGAGTGGCACTGATATAGAGGTATTACTCGGAGATGACAGCGTTGTTAGAGCAGTTGGTGTGGGGACACTGACATTTGATAGGGAACCCACACCTCCCTTGAAGGTGTCAGATGTTCTATATGTGCCAGGCATGAGGAAGAACCTCATATCCGTCTCCTCTTTGGAGGACAGAGGATATGAGATATTGTTTAGGAGAGGACAAGTGCTGATATATCCCAGGGGCGCTCCAGCTGATTCAGCTAGAGTGATAGGTGTACGCCATGCAAAGATGTACAAGTTTGCATTATAGCCCCTTTTGGCATTGAGCAGTAGTACCGACAGCAGAGATAGCAGTTCAGAGCTGTGTGAGACTTGGCACCGCAAGATGGGGCGCATGTATCATGGAGCCTTGAGGACATTGCGGGAGATTACTACAGGTGTGCCAGATTTCAGTACTGATCACTTTGATACTTGCAGAGGATGTGCGATGGGCAAGTTTTCCAAATCCACTTTTCCCAGCAGTGACAGCAGAGCAACTGGGATACTTGATTTGATTCATTCCGATGTGAGCGGTCAAATGCCTCATGTTTCCTTGAGTGGATATCAGTATTATGTTTTATTCATTAATGATCACTCCAGGAGGACCTAGATTTATTTCTTGAAGACCAAGAGTGAGGTCTTCAAGCAGTTTCAGGAGTTCAGAGCTCTTGTGGAGACTTAGACAGGTCGGAAGATCAAGTCCCTGAGGTCGGACAATGGAGGTGAGTACACCCTTGGAGATTTTGTTGATTATTGTGCAGAGGCAGGAATTAGGAGGGAGTTCACTATTCCTTGCAACCCCCAGTAGAATGGGGTTGCAGAAAGGAAGAATAGATCCATCAGAGGGGCTGCCAAAGCCATGCTACATGATCAGGGGTTACCATTGTTTTTGTGGGCAGAGGCCTGCAACACTGCTGTATATTTGCAGAACAGGAGTCTGCATTGTGCCTTGGGGCATGTGACTCCAGAGGAGGCTTTTTCTGGGAAGAAGCCTGATATTGGTCATCTTCGTATCTTTGGGTGTATTGCATACTCCTACATACCCAAGGAGAAGAGGACCAAACTAGAGCTCACCACAGAGAAGGGTGTCTTTGTGGGCTACAGTGAGACCTCGAAGGCCTTTCGGATTTATATTCCCGCACAAAGGAGAGTTGTTGTCAGGCGGGATGTGAAGTTCGAGGAGGACAAGGCTTTCAAGAGGTCACAGGAGTTAGAGTATCTAGATCAACCAGACCCTCACGAGCAGTTGAGTCAGTCGCAGGGATCCAGTGGGAAGGGATCAGGAGGATCCGGAGGTACATCGATTACGGTGTCAGGTCCGTTAGTGAGCAGTGCCTCGCAGAGTCAGAGGGGTGGTGCTTCGAGCAACATGCAGAGCAGTCCACAGAGTAGTTCACTAGGGAGTCCACTGATGGACAGTTCACACGGTACTTCAACATCTACAGGTTCAGGTTCAGGCAAGAGGACAACAGACAAACAGTCAGGGCTTCAGGCAGGAGGACAGCAGACAGACAGTCAGGAGTTCAGGCTCATGATGATAATGAGGAGGAGTTTCATTCTCCAGTGGGAGAAGTGTGCTCAGGGAAGAGGAAGCCCAAGTGGCTTCAGGATACCTTGAGAGAGGCCACATCTGTTGTTGGGCCTAAGAAGCCGGTCAGAGAGCGCAGACCACCTAAGAGGTTTTGTAGCTACATGGCAATGGCTGCCAATATCCTAGACTCTAAGCCTTCTAGCTATGAGGAGGCAGCTAGCCAGCAGGTCTAGAGAGAGGCCATGCAGGAGGAGTATTCTTCTATCATGAAGAATGATGTTTGGGAGGTGGTGCCGAGGCTTGAGGGCAAATCCGTGGTTACTTCCAGATGGCTTTACAAGGTAAAGCATGCTGCAGATGGCAGCATTGTGAAATTCAAGGCAAGGTTTGTGGCTAGAGGGTTATCCCTGGTAGAGGGAGTAGATTATGAGGAAACCTTCGCTCCCGTGGCTCGATATACTTCGATTTGCTCCATCATATCGATAGCAACAGAGATGGGT
Organism: Pinus albicaulis; assembly: GCA_034641835.2. Classification (NCBI taxonomy): domain Eukaryota; kingdom Viridiplantae; phylum Streptophyta; class Pinopsida; order Pinales; family Pinaceae; genus Pinus; species Pinus albicaulis. Next base: position 399,148,364 of record CM076576.1, read on the forward strand.
TGGAAGATCCACCAGATGGATGTGAAGACCGCATTTCTCAATGGCTTCATACAGGAGGAGGTGTACATTGAGCAGCCACAAGGCTTTGAGGTGCATGGGAAGGAGTCCCATGTGTGCAGACTGAAGAAGGCCCTTTATGGCCTGAAGCAAGCTCCCAGAGCTTGGTACTCCAGGATAGATACATACTTGCAGGAGATGGGTTTCACAAAGAGTGAGGCATATCCGAACTTATACTTCATTGTGATAGGTGAGGAGCCTCTCATTCTAGTGTTGTATGTGGATGACTTGGTCATTATGGGTGCAGAGAGACTCATAGAGCACTGCAAGAGAGATCTTGCGTCGAAGTTTGAGATGAAGGACATTGGCTTGATGCATTACTTTTTGGGTTTGGAGGTGTGGCAGGAGGAGGGGCATTTCTTCCTGGGGCAGGGGAAGTATATTGTGGACATCCTTGGTAGATTCCACATGGAGGATTGTAGACCCATGTCTACACCGATGATCACCAACTAGAAGAAGCTTCACGCTTCAGATTCCGAGTTGGTGGATCCCACATTGTATAGACAGTTGATTGGTTCCTTGATGTATTTGGTCAACACCAGACCAGATATTTGTTTTGCAGTTAACACGATGAGCCAGTTCATGTGTGAGCCTAGGAGGGTTCACTGGGTTGCTGCAAAACACATTTTGCGGTACTTGCAGGGGACAGTGGATTATGTTCTGGATTATAGGCAGGGTGATGGAGTGAGGTTGGCAGGTTACACTGATTCTGATTGGGCAACTTGTGCTTCTGATAGGAAGAACACTTCAGGGTGTTGTTTTGGGTTGGGTTCGACAATGGTGTCGTGGTTCAGCCGGAAGCAGCGGTCAGTAGCATTGAGTTCAGCAGAAGTAGAGTATATGGCAACCAGTCTAGCTAGTTGTGAGGCCATCTGGCTTCGCAAGATGTTGTTTGGCTTATTTGGTCAGCCGTTGAGACCTTCACTGATTTACTGTGATAATCAGAGTTGCATTAACTCACAAAGAATCCAGTATTTCATGACAGATCAAAGCATATCAGGATCAAATATCATTTTATCATAGACTATGTGCAGAAGGGAGCTGTGAAGCTCGAGCCTCGAGTATATTCCCACTGATGAGTAGGTTACAGATATTCTTACCAAAGCCTTACCACGAGGCAAGCATGTCTACTTCAAAGACAAGATGGGTGTGGTGAGGAACACCTTCCTCGGTAAGAGGGAGTGTTGAAATTTGGTTACCGGCGGACAGGTGGTTCCCTAAGGCTTTGATATTTGGTCTAGGGAAAAGTGTCCAAAAGAATTTAATTTTTCTCCTAAAGCGATTTTATAAAGTTATAGAGTCCAATCTAATTTAAAAGTGACTTTAAGTGATCAAGTTACTAAATTCTAACTTTAAAGTGACTTTAATAAAGTCAATGTAAAATTAAAAAGGAAAAGTGACATTGGAAATAAATGACTAAGTGGGTCTTTATTAAAGTGGGGTGAATTAAAAAACAAAAAGTGACATTTAAATGAGCATTTAATCTCAGCCCTAGATCTAAAGCTATTTCAACCATTGGATTTAGGGATTCCCCAAAAGTCACTTAGGGTTAGGTTAAAGGAGGAAAAGGAGAGAAAAGGTCATTCATTCTTTCATGAGCAGATTGAGAAAGGAGGAGAGAAAGCTAAAGATATTTTCTGAGCAGTGAGAAGAAAGAGAACAGCAGTGAGGAGATTCAGCAAAAGGTACAACAGCATTTATTGGCACAAATACCAAGGCAGAAAATCCGTACAGCAAGAGAGAGGCACTATTTCCAAGAGAGGATGCACAGAAATTGAGGAAGAGGGCAGCAGCATTAAGCACACAATTCGAGGCACAAAACTGGGCATGATTTTCAAGGAAAGGTACCACTGTTATTTTTGGCACAAATACCGAGAAAATGACAGCAACTACAGCACAGTTTTTTGGCACGAATTTCGAGGAGGGCTGTTGTACGAATCTATACAGTCCGTACAACAACGTACATGTTGTTCTGGCACACTTCCCGAGGTGGCCATATAGCATTTATTGCTGTCATAAATGCTGTAATATTTTCTGTTTTTCAAGTTGTTGATTTGGCACAATTTCTGAGGCAGTGTGCAAGCACGAAAATCTAGATAAGTTTGTAAATTTGGTTGCTGGAATTTTTACTGTGTTTTTCTGTTTCACTGTAAAAGCAATATTCAGAAAATAAAGAGAAGCTTTCAAACTGGTTTTCCCCAAGAGTTGTAGGGGGTTTTTCCAAGGTCACGTCGACGAAAAATCAGCGTGTCTATTTTTCTGTGTGGCTGATTTATTTTCCTGAGTTTTATTTCTGCATTTTCAGCGTTGTGAAAATTTCTAGAATTTGTGTTTTCAAAAAATATTTATTTTTTCAGCTTGTTGAATGTAAGGCTATGGGAATGTCCATTTAACTATATGGAGAAATAAGGAGAAACTGAAAACTGGGGTGGGAAAAAGAAATTTCTACATTTTTCAGCAGATCTAGAAGGTGTGAAGCAGCCACACTGAAGGGTGACGCAGTGATTACGTAGGCACCTGTGGGCTTCTTCATCCTTAGCCGAATCAACCATATTTTCTGTCTCCGAGAGATAAAGGTACATCTGCCGAGATTTTCTCTATTTGGCAAAACCATGTCTAGTGCCCTCGATTGTATTCAAAATTTTGCATAATAATAAATCCCTCTAAGAGCTTCTGCACTGGTTTTCCTGCATTAGGTTTTTCTGGGGACATTTTTCTGAAAAATCTTGTGTGTCCTTTGTCATGTGTGCTTATTTCTTCAGTACCTGAACTATATGTATGTGTAGATCTGTAGTGTGTTTACTTAGTTGTTTTCTGAATATTTCTGAAAATAACTTGTAAATGTAAAAACACAAGTAGGAGAAGTAAACCAGATTTCTGCAGAAGAAATTTCTGTTAAGTAGTTTCAGGAATTTTCATGTGCTAGTATTTCCTCAGTTTCCAACGCTATTTTATTTCTATTTGCAGTGTGTTTATTTCGATATTTGTCGTAGCAAATAAATTGTTAAAATAATTAACAATTAGAAGAAACAATACCAGTTGCTGCAATAAGATTTCAAGTTGTGAAATTTTCACATGGTATCAGAGCGTGATTGATTAGTCAGGAGCTCAGAAGCAAAAGAAGGAATTTCGTTGTTCAGTAAGAGCAGCAGACCAAAATTCTTGAGGCAACATAGTTCCTTGACAGGCAGGCCGAGTTGCTAGGGAAACAGTTCATTTTTTCAGTTGCAGAGTGGCAGAAAAATTGAGTTGCCCAAATTAGTGTGTCCAACAGTTAGAGGGAGGAGTTGCAGCTTAGATTTTCATTGAGCAGATTCCTTGGTTGGACGCACAAGGTTTACGAAAGCTGAATCCGCGTCGAGTGGAAGAGAAAATCACACACAACAGAGGGAAAATTTTCCTCAGGGAACTTTGAGTCTCAGAAGTTCGAATTTCCAGTTGCAGATTGCAGTAGCAGCTAGCAGAGTCACGCATTCCAGAAGGGCGTGTGAATAGCAGAGCAACAACCAAGCACATGGATAGTGGGAGTTTTCGACATTTTCAAAGATGGCCACTACAATGCTTAGAGATCAAGATAGGTTGGATGAAGCTTCCAACTATGTCATTTGGAAGGTTAGGATGTACTTCCTTCTGTTAGTGTCAGTCTGTTTAGCCTGTCACTAGTGATCAAATGGGCTCTTATCATGTCTTGTTAGGTCCTCAAAATCAATTTTTTGTAATTTCATTAGGTATTCAAATAAAAATTTGGTCACTGGCTAGTGTCTAGGACTATTACTGCTCCTTCCAAACAATTTTCACCGACTGGCCATTAGCATCTCTCAGTTGGATGAGTTATCATTGCAAGGTCACCATATCCATTTCAGTCATACCATCATGGTCCTCATTCAACTCAATGTCATCATTAGGTCATTAGGGTTTCAATCACCAAAATCAGTGATTTCATGCATAAATCCGACAAATGAAGGAGTAGTAATGGAGATTTGCTCAATAAAGTTTGCTTCATATGTAATTTTATTCAATCATGATGTAATAAGTTCTATTTGTTTCAAAGCTACATAAGTTTTCAAAACAAAATGAAAATACATGTAGTGGGCCATCCCACTACTATGAAGAAAATGACTCCAAACAATCTATAAAAGACCAATTCATTCATTATTTCTCATTCATCTCATTGTTCAAGAGATCATAGAAGTCAGCAAGCACCTCAATAACACTTCCAAGGTCAGAGCACACTTTAGAAGTTGATGAGTACTGTCTATCTCAAGTTACTAAATTCCCATCTCCTGCCCCCTAGAAAACTTTGTTTTCCGTCCTCTTGTCCACTAGGGTTTGCTTGCCAATTGCTACTCATGAAAGGAGATGATAAGCCCTATAACAGGGGAGGACAGGTGTCCAGGTTTGAACCTCTAGATACCAAGGAGTTGATGTCATCACCTTATGCCAAACAGTGCTTCCAAAGAGTGAATTGTTTAGGGTATTGTGAGCAAGTTGAAGAAGTCAAATACCATGCCACATTGACCAAATTGTTTTCCATTCAGCTTAAAATGGACAAGGTAATAATTGCAGGGGTTACATTCACTATATCAACTGATGTAGTAGCAGAGGCCACAGAGATACCCAACCAAGGTGAGAAATGGTTCAAGAACCAAGACCTAGAGATTCAAAACTACAAACCCTAATCAAACAGAAAGAGAAGGGTAAGTTGGATTTGCTTACTGATGCTTCCCTCATAGCATAGCATACCATCTCAGGTCTCCGTGAAGCAATTCTAGAGAAATTTTGAGGAAATTTGGAGAACAATTGGAAAATTTGAAAAAATCTTTGAAGGCACATTTTCCATAAATGTCCTGTTTAGTCATCTTTTTGCAGAACATATTGTGGCCAAATAAAGATAAATTTTGGGAAACTGGAGGAAGATTTTGTTCCTAATATACCAACTTACAATAACATACTTTAGATTGTACACAGGTATTATAGAATGAGAGATCCATTCACATCTTCACAGCCTAGTGTTCTAACTGTGCAATGTCCTGTTCAGAGAAGATTGTGGACAATGAGAGAAGCATCTTGGGAAACTGGAGGAGGTTTTGGTTCCTAACATGCCAAAGAAAAAAAATTTCTCTCAGTTTCGCAAAAAATTTCATGGTTAGAGAGATATTGCTTCATCTTTGAGGCCTATTTTTGCAAAAAATCCAGAAATTTTGCACAGTTTTGGTCCAAAAGCGCAGTGTGGGCCACGCTACGCTTTTGTTGGGGGGATCCATTGGATGAAAACTCAACATTAGTGGATTCCTCTTGATGAGTACATCAATCCTAGTCAGCGGTGGAGCCATGTAAGCCACTTTTGGAGGGTCAAAATGCCCAAAAACATGCCAAAAATGACCTTTTTTCCCTATTTTTGGAGGCCACGCTACAATTTTTTAGTACTCTTGGGATAATGAAGTTTTGGAGGGCTAGGAGCCACCTTTTTGAGTGCTTGATGATCCTATCATGTAGCAGACATCCAGGGCTTTCCATAGCATCTTTCGGATCAGGATTTGGACCTCGGGAAGGCCTCTAAAAGCCACTTCTACCAATTTCGCTATGCTTTCTCCAAGCACGCTGTGCTTTCTCCAGCAGACATTTTTCACAGGCAGTTTGACCTAGTTTGACTTTTTACCTATGTAATTGATGGATGATGATGATTTTGTGATGTCATGAGCTGTAATTGAGCTGGTAAATAGTGAAAAAGGGTAGATACATGCTTGTTAATGTAATTTTGGTCAAATGTATCTAGTTTCCTAATGATGAGGTGAATTGGTTGACCTCCACTAGACATTAAGGTTTTGTTGAGCATATCATGTAATCAACTCCACAATTGAGGGATTCGACCCCTGAGAGAGGGGAGAGGTTGTTTTGGTCTATATCTATCATTTTTAGAGTCATTTGACTGGTTGGACTTCAGAGGATTGTATTCAAGTAGCTTGTACTTTCACTTTCATTTTCAGAAATCAAAGGATGCAGTTGCAGCTATTATCTAGGAATTCATGTGCAGTGAGTTTAAGATCATGTATTTTCTTTGTTATAGTCTTTGATGAATGATTTATATCTCCTCCTTCCATATCTTGTATCTTCAGTGGCTATCCTTACAGTTCATAGACATAATTCTATTAATTTAGCTCTGTTTATATGGAAATGTCATTTTGTGTTTCATGCTTCCAATTTAATGAATTCATGATTGAACATGCTCATTAAATCCCTCTACTTTCCAGACTCTCCACTATACCTTCAAAACCCTAAAGCCATCATAGATCCACTTCTACCTTGCTCCTTTATATTTTTGCAGTTGTAAACCCTTTGATACCGAGACCTAACTACTTGGTTTCATCCCTGATCCAGCATCAAACCCTAAAACTCTCAAAAACTATGTGAGCCTATCATATCTAGCCTAATATTCTTCATATCACAGTGAATTATTGACTGTGATCTCATAGAGAGAACCCTCTCAGCGTGGTAGGGCTGGATACTAGGTCAAAGTGGTCTTTGGTTACCTTTGTCATTCTCCTTTTCAGCCTTCAAAGAACTGGTGGAGTGCTAACACCTTCTATATGAATATGTCCTGAAAGCCTACATTGATAATGTAGTGGCAGTTCCAAAGGATGCAGATCAGTTGAAGGAATATAAGAAGGAGATGGTGCGGGCAAAGCAGTTGATCCTGGATGGAGTCCGAGATCATATTGTTTCACATATAATGGCCAAGGGAATGGCGAAAGAGATGTGGGATGCTCTCTCCAAGTTATACCAGCGTACTTCCGAGCAGCGAAATATTTTCCTTGAGGAGAAGCTGAGATGCATCTGGATGCAGAAAGGGGAAGGCATAGATCCCTTCCTCACCAGGATTTAGGAGGTCTGAGACCAACTGTCAGTTGTTGGGGCATCGCCTCAACCCACGGAGCTAGTGCGATTGGCACTCAACAGTGTCTTAGAGGATTGACATGTCTTCATCCAAAGTATATTGGGCAGAGACAAGCTACCAGAGTGGGACATGATGTGGGACGCTTTGCAGTAGGAGGAGTATAGAAGAGCTCTATTAAAGAGCTCCATCAGTGGCAGCAGTAGCAGCAGATCGAAGGTGGTGAAGGAGGAGAATGTGGCCCTCACATCTAAGGGTCCCAGTCAGGGGCAAGGGGGAGCAGAGAAAGAAGAAGAAGGACCTATCTAAGGTCAAGTGCTTCTAGTGTGGCGAGTTTGGCCACTACAATACCTAGTGTCCTCTCAGGAAGAAGGACAAGGAGGAGAAGTGGGACCAACAAGCAGCTTCAACAAAGATCGATAGGTTGTCCTCCAGGTTGGAGGAACACTTCGCTATGATTGCCCATATACCTTTAGGAGTGAGGCGGGGTGATTTAGAATTGTAGCCCCAGAGAGCTACAGATGGGTAGGGTCCTTGAGGAGTCCACCTCATGGATAAGTACCTGGCTACGGGGGCCAAACGTATTCAGTAGCAGGATGGATCAGTGCCAGTTGATGCAGTGAGATGCTGGAGTGACAGTTGCAGAGACTAGTAGTAGTAAGATGCCGGGAAGCGCAGTGCAGAGTTGGCAGCAGTGCAGGTGGCATAGTGCAGAGTCAAAAACATCATAAATTCTAAAGTGATAGTGCAGAAGCTAGTAGCAGTCAGAGACTCGGGTACAAATGCATCATACTGAACACAGTTGATTAAATATTTTGGATGTTTTTCAATTCCAGATGTTGCGGTAGAAGCAACAACAAAGCTGCAGTGCAGATGCAGTGTTCGCAGCAGTTCAGCAGGGTCAGCAGCAACACAAATGCAACATATATTAGAGTTGCTTAGTGGTTGGTGGGCAACAGCAGCTAGACATCAGAAGCGTGATAGGAGATGATACAGAGACAGCGTGTTGTGCCAGGGTGTGCATCACTAGAACACATTCCTCGCTAAGAGGGAGTGTTAGCTTTTGTAGCATCGTATGTGTTCTAGCCACGAAATTTGGTGGAGAGACTAGAATACATGAGTTCTCCAAAACCCAGAAATCGAATTTGGAAATTCCAGCCAGAAGTGTCTCAATTAGATTATTAGGCGTTTTTAAAATATTTCTGAAGTCTAAACTTAGGGAATATGGTTAATTAATCAGTATTAATTGAGATAAGGCGAGAATCATCTAGAAACTCACATCGAAAATTCCAAAGATGATCCTAGCCATTGATTAAGTTTTAATCTTGGTCGTTGGTGCTCCAATAGTGGATTATAAGAGGAGATCGATGTGTTGATGGAGAGTACACTTGAGCAGTTCGATTTCTTACAAAACCAATTTCGAGAGTGTGAAAAATTGTTAATCTAAGAAATCTTACTGTTAATTCTCGATTTACTTCTCCTACTTGATTACATAGACAAGTTATTAATCTGGATATTCAGAAAAACTTTGAAGTAAATACATATAACAACCTACGCATATAGATCAATTACTGAATATCACGCTCATATGACAAAGTGACACAAATTTTTCAGACAAATGTCCCCGAAAAACCCCAATGCTGGAAAACCGGTGCAGCTTGCTCTAGAGGGTTTTCATTATTACACAGAATCTAAGTACAACCATTTCTGGGCACCAAACTGGTTTACCCTACAGAGAAATAATACGCAAACAATACCTTTATCCACAGAGACAGAAAATATGGCTGATTCACACCCTCAAACGGGATTTACAGAACTCGAGCCCTTTTTGGCCCACTGGAAATCCCAACGCTGCTCTGAATTCCTCTACGTCAGCCTGACTGGCCTGTGTCAGCCTCTGCGCTGCTCTGGAAGGGCCTGCATCACCCATGAAGGGCTTACGCTGCCCCTGCGCTACCCTGACTAGGCCCACATCAGCCTTGCGTGGCCCCTGTTGCCTCTGCGCTGCCTCTACGTGGCCTATGCTAGACTGCATAGCTCCTGGCTGCCTCTGCACTGCTCTGGTATACTATCTCTCTGCCTCTGTTGTACTCTTGCCTGGGATCAAACCATCCCCTTGCCAATACTGCCCCTCACCGCACTTCAAACTGCTTCTAAAATCCTTAGCAAACCATGCCCTAGAATTTCAGCTTAGCTTCAGTGCTCTGCCAATGTGTGTGTTCTCCAACTAACCCCAAGCCATTCTCTTATACTTTTCTCGTTGAGAAGCCAACGACTGTGATCTAATCTGTAATAGACGGCTAAGATTATAAACTGCTTGATCCACGCTACTTAAGTCATTCTCATCACATGTTTAATTTAATTAACTTTAATCTTTTAATTTTCCCAAGTTAGACTTAGGGTCCTTAGTTAAAAAGATTAATTAATTAAATATATCTTAAACCTGATGGAATTTCTTCAAACGCTTTATGGGTCTTGGAGATCTCATGTACTCCAACTCCACCACAAAATTTGGGAGCTAGAGCATACATTCGATGCTACCCCAAAATCTCAACACTCCCTCTTAGCGAGGAATGTGCTCTAGCAATACACTTCACCCCGAAGTAATGCTCTGATCTTTGGCATCAGTGTCTGCACTGATGCTTGGCCTGCTGTCCTTCATCACTGTGTTGTTGCTGCTCTTTGTATTGCTGCCCATGACTCTGCCACCATCAATGCTACATGTGTACTACAACTCCCTCTCATATTATTGCATCGTGTTGTCGAATGTTGCACTGCAACTCAGTTGCTGAGAGTAAGCGACTAAAGGACCCCTGCCCAATGACAGACAATTCAGTCGGGCTGCATCTCATCACTGAAGCTCCTTAGGCTGTTGCTCTACGTTGTCCTCTTGAAGCCACTTCATTGTTGCAGCTCTGCATTGCGTAAGCATGCCTCCTCTGCGTCGCTGAAGTCCCATCAGCGCCTCTACGCTGCTGCCTCTATGTTGCTATTGCCTCTACACTACACTACTCCCTCTCCAACGTCCCAGCCTTTGCCTCTGCTTCATCCGTGATCTTTGCACCCACTTCTCTAGTCATTCCTGCTACTGTCTTAAAGCTCCCGTAGCACGGATGTGATCCGAGAGTTGGGCTACTCAAGGACCCCACCACCACTTTGTAGCAGCTCTACAGATCAATATCACCCCACTCCATGGTTCATGAGCGCTCATGGCTACGTCATCATCGAAGCCATCGCCTGCTACCGCAGCCTTGGAACTAGAAGCTTCCTTGTCCTTCTTCCTTTGAGGACAATTGCTGGCGAAGTGTCCAAGTTCACCAGATTGGAAACATTTGATCTTTAGATAGATCACACTTCTTTTTCCCTTGCTGCTTCTTAGAAGGGCTGCATTGTAATATCCCCAAATGGGATATTTTACTAAATTTGCAGAAATCACACTAACCTAACATTTTACCATAAAATTATTGAATTAATAAACAGAAGATTTCCATGTAAAATAAAACACATAAGCACTGCAATCTATCAACACATCGAATAGGAAGAATATCAACATTTTTACTATAGATAATAATTGGTGTTACAAATACATCTAACCCAAAAAGAGCTGAGATGGAGAACTGGCCATCAAACTGAACTGCTGCACTCTCCCTCTGGCAATAGCTACGACTGAATCCACTGAAGCACCCATTGAAGATCTGAGTGATCCTCACTCCAATATCTCTGAAGCTCTATGAAACTTCTGAATGAAGTCCCTCAAAGAGAGTTGGGTTTCCGTCCAACACTCAACAAATCATCCGCAGGTTTTCGTCCTGGGGCTACAGCTGAAGTAGAGAACCACATTCTCAAACCTCTCATACATAAGAAAATGATCTACTCCAAAGATGTCCCTCAATGGCCTCCTCCCTTTCTTTAATAGATCTGCTGGATCCTTCTAGAGCCTTATTTTATTATTATTTTATTCATGGAGCACATTTCCCTGCTATTAAAATATTCTTTTTTAATGCAGAAAAGAGTAAATTGGCTACCACGTCTCCTCCGGTTACCGAAACTCATGTCCAACCATCCCATCATGGAGGTATCCTCGTCTCGGCTCCAATGAGCTATTACACGAAGGTGTTCTATCATGTATTCCTCTCGGAATGCCACCTTGAGCGTAATCAGCTGAGTTAAGCCCACAAATAATTCAATTTTCAGAAAGTTGTCAGAATGCACCAGAACGAAAGGCAAATTGCTCGGATGATGGAATATATCAAGCAAATGCCACCCGACCACATAGAAACTCCTCAAAACTCCTCCAAAAGTCCCTTGGGCCCGTCGATGACACTAACCTGTACCTGTGACCGGTCTGCTCCTAACTCTGGAAGTCCATCCTAGCCTTGTCATAGGTGACACCAAAAAAGGGAATATTACAGACCTTCCGCCCCAAGATTGCTTGCCCTCAAGAAATCCAAATATGTGGGCCACCCTGTTGGCCCGATGCAACTGAGACCCAATGCCCGGATCCCATACAAACCCCTGGGTGCTGCTATGCACCTGTGCCAAGCCACTCAGAATAGACCCCTCAATGTCGGGATCCCAAACTGATCTCTCAGTACCTGTCAACAAACAATCCTCCCGGATCCCAACGCCACCATGGCCAATCATCGCCAAAGTTTCACGGCTCAGACTGCGCACTGCCTCTAGCTATACTTGAAGCCCCATGAAGTGAAGTCTGCCAACAAGCATCAATGCTCCTTGGCTCCTGTTGTGCTGTACCTCTAACTGTATAAGTTGCCCCACCAACTGCATACCAACTCATCACCTCTCTTCAATCCAAGTCCTGACTCAATCCAATGCTGATCCTGCTCTCCTCAAATCGGGATGGAGTGTTGAAGAAATGACGACCTGTGCCCCACTGCCAGCTGGAATTTGTAGCATCTTCCATGTCTAAGGGCCCCTGCTCCACTGTGCTCCCTACAAAGAAGATCGTACCATCAAGAGGGTACCAACTCATGATCTCCCGCCAATCTATCCTGGAAGAAGAATCCCATGTAGTGACAACTGCATACGGAACATGCCTGGAGTGTTGTCGCCAGTCCGTAATCAACTCATGCTGCTTTGTCCCATCTTCTGACGAGATCTGCCTACGGAAGAAGGCCCCTCTCTCTATAATGGGCCAAAGTGGGCAATATATGCTGCAAGCCCCATCGATGTACTCCTAGAGAGTGCTACTCCCTGAAAGTACTGTAACTCTGCGGACTGCATGTGTATCTATCTGCACCTCATCGATGTGTCGGCTTAAAGATGGATGCTCCACCATCTGCAGCAACTTCTCCCTCTCCTGATCGGGAATTTAATGCTCCTGCTGTCCAGTAGCCCCCTGCAGAACTATCCCATTAACCTCCAACATCTCCAACGGATATGGATCTGCAACTGTTGTCACCGTACTTGGTGTCTGTGCATTTGACTGCTCCTCCTCAATCGCTGACCCCAAGGTTAGCCGCATATCCATGATAGACTCAATGTGAGCCTCCATCTGGCTCTCCCCCAAAGGACTATCATGCATGATGTGCATAGTATCCTCCTCTGCTGATTCAGGCTCCATCATATGCTGATCTAGCTGAATTGTCACAAGTGACTCATCACCCAGAGTATTTCCCGTAGAGTCCCCTGACTACTCACCTTGCACACTAGAATGCAGCTCCGGCCTATTGCCATCAACTCCGCATGACTGCTCTCGCTCCCCAGAACCATCCTCATCTAATCCCATGGACTCACCTGAAAAAGAGTCCTCATCCTAGCATACAGAAGGAATGTGCTTTTGTTCTGCCTCTACCACATCATCTACATCACTCAAGCATGAGTGATCGGGCCCGCAGGGTTCTTTGCAGATGAAGCAAAGACTTTTCCTCCTCAGCTCATTTATGTTGCTTGATCCTCCAAACTAAAGCAGCTCCTCCCTGGTCAACTGTCTCCTGAATAGCCCAATATTCTGCTCAACCAACCCTTGTGCTAGCTCATAAGCAGCAGGTGAGACCAATTGCTCTCTCCTCCAAATGCTCAACAACCTAGTCTGCAAGTCTCGGCAAATGGTCTCACGGTCTCTCATACATGACGACAGGATGGACTGCATGTGCGCTATGACTGTGTGAGGATGATGTCTCCTAATGTTGAAGAAGCATTGGAACATCGGCATAATCAAGTCATCAAACTCAAGGTCAAACATGATGGCATACGTCTCGAATGTGGCTATATTCCCTAAAATCTCAAGCTTCTTCCTGAAGGTAGAACCTGCACTGTTGTCCAAATCGTGAAAGGTCTCTACTATCAATCTCATAATCCTCCTCATAACATCATCACTGTATGGAGCTATAGGTGTGGTCAACTTCATGATGTTACTGAGGCATGATGCAACTGGAAGTCTGACCCCCTCACACGGTTCCTCCAAGAATTTGGGTTGTATAAGAGCAAGCATAGCAGGTTTTAGAGCCCAAATCAATTTCTGCTCTTCTACTTGGCTTATTTGGATAGGAGTTCATTAAGCTCATCAAGTTTGGACAGAACTCTCCATGTCATATTCATGTGTTTCAAATCTGTCCCAAGTGAAAATAATTTGTGGCCTATCTCCTGCTGCGCATCCTCTCACTGTTCTTTCTGAAGAATGGCATCGATCCCTCTTGAAAGAGGTCTGCCATTCCATTTTGTTTGCTGGTCTTCTGATCCCTGGCGGTTCAGGAAGCTAATTTCTGTGGTGCTTAATCATCTCAATCCATTCATGAATGATGTGAGTCTCCCCATGGTGTAACCCAATGAGGACAAAAACACAACAATAGTACCTGATAATGACTAGCTCACTCAGACCTTCTCACATCAGTGGCATAAGTCTGATCTTATGGACAAGAAGCAACTGACTTTTAATAATACATGGTTAGAAGCATTGCTGTAAAGTTCCCTATTAGGAAACCCTCAATTTTCTCAATAAATTTCTGAGTTTGTCATAAAGTTTTATTTGGTAATTTTCATCAAATAGTTCAGTTATGCAATACTGTAGATGTTTTATCATATATTTAGCTTCAAACAAATGTATACAGTGAACAATAGGCCTTCCAAGATGACTTCCAGCGTTTTCACATTTAATGGCTCAGAAATTCACCCAAGGCTATTACATAATTTTATTGTAATGAAAACAACAAGATCAGTCCCTTTTTTTTCTATTCTTCACCGTGCAACTACACTAAAATATAATGGGTTAGAGAAACCTGGCGTGACATAGTGGTGTCTCTTCAGCTTGAAAATCAGTCCCTTGTGCAACTTGAGCAATGGTGGTTTCTACATCCTGCTACACCAACATAATTGCTCCAGGGATGTGCTCAGCCAAAAGTATTTGCTCACAGTATGCAATACCATTGGAGTCCTGAGAAAACGCAGGCCCTTCTCCTTGAGAAATCGACCTTCAATTAAATTCAGCCAGACTGTTTTCTTTGGAAATGCATGCCGCGCTAACAAGGTCGTATTATGCCTTCTTTGACTTATGCTGCAGTAGCCACGATCATGCAACAATCATGTTCTAGAGAGGAAGTTCGAAGGTGGCTCCATCACCTTGGCAAGGCGACTGGAGTGGTTATGGCTTTCCCACAAGCTTTCAGCCCCGACAATACTCTGTGACTCACCCTTGTGATGCGGTGACTTTCTGTTGGGAATTTCTCCAACTGACACAGGAAGGCTCCCGTTTGAATGCAACACCCAAATAGATACTTGACTTCAAAGACTCGATCCACAGTCCTCTTTGACAGTGGGTTCGATGCTTATAATTCGGCTCCTTCGAAATAATGTTGACTCACCTTCTATGCATCACCAATGCAATGATGCGTCATTAAATATATTGAGCGACTCCAATATTGGATGCTTTTTAATTAGTCTGAGCTTGGCAATTCGACACGTAGTCCAGCCGTCGAGAGGTATTTCGCACTCTCTGTGCATCCTAACATCGCATGGCGCCCCATCTATAGGGGTCGACCCCATTTAATAATATATATATATATATATGATTGGTCCACGTAAAATAACAAGGCCTGATTTTTCTGATATCGCATTCACTTGCTTGCTCCCTTCCATGACTTCGGCTAGCCTCAATTGTCTCCCTAATTTCGCACGTCTTTCCTACGTCAACAATTTGATTGATGAGACTACGACTGCTTCCTTGGCGGTTCCTACCCTTCGTGTTGATCCCGATTGATAGCTAACACGTCTTTTCCAATTCTCTGCGATATAAACATTGGATTCCCTCGGTTTCAGCAAACAATTACGTTCAGCCCTGGGAAATACGATTTCAACTGCTACCCTTGTCTCATGCAACTTTAACAACTGTAATGTGGCCTGCCTTTTTGCTCAGAACAGTCTCTCGACTCCATCAATGAGTGAATGGAGACGCCTCCTCCGGTTTCAGATGCATCGAACAAATTTTTGAGCCGTTTGCCATATATTCAAGAAAATAAATGCGAATTCAGCTCCATTTTGGAATAATATGCCATCGTCTTTTTAAATAAATTCTCATTCTGCTGCTGAAATACGGTTTTCAACTTCTCCGAAAAACCCCTCCAATACTTGCTACTACTGAAAATGGGAAACGCGCAGGTTGAGCCAAGATCAAGGCTCTAATACCACTGTAATATCCCCAAATGGGATATTTTACTAAATTTGCAGAAATCACACTAACCCAGCATTTTACCATAAAATTACTGAATTAATAAATAGAAGATTGCCATGTAAAATAAAACACCTAAGCACTGCAATCTATCAACACATCGAATTGGAAGAATCTCAACATTTTTATTATAGATAATAATTAGGGTTACAAATACATCTAACCCAAAAAGAGCTGAGATGGAGAACTAGCCATCAATATGAATTGCTGCACTGTGCTGGCCTCCAAAACTGAATTGCTGCACTCTCCCTTCGGAAACAGCTACCACTGAATCCATTGAAGCACCCGTTGAAGATCTGAATGATCCTCACTCTATATCTTTGAAGCTCTGTGAAACTTCTGAATGAAGTCCCCTCAAAGAGAGTTGGGTTTCCATCCAACACTCAACAAATCACCCGAGGGTTTCCGTCCTAGGGCTACGGCTGAAGTAGAGAACTACGTTCTCAAACCTCTCATACACAAGAAAATGATCTACTGCAAAGATGTCCCTCAATGGCCTCCTCCCTTTCTTTAATAGATCTCCTGGATCCTTCTACAGCCTTATTTTATTATTATTTTATTCATGGAACAATTTTCCCTCCTATTAAAATATTCATTTTTAATGTAGAAAAGAGTAAATTGGCTGCCACGTCTCCTCCGGTCACCGAAACTTATGTCCAACCATCCCATCATGGAGGTATCCTCGTCTCGGTTCCAATGAGCTATTACGATGTTCTATCATGTATTCCTCCCGGAATGCCACCTTGAGCGTAATCAGCTGAGTTAAGCCAACAAATAACTCAATTTTCCGAAAGTTGTCGGAATGCACCGGAACGAAAAACAAACTACTTGGATGATGGAATATATCAAGCGAATGCCACCCGACCGCATAGACACTCCTCAAAACTCCTCGAAAAAGCCCCTGGGCCCGTTGCTGACACCAACCTTTACCTATGACCGGTTTGCTCCTAACTCAGGAAGTCCATCCTAGCCCTATCATAGGTGACACCAAAAAAGTGAATACTGCATGCATCTTCCTCTTCCTCCTTCTTCACCTTGCTCTAACCGGTGTTGGTCTGCCTCTTGATCATTCGGTGGATCTCCTCTTCTAGGAGAATAGCCCACATATCATCCCAATTTGGAAGGTCCACTTTGCCCAAGATGCTTTGGACAAACGTTTCCCAATCCTTTGTGACTGCATTTAGAGTAGTCCTCACCATGACATCATCCTCCACCTTGACCCTGATGGTAGTCAGCTGATCCCGAATCGACTGCAACCTGAAGAGGATAGGATCGATTTCCTCTCCCTTGGTCATCATAAATAACCTCAACTGGTTCTCTAGAAGCATCTTCCTGTAGACGGATTTCCCTTGATACAGTGTGGTTAAAGCTTTCCACATCTCATTAGCCGTCTTCTTCTCGGCTATGTGTGGTTCCAAATGATCCTTAACCTTGTCTATGATGAAGCGCTCGGCATGTGTTGCTGCTTCATTATGCTTCGCCAGAAGAAGAGCATCGGTTGGTGTAGCCAAGACGCTTTCTACATACTCCTGCAAGCCGTATTCCTCCAGGACTACAAGGATTCCGGCCTTCCACATAGCAAATTTGGACAGGTCGTCCAACCTATCCTGATCACGCAGTTCGTGTGGCGCCATCTGCTCAGAAATAATCTGTCGGAACAAATCTTCCTCTCCCCGCTTCTACTGTTACTCTTAACAGAAACTCAGATCTAGGGTCCTTGGTGAAAAAGGCACCCTCTGCTCCCTCTGACACCTGATTTCCTCCCTTGGAAATCTGCCAAACACAATGAATCAACTCTCTTCGATCACCCTATGATCGATCCTCATATTTCTTTTGGCAATGAAATTCGCTGAGCAACTATTCTCCTCCCGGTCTTTGTCAGCTTAGCTTAGCCGATTACGCGAGCGTCTCCTTACCGGCGATTGTTGAAGATTTGAAGCTGCGCTTCGGTCTACTATGGAAAATCTGCTGTGCTCGAAGGCTGGGCTGATGCCCTGGTTGGCCTGCGCAGGCCAGGAAATTTGCGTCGGTCGGCCTCTGCGCGGTGCGAGCCTTTCCCGCGTCCCACAGGCTCTTCTTGTTGCCTTTGCATCACCCAATTGGGACTAGGCTGCGTGGCTCTTGCGCCTCTGCGTCCTGCAGTGCTGTTGCCTCTCGATTCTCTCTTCTTGATTTGCTCTACTGTGACACAAATTTCTTCAAGCGATTTGTTGAGTCGACTTGATCTATAATCGCTCTAATACCATGTGAAAGTTTCTTAATCTAAGAAATCTTACTGTTAATTCTCGATTTACTTCTACTTTATTACATACACAAGTTATTAATCTGAATATTCATAAAAACTTCAAAGTAAATACATATAACAGCCTACACATACATATCAATTACTGAATAGCACGCTCATATGACAAAGTGACACATAGATTTTTCGGACAAATGTCCCCTGAAAAACCCAATGCGAGAAAACCGGTGCAACTACCTCTGGAGGGTTTTCATTATTATGCAGAATCTAAGTACAATAGTTTCTAGGCGCCAAACTAGTTTACCCTACAAAGAAATAATACGGCAACAATACCTCTATCCTCGGAGACAAAAAATATGGTTGATTCACACCCTCAAACGGGATTTACAGAAATTGAGCCCTTTCTGGTCCATGGGAAACCCCAACGCTGCTCTGAAGCCCTCTATGTCAGCATGACTGGCCTCTGTCATCCTCTGCGTTGCTCTGGAAGGGCCTGCGTCACCCTTGAAGGGCTTACGCTGCCCCTGTGCTTCGCTGACTAGGCCTGCGTCAACCCTGCGTGGCCCATGCTGCCTCTGTGTGGCCTCTGCTGGACTGCGTAGCTCCTGGTTGCCTCTGCGCTCCTCTGGTATGTTGCCTCTGTCGCTATTGTACTCTTGACTTGGGATCAAACCATCCCCTTGCCAATACTGCCCCTTGCCGACTACAAACTGCTTCTGAAATTCTTAGCAAACCACGCCCTCGAATTTCAACCTAGCTTCAGTGCTCCGCCAATTTGTGTGTTCTCCAACTGACCCCAAGCCCTTCTCTTATAATTTTCTCGTTGGGAAACCAACGATCATGATCTAATCTCTAATCGACCGCTAAGATTAGAAGCTGCTTGATCCGTGTCACTCAAGTCATTCTCATCACATGTTTAATTTAATTCACTTTAATATTTTAATTTTCCTAAGTTAGACTTAGGGTCCTTAATTAAAAAGATTAATTAATTAAATATCTCTTAAACTTGATGGAATTTCTTTAAACGCTTTTTGGGTCTTGGAGATCTTATGTACTCCAACTCCTCCACAAAATTTGGGAGCTAGAGCACTTCCATTACTACCCCAAAATCTCAACACAGAGTAGCAGTAGTCAGTTGCCGAAGAGATCCAGAGATCGAAGCAATGAGTGAGGGGCAGGGACAATGATTCAGAGAAAGATTTCTAGATTTGGAGAGGCGACAGTAAGAGGGCCGAGTTATCCCAATGAAGCAGCGCAGAGGACTGTGCAATAGCTTCAAAGAGGGAAGTTTGATTTGCGGGAGAGAATTTGTTTTCAGATCCAGCGGCCGGGCAGAGTTTCCAAAAGGCTGGACAGACGAATTCCTCAGCAGCAAAAGGAAGAACGACTTCTTTAGAGACCAGTCAGAGGCTTGAAGTCATAATGACTACGTAGAGGGTGACGCAGAGGCTTCAGGAGGTGAAGATTTCTATATGCAAGTTGAGTTGGGATTGCTTGTCGAGGAAGGGTAAATCCCTTCTATAATTTTTCCTAGATTTTTCTTGTTATGGATTGCCAGTTTTAGGCTTCCAGATTGTACTCAAAATTTCACTGGTGCATAACAATAAAAACCCTCACTGTTGCACCAATTTTCCCAAGTTCGGTTTTTCCGGGGACATTTGTCCAAAAATAACGGTGTCAAATTTTATGTGTGTGTGCTATAGTTGTTGGTGAGGTAAATCCCCTCTGCGGACAGAGGCGATCCCACTAGCCCTAGGGTGGGTCTAGCCACAACAGAAACACGCTATGACATCAATTCCTAGCTAAGAATGGACAAAGAATCAGCAGATCACCTACCTTAGGTCCTACGTTTTTGTGTCGTCTAGAAGAATAGTTGCCTCCCGCTCCCGATTCGGCAGATCACGATCCACTCGTTCTCACGCCCGGATACCTGCACATATACAAGAAACGAAGACGATACACAACATACTATTTCGCATTCCTAACTATCAGTCAGTCGAAGAAGACTAAATCACATGCATTAAATAAACATAACACAGAGATGGAAACAATATCATAGTCGAGTATATTAAATTAAAGAAGGAAGAGTACAACCAGCGCTTCGACGTTGCGATCTCCTCCAACAGGGTTCCACGGAGCACGTCTCATAAGCTCGTCGGCAATTCAGACGGGGCTCTCTCTACGAGATCCTCCTTGTTTTGACCTTCTCTATAATGATTACTCAGCTATAACCTCCTCTCCAAGCTCAGCTTCTTGGCTATATGTTCAGCTACTGTTTTAGCTAGCTGATGTAAAGGGAGGAGGCTTGTTTATATAGAGGGAGAAGAAGAAGTTAGGATCCCTATAATCGTGGGGGGAGTCTTGTCCTCTTAGAATGTTCCATCAACCATTTCCTAAAGGTATATATCTGTGGCTTATCGAGTTTAACCACTTGCAATGAGTCATTCCCGAGGTGGTTAAAGAAAACTTCTGCCTCCAATTTGTTAAAAAACATTCCAAAACAGGTTTGCGTGGGTACAACACAGGGACAGAGCGCCTGCTAGCGTGACCTCTAGTGTATATTTTCCCCATTGGCACGAGGGATGAAGTGGCTACCCGCGCCAATGCCAAAACATGGATTTTTGGGTGCTTTCTAAGGAAATGTTCAATAGGAGAAATCATATCCTTATGCAGAAGGATGTAAAGAAAGTATTTGTAGAGTATGACACTGCTCACAAGTCACGGGAAAGACCCTCCAATATGTGGGGCGAGGGATTTCAGGGATGGTGACAAATTGCTGTGTAACAGATGCCCCCTAAAGCATGAGGTGTGAGAGAGAGGGAGGGGTGAAATTCTTTATGAGAATGCGTTCAACCGAAACATTGTCTTCGGAAAACCGACAAGTACGAATACAATTGATATATTTGATACATGACACGGGGTATGGGCACAGCCATCCACAATAGAGTACATAAATAATGAGATCTGAGGTATGGACACAGCCATCCAGCAGTAGGGATCAATAAATAGACTCAGGTATGGTTGCAGCCATCCAATCAAAGGAGTCATAATGAGTCATAATAATCCACAAAGAACCCGCAGCCTGGATTTCATCAGACAAAACCCATGGTATTGTGCTCCATCTCGACCCAAACATATTACAAATTCGAGCATGTGAATATGTGAGCTGAAGTTGAACATGCAAGAACATCGTCTGATTACCAACCAATGATGAAAGTTGTTAACAGACGCGAGAGAAACCACCAATAATGACAATGGATCTCAAGGTACAAAAGGTACAATCCACGACATGTGAACAGTGATATGACGTCGAACACCCACAAAGTCAATCGATCAAAGGCCAATGATGTGGACCTTACGTCGAGTGCAAAGAAACTGCCATTGAGGCATGCAGGCTCCAAGGTACCTTAAGGGAGTCTCTAGATCAACTTCCTGGATAATGAGCTGGATTCGACAGGAAGGGACCTTGATCGAAGGTGGGCCATAATGTTTCCCACATCATCTACACGAGACAGAGGGATATGATGTTTGTGAATCAAGACTAACAGAGAATCAGAGGGAGCTTGAAAATGCAGAGGCAAACTTCTCTTGAACATATCGGCGGCACGACACTAGATTTGGAAGTATTTGACATCAAGGGATCTGAGGCCACGGTGACGCGGCAAAGAGCAGATGAGCTGTCAAAATATATTACCCAAACCCATGGAGGCAAACAGACAACAAGATGAGATGTCCCCAACCCGACATGAATGCAGACAAGTGCCATGTTCAATAATGACATACTGCCAACACGACTACGATATTCGTTCCATTTTACCCCACCATTTTTGGCGAGTACCCCAATTATTTTTGGAAACAAGCTTGAAGGGGATAGCATGTGCTTGCGATGTAAGTTTTTCCTTTGGACAAATCCAACCTAGTACATTTTATGAGCCCTAGGAAGGTGGAACTCGAGTAACGTCATGACGATGGAGTCCGATGTCATCAGGTTTTAACGAGTCTGCAAAGGAAGAACTTGACATCTTTTCATATTTAGAGAGTTTGAAAAGAAGGTGGAAAAGAAAACTCCAGCAGTCCCTTTTCATAAATAGTCCCTCAGATCCGAAAAGGTAGAAAACTGTGTCTGAGAAAACCTCCTAGTCACAATAGGCTAGGGTATTCCTTTTTCGTAAATAATCTATCCCAGCCCAAAAAAGGGGTAAACATATACCGGGTAGATATCGCTTCGCAGCCAATTTAATGAGCTCAAAACAATAAGCGACTCGGCAATATTTTCAGTTTTAGAGAGTCAGAAAAGAGTTGAAAGGTGAATCCAGTAGTGACTTTTTCATGTTTTTACCGAGTCCGAAAAAGTATAAAATACAACTCGTCTCTTCGTCAAAACCACGTGAAAAACCTGTTGCTGCACAAAAATACGTGTGTAAAACATATTCCACGAAAATAATATGAAAATATATCGACAAATATGTTTTGAAACCTATTTTAGGACTTTGAAAAGTTATAAAAGACCAACAATGGTAAAAAATATTTACTTTTCACTTTTTACCTCTTTGCCAAGCAACAGTGACCCTTTTCTCTTGCGATCTTCAGGCGTCGATTGTGAACAATCCAGTGGACCAATCCGAATTCTGTCTGTTCCAGGTAAGATCCAACCTCTTTTGCCATCTTTTAAGTAATATTTTATTGCATTTTATTTCCATTTGAGATCCCTTAGGGGAGAATTGGCAAAATTTAGGGCTTCGCAGTTGGCGCGGGTTTCAGGCACGAACCTGCGCTAATCGGCCCAGTTTTACACAGGGGTTGCGCCAGATGGTTCGATTGTTAGCCAAACAGTCGCGCCAACTGCACAACTCAAAATCTGTATCAAATTTCAAAAAATGCAACCAATAGAATACACATTTTAATACCTAAGATGGCTTACAATGCTCCCATGATCAATTGATGCAGGTACCAAGTGAAAAAGATGGTTATCGAGTGGAAAGGATGTAATATCCCATTTCGGGGATATCTCTAAAACACAGCAAACTCCAACTAGAGATGGACTGGGGGGGCATTTACCAGATATGTCACCTCTGAAAAGAGGACGAAATTTGGAGGCTACCTGGTCCTTTCCAGACTCTGTCTAAGAGTATGAGATAAACACACCAAGTGGTATAGAACTAGAATTTAAATATATAAATATAACAAGGTTGGTATATACACAAAGATAGAAAGAATATACGACAAATCATCCGTAAGTATAAGGAGAAAATGCTAAGCCATTTATTAAACTAAGAAATATAATGAAGTTCTAATAGGTGATTAGAGTGATGGCACCTAAACTTGCTCAAGGCAAGTGAAGAAATACTCTCGTAATACACAGAAATGGTCGTCGAATTGCATCCTGGTACTGAAAATCGCCGTGTGTACTGCCATCACTGGAATGGACTGAAGACTAGGGGTTGTTCCCCTTGCCGGAATGAGCTGAAAATCTAGAATCCTCCTCTACTCACCAATCTCGGCAAAACCCAGAAACCATATCAGAAATGGCCGAACCCCAAAAAACACCCCCTTGGGGAATTACGCTGGCCTCCAAGGCTCTGCGCAGAGGCTGAATAGGAATGAATGAAATGCCACCTCAAACTCCACCAAAATCCTCCCAAAGGCAAAGGCTGACCCTCTCCTCAATCTCCCAGCACAAACCCCTGCAAAAATCACCAAACCGGAGCTCCTCCTAGATGAACTGCATCCTCCCTCTCAATGACTGCGCAGTCTCTCTGAATGCTCAGCTCCGCAACAAAACCAAACACCAAAACCTCCCGCAAAATGCTGAAGAAAATACCTTGCTCGAGTAGGCACTCGAAGTCCCCTGGGGCTAAGGGCGAGATCTCCAACCGGAGACACTCAACGCACTAAACAGTGCTGCAGACAAGCTAAATAGCCAGCGTGCTCAAGAAGTCAAAACGACCAGCTCAATATCATCAACAACGAATGCCTCAAATGAGGAGGCTCCTCCCTCTTTTATAACGTTGGCCTTCCTCCAAAACCCTAAGGCCTATCTCCTCAACGTAGCCTCCCTCTTGCCACGTCCTCATCCTCATCTGCGTAGTCTCTTCTAGAGCATACGTGGGCCCCCTCTCTACGTGGTGCTTGGCCCCCCCTTGGCTCCCTTTAAGTCACAACGTTGTGCTACTAGGGAGTGTGTTTTATTCCACTAAGTGAGTTAGACCCTCTCCACTCACCTTTTTATTTATTAATAAACTATAGACGGCAAAATTGAACAAAATCGAATATTCCAATTAGCCACCGCTAATTAGGAATATTACAAAGGAGAGAGATCATAGCGAAGAGTGACGAATGCCAATGAAAAACGGCAATGCATGAATGCCATCAGGAATTGTGGGCTCAAAAAGTTCTTTATGACACCGTGTCTCCGGGCTTAGCCCGAATTGCTTCAGTATCTCATCAGCATTTGGGAGAAAAATCAGGAGAAGTACGTACTTCAGGACCAAGAGCTTGAGCTCGAAGTATCCGATGTATATTTAATCACTAGACTGTCGCGTAGGGGTGCAATCCCTATTCTGACTGGTACCCGACCTTTCGGGGAAAGCATGACAATGGTAATGAACAAGGTGTGCCGAGGGGCACGAAAAGGAACAGGGAGCGGTAAAGTGGATATCCAGACCGTCCTTGATCTAGCACTGAGAGTAGTGCTACACACTGTCACGCGGGTTGCAGGATCACAGGCACCGCATGAGGCTATGAAGATGCAATTATTTCTTGCTTCAGAGTGTATGAACCCAACCATCTTCAACTGGGCCAAGGCTATAACCATGAACATCAAACGGCAGCTCACCAAATGGAAGAAGACCAAACTAAAGTAGTTTGGGTATGGGTCGATTCTGGTATCGTTCTTCTTGGAACGATTACCCATATTTCAGCGCCAGGAGGCTATAGTCCCGGAGCCACCACTGAGAGAGGCACCCGATGGCCCGATGGGTGGCACCATGCCCAGAGCAGGGTGGCCACAGATGTCTTGGAGGCTAGAGTTTTTTGATTGGCTCCGACGACACTGGGAATTGTCATGAGGATTGGCCCTACGCCACAATACGTACTTTACCGGAGACTCAGACTCCTCCCACTCCCTGAGGGGAGAGGATTGGGACTAAGAATCGTAAGACTCATTTTTATTTTTATGAGTTTTGATTTTTGGTATATATGCATATTCTGACGCTTTATCTCATATATGGATGCGTATGTTAGCTCCGCATCGTCCCGCGTGATGTCTCCAATAACGAGGCGACTCCCCATGACTTCGATCCTCGGGTGAGAGCATCGACGAGAGATCTGATCATGGCCATTGGTTTCTCAACGAGAAAAGTATAAAGGAAAGGCCTGGGGTCATTTGTAAAGACACACAAAGGCAGAGCACTGAAGCTAAGCTGAGATTCTAGGGCGGGTTTGCTAAGAATTCTCAGAAGTGTTTCCGCTGCAGAGAGGGGAATTTAGGCCAAGGGGATGATCTGTTCCCAGGGTCTAGAATCAGCAAGAGGCAGAGATCAGCTCTGAGAGGCAGCGCAGAGAAGCAGGAGGGCAGCAACTTGTGCTACGCAGGTGTTGCGCAGTCCCTGAAGGGCAGCGTAAATTGCTGGAGGAAACCCTCAAGGGTTACGCAGAGAGCCTAAGGGGTAGCGTAGGGACTGCATCACCCAGTCTGGGGTAACACAACTCTTTCCGGAGCAGTGCTGAGGGTTAGAGGGGCTTCAGAGGCTGACGCAGAGGCTTCAGGAGCAGCGCTGGGGTTTCTAAACCCTAATTCTGGCTGAGTTTTGTAACCCCTGTTTGAGGGTGTGGATCAGTCATTATTTTGGCCCTAAATCAGCCAGTGAGATGAAGATCTAATATTTCTCTGTCGGGTTTTCTAGATCTGGAACCCAGGCTTGTTTTATTTAGAAAATTCTTAATAATAAAACCCTCCAGCAGCCAAAAGATCGGTTTTCCTGCATTGGGTTTTTCCGGGGACTATTTGTCCAGAAATAACTGTGTCGTTTTGTCTATGTGTGCATGAACTTATTCTAGATCTGGATTGGTGGAGATCTGTTATGTGTTTTACTTTGATTTTAACTTGAATTTATTTAGTTAATAACTTGTCTAAGTAGGAGGAGCATAACCAGATTAACAATACATAATTTCTGCATAAAGTGTAAAGATTCAAAAATTTCCACAGTTTGGAGGTTGGAAGAGAAGCAACCTACTGGAATTACACCATTTTGGTTCAGTAGGGATGCAGAGGGAGAGACCACGCAGTCATTGAGGAGGAGTGGTGTCGAGAATTTAGAGAACAGTGTTGCTGGGGTGTTTCTTTGCCAATTTCGAGACTAGAGGAGGTGGATTTTCAAGAGGAGAGAGAGAACATCATTTAGTACGAATTTCTGGGCGTAGTGACTGCATCATCACCTATAGGCCTGCCTAGTCACTTGTGGGAGTTGGTTGGGAGAAGTTCGGGCTGGAGGTTTGAGGAGTTTGATTGCTGGGATTTTGGTTGGGAGGCTATTTTGAGGAGATTGCTAGCATTTTGGAGCGGAAAACATTAGGCTCAACTACAGGTGGAATTTTCTGGTTGTGGAGAAACGCCAAGCTGTGGGAGGCCGAATTTGGAAGGTCAAAACTAGAGGAAATGCTTTCTGGGTTTTTGGCAAGCAGTTAAGCCCTAATTTTAGAGATTTTTCTAGGCTTTTTTGAGGGGTCATATCAGGGTCCCAAGTTAGCCACCAATGCAAAAATATTGGACCAATGTAGTTTTTTGGAGGACAAAACTTCTACAGCAGTTGGGAATATTTGTATTGATCACCTGAGACTTGTAGCTTGCCTTGTGTAAGCCCAGGTGCACTCCTCCTATTACCCATTGTACTCCAGCATATATATATATATATATATATATATATATATATATATATATATTGACCAATTTGGTGTTTTGGGCACAATTTTTTTTTTATCTGTGTTCACTTAAAATTTTCTGTGTTTAAATTATTGCATGTCTTCAATCATCACTGTAATTTTCTATTAGGAACATTACAGTTTATGATGACCAGTCATGTGCCTAGATGCACCGTTAGCAATTACCCAAATGCTCTCGTCTTAGAATGTGCCAGTGAGTGTCGAGAAGAGACCTTCATCTTTTGCTTTGATTACTTCCTCCTTTGTAGTGAATAGGAGATTCCATGTTTCCTTGATGCTTTTCTTGAGATAGCTTGCTACCTTGGAACACTCCTTGATGAGCTTCTTTAATGCAGTGGAGATCTTCATAATCCCCTTAGCCAACCTTAGCTCCAATACAATGTTGAGAATTCTATATGGCAATGATTATAATTAATTCTTTTTATTTGATAACTACTTGTGATGTCTTTTTACTTATTAGCGTTGTTTCTTATTATTAGGTGTGTGAATCATCAAATAGCTACCAAAAGAAGAAGTACAAGAACTTAGAATATAGGCTGCAAGCCAGGGCCAAAACCTCTCCTCTTGAGAGGAAAACTTGTAAATCTCTTCTCTTCCTTATAGATTCTTCAATTGACGAATTCTGTGACCTTAATATTGAGACCGATACCCTCCAATACCAAGACCAAACTCTTCGGATGATGTGCTAACTTCGATCTAGTCAAACCCAATCAAATCTCTTCTTGTAGCACTTCTTCAACCTCCTGTTGCAAGATTTTCCGCCTCCTACTGCACTTCTGAAATTTCGGCCTCCCTGCAATTGTATTTTCCCCACGTGTGAGCTTAGATCTTCTTGTAGAGCCTTCCCTTCACCTTTGCTTTCCTTTCCCTAACTTTTGGAGCTTGAGAAGGACCCTTGGTGACCTTTTCTTGACCTATTTGTCTCATTTTCTCCAAGATGAAACTTGTAGATGGAAACCTAGGTCTGCTGCAGAAACCCTAGTCTTCCTTAGCATGTATGAGAGAAAATAGCCCAAACAAATATCCTCTTCGTCCTCTTCCACCTTCGTTGCCTTCTTCTTCCTCTTTCTTCGCTAGAATGAGTGGTGAGTGAATGTGCTTCAAGTTGGACGAGTTCTCTTCTATTTATAGGTTCTTCAAGGGTGGATGTGGCTCTTCCTTTTAGGCCGACTTGCCAGCTGCCAGACCGACTTGGTCTTGGAGGGTATTCAAACACTTTTAAAGACAAAAATAATTTTCTTTACAAGTTACAATGTGCCTGATGGGGTCTTCAACTTATGATAATGTCTGTTTCGAGTTCTTGACCTAGGACAAACCCTAGAAGCACTCAATGGGTGCTTGACCTATAAATTAGAAGACCTTGAGCATGAAACCCATGCTCCAAAAATAATAATAATAATTTCCTTTCATTTTACAATTTACAATAATCAAACGTACATTTCATACTTATGAAGACCGAACCTAGTTACACATTTTTCAATAGGCAGCAATGTAGATTCTTCAATAGATAGTGCAGATTCTAGTAGCAGTCAGGACTCAGGGGACAGTTGCAACAAACACAAATTATTCAGTATTTTGGATGCTTCACAGTTGCAGTAGTTGCAGTTGCAACAACAACAGATGAGAGGGAGTTGCAGTACAGATGCAGAGTTGGCAGCAGTAGAACAGTGTCAGCAACAACATGGATGCAACATCAGATTTTCTTAGTGGTTGGTGTGCAGTGGGAAAATTCCGAAATCCGGAATCCTATTGTAGCAACTGATAATATTTCTTCTATTTGTTAAATTAATTAAGCAAACTATTTGCAGTTTCCTATGGCAAATATTGAAACATATACACTGCAACCTTCACAAAATAAATACTGCAAAAGAAAAATAAATGCTGGAAAATTAGAGAAATTCTCACAGACACAAAAAGATATTGACACGGTTATTTTTGGATAATTGTCCCCGGATAAACCTAATGCGAGAAAACCAATGCAACAGATGAGGGTTTCTGTATTAATCTTCAGCAGTAATTCAAGTACAAGAATTCAGACAGGAAAATAGAGGAAAAATACTGAGTAATTTAGTGACAAATTTCTCATTCTCCATAGCGACTCCTTGACCCCGAGATGGACCCTCTGCCCATATGCTGGTGTCTCTGTGTCACCCTATGCATAGTGCTCTAGTGGACAACGTCTCTCCTCATGCTGTCTCTTCCTGAATTCGTCCTACACTTCTCGGACCACTGTTGATACCCTATCTCTCTCACTTGCAACTTAGCCTCTAGATCTATATCCTCTGTTGAACTTCAGCCATTGAGAAAATTGATCTGCCTGGGCAAATGAGTAACTTCACTGGTGTGTTATCCATCTACCCATCGACTTCTTATAATCTTCAATTGGAGCACCAACGACCAAGATTAAAACATAATCGATGGCCCAGATTATTTCCCTGTCGATCTGTGTAAGTTTCTAGAACATTCACACCATGACTTAATTAATTTTGATTAATTAATCATATTTCCTAAGTTTAGACTTAGGAAATATTAAAAACTGATTAATAAATCTAATTAACCCATCTCTAGGTGGAATTTCCAGAAACGATTTCTGGGTATTGGAGAATACATATATTCTAGCCTCTCCACCAAATCGCGTGGCTAGAAGACATCCCATGCTATAAAAAATAACACTCCCTCTTAGAGAGGAAAGTGTTCTAGTGCTGCAACTGCTGCCACAACACATTGTCTCTGCACCATTTCCTATCATGCTGCTAATGTCTGACTACTGTTGCCCACCAAATACTGCACAACTTTGATTGGCATTGCATCTGTGTTGCTACTGACCCTGCTGTAATGTTGTCAACTACTGCATCTGCACTGCAACTTCCACTCATTTGCTATTGTTGCAACTAAGAATCCATTTGTTTCTGCTATTGAAACGGGTTCTCCACCATACCCATATGTTCCTTGAATTGGATGACCTTAGCTCTCCCTAGAGATTTCGTGAGTATGTCTGCTTCCTGATCTCCTGTGGGAACATATTGCAATTGGATTACCCCACGCTGAACACAGTCTCTGATGAAATGACATCTGATATCGATGTGTTTTGAGCTATCATGAAATATTGGATTCCCAGAGAGTTTTATGCAACTTTGATTATCACAATAAACACTGGTGGCTCCCATCTTCTTCCTGAACAAACTCGCGAGCAGCTTCCTAAGCCATATAGCTTTGCAGGTAGTTGTGCTGGCTGACATATATTCAGCTTCTGCTGAGCTCAATGCTACTGGTTTCTGCTTCCTGCTGCACCAAGAGACTATCCCTGATCCAACACTGAAGCAATACCTGGAGGTACTTTTCCTGTCCATTGAACTACCTGCCCAATATGCATTTGTGAATTTGCATAATCTGATGTCATCTCCTTGAGTATATTTCAACTCATATCCGATTGTTCCACACACATATCTAAGAATGTGCCTAGCTGCTGTTGAATGTACCCTTTTCGGTTCCACCAGGAACTGACTAAGGGTATTGACAGCGAAACAAATATTTGGCCTAGTGTTAACCAGATACATGAGCGACCCAATGAGCTGTCTCTACAAAGTGGGGTCGACTTCCTTGTCCCCTGATGCATCTATCTTCTTCCAATTGGTGATCATGGCCATCGTCATCGGTCGACAATCCTAGATTCTAAATCTCTTCAGAATATCTGTAGCATATCTCCCTTGCTGAAGGAATATCTCCCCATTATTCTGCCATACTTCCAATCCTAGAAAATAGTGCATCAACCCCATATCCTTCATGTTGAATTTTGCTTCAAGGTTCCTTTTACAGTCCTTTATGAGCCCTAATGATCCTGTCAAAAACATGTCATCCACATACAAAACCAGAATGAGAGGCTCATTCTCCACCATAAAATAGTAGAGATGGGGATTTACATCACTCTTGATGAATTCGTCAAATAAGTGTCAATCCGACCATACCATGTCCTGGGTCTCTGCTTGAGCCTGTATAGGGCTTTCTTCAACTTGCATACACATGTGCGCTTCTCATGAGTTTCGAAGCCTTCAGGATGCTCTATATACATCTCTACTTCTATCACCCCATTCAAGAATGTTATCTTGACGTCCATTTGGTGATTCTCCCATCCCATCTGCGTTGCTAGGGATATAACGGATCTGATAGAGGTATATATGGTAACTGGGGCGAAGGTCTCCTCATAGTCTATCCCTTCCTTCTATGCATACACCTTCACCACGAATCTAGCCTTGTACTTCTCTACACTATCATTTGCAGCGTACTTGATCTTGTAGATCCATCTGGAACCTACAGCTGATCTATCTTCTGGTCTAGGCACTACCTCCCAAACATCATTTGTCATGATAGTGCTGTATTCTTCTACCATGGCATCCATCCACACCTAAATGTTGTGTGACTTCCTGAAAGCTAGAGGGTTCTACAACCTAAGCTACCAAAGCTTGATATTTGTCAAGCTGTCTGTGCTTTCTCTTGTCTGTCCTAGGAGCTCTGACAAACTCCTCTGCATCCGTCAAGGTCTAACACACTTCCCTACTAGCTCTACTACTGGTGGTGGGAGGTTCTTTCAGTTCCTCCACCATTTCCTGTTGCTTCATCTGATGAGAACTCCTTGGATCTCCTACCCATAAGGAGATACTGGTACTGGTCACTGTACTCGATCCCTGTGACTGTCCTCTTGCTTGTCCCACTTGCTGTCCCTGATGCTAGACTAATGAAACTTTTGTTGACTGATCACCTGCAGGCATATCTTGAGATCTTCTGAAAGCTCTGTCTTCCATGAAATTTACATCTCGCCTCACTACAATATTCTTGCTGCAAGGAATGTAAATCGTGTATGCCTTTGAGGTCTCGCTATACACTACGAGGACCCCCTTCTTTGCAGTCTGATCCAATTGACTGCGCTTTTCATCTGGTATATGGCAGTAAGCCACACTCTCGAATATCCTAAAATGACTTACTTTAGGCTTCTTTCCTGTTAAGAACCCCTTTGGCATTTTCTTCCCCAATGCTCTATGAGGTGTCCTGTTTTGAATGTACACCGTTGTGTTGCATGCCTTTGCCCATAAAAATATAGGCAAATCCTGGTCATACAACATAGCCTTTGTAGCCCAAACTATTGTTTTGTTCTTTCGCCCTTCTACACCATTTTTCCGAGGATTATATGGAGCTGTCCATTCTCTTTTGATGCCTTCCTTCATGTAGAATTATGTGAAATCTTTATCTATGTATTATCCACCATTATCTGAACATAGCACCTTGATCTTTTTCCTTGTCACGTTCTCTATGAGAGCCTTGAACTCTCTGAACTGATCACAGACATCATCTTTGGTCATTAATAAATAGATCCAGGTCTTCCTCGAATGATCATCAATAAACGTGACGAGATATTCGCCACTGCTAAGAGCTCTAGTGGACATAGGGCCACAAATATTTAAGTGTATCAATCCCTACATGCCATTTTCTCTGTTGTCACTTCTAGGAAAGGTTGCCTTTGCGTACTTCCCAAGTACGCATCCTATACACACATCATCGTGGTCTGTGCTGAGAACTGGAACTCTCGTTATAGTTTGTCTGAGCATCCTAAGTGCTCCATGGTGTAAATGTCCCATCCACTAATGCCATAGTTCGTTCTGTTGAGATTTTGGGTAGCATCAGGGGTGATCTAGCTTCGAAACTTTGCGGAGAAGCTAGAACACATGAGATCTCCAAGACCTAGAAAGCATTTGGAGAAATTCCATTTGTTGTAATAGTTATTCAAATAATTAAATTTTTTAATGAGGACCCTTAGTCTAACTTAGGGAAATTAAAAAATTAAAGTGAATTAAATTACACATGTGATGAGAACATTCCAGGTGACGTGGATCAAGCAACGTCTAATCTTAGCCATTGATGAGAGATTAGATCACGGTCGTTGGTTTGCCAACGAGAAAAGTATAAGAGAAGGGCTTGGGGTCAGTTGGAGAACACACACACATTGCAGAAGCACTGAAGCTAAGTCAAATTTATGGGACGGGGTTTGTTGAAGAATTCAAAGTGAGTTTGCAGTGCAGTGAGGGGCAGAGATTAGCAAGGGATGATCTGATCCAAGGCCGAGAATACAACAGCAGAGAGGCAACATTGTACCAGGGCAACACAGAGGCCAGTAGGAGGGACGCAACCCAGCCACGCTGAAGCAAAAGCCATGCAGAGAGTGACGCAGACCCTTCTAGGTGACGCAGAGCCAGTGCAGAGGCCTTTAGCGTAACGTAGGGGCAGACTGTGCTGTGCAGAGGTTGCGCTGGGCTAGAGAGGTTGGCGCAGTTGGTGGAAAAGTTGCGCTGAGGGTTCCAGTGGACCAAAAAGTGCTCGAATTCGTAATTCTCCTAAGAGGGTTGGATCAGCCATATTTTCTGTCTCTGAGTGATAAGGTAGACCTGCCGTGTAATTTCTCTGTAGGGCAAACAGTTTCTGGTGCCCATATTGTTGTATTCATATTTTGCATAATAATAAAACCCTCTAGAGCTGTTGCACTAGTTTTCCCGCAATGGGTTTTTCTGGGGAGATTTGTCCGAAAAATCTGTGTAATTATGTCATATGTGTGTGATGTTCAGTAAATGATCTGTATATGTGTAGACTGCAGTTTATATTTGCTTTAATATTTTTTTGAATACTTCAGTTAAATAACTTGTGAAATTAATCAAACAAGTAAGCAAAGTAGATCAAGACACTGCAGTAGGGTTTTTGTTTTGAAACTTTCACATGTTCAGCTTGTTCCCATTGCTATTATCATTCCTTATCAGTGTCATTGGAGAATTGATCTGCTACATGTATAACTTGTTTCTCTGAGCTCCAATATGTCTCACCTTCTTCCAGCTAGAGTGTTTGATATACACTTTATTCCCCACGAAGTGTGCATCGTACCCCTTGTCTTGTAACTGGGACACTGAAATTAGGTTCATACCCAATCCTGGTACATGCAGTACGTTAGAAGCGTTGGTGCTGGTTCTTGTTTCCGTTTGAAATTCTATGGTTTCTCTCCCTACCAGAGTGATCTGGAAGTCCATCTGCTCCTCCTGATAGCTAGAGAAATATTCTCTAACTCCTGTCATTTGAGTTGAAGCTCCACTATCAATATACCAAGCACCAAATGATGTCGAACCTGACAAGCACAAAAACTCATCCTCCAACCTGCAAGATAATTTTGAGGCTTCCTGACAGTTGATTCTATCCATGATTTTCTGTGCTATTTCTCCTATCCTTCTCAATGCTAATTTTTCTACTGCAAAACACTGCGTCCCAGCTAGAAATATGCTCTGCAAAAAATTACTACTGGTCCCTTTGCCTTTGATAATCCTTGATCTAGAAAATCTAATTTCTCTGTCGACTCTTTTAGAGAAATAGGTTTTTCCCAAAATCTGACCCTCTTGGCCAAAGTGATTGCACAGCCTCTAGGGTTTTGAGCAACTGTTTATGAAGTGCTACGAAGCTCCTTCTCCTCTTTGCAATTGAGCTCATTAGGAGAATTTTGAGGTCTAAAATAGGCCTCCTAAGGAAAATGTACAATCAAAATTCACTTTATGAGAACCAATCACATTTTAGAGGATGACATCATCTCTAATGGTCGAGGTGTTATTGCTCGAGTTAAAGGTATTTATTTGTCACTTTCTCAATGGTGGATAAAAACTTATGGTTAACCATGGTAGTGTTGTAAGTACTTTTAAAGCCATAAAGTATAGTACTCGTAATAAATTCAATAGTACTATAATTGTATCCTAGTCTCAAGGGAGATCATTTAGAAACAAAAAAAAAAACCATCCAGTGACAAATATGAAGCAACATCCTGGGGGGAGAGCAGTTCATATATAGACCCCATGAAAATAGTCTAAGAGAGCACCTTAGAATGAGAACGGCTATAAGATCATGAAGGGAAAAGAAGATTCCTCTAACAAAGAACTATAGAGGAAGAAGATTATTAGCCAACAGGTTGATGGAAGGAGAGAAAGCAGCAATAAGCCTTAGGAGTAGAGAGAACATCAGCCATGAACATGTAAGCTAAGGAAAAATCAGCACATTAAGTGATGATCACATTGTACATCATACTGCTAGAATTAACAAATGAATCACATTAAGAAGGATTAGTAAGAGAAGTGCCTATCATCATTATGACACGAAATCATTCATCTATGAAAATTCCCTTTGGAAGTAGGCAGTTAAATGAGTGATTAATCTCTGAGTGATCGACCCATGAAGATTTCTAATAAACTAATTGAAGATGTCTTCCTGAAAATCTTTATGTTAGAACAATTGAATTGAATATAAAGCAGCAATGATTCTAGAGCAGTCCTAGAAAGGAACATGGAATGGCTTTCCTTGGAACAGAATGACAGAAAAAGAAGAATGGTAAATAATGCCAAGATCAGACTCAATATATTGATGATTTTTGGTGTGAACAGTGGAAAGCTCAATAATAGAATTTATGAAGGATGTATCAATTATGGGTTAATGTGCAAGCTGAAGTAAAATCTCTGCATGATTTATCAAAGAAGCATCAATTGGTATTTAGGTACACACAACATGCCTATCAACAGAATACTAAGTGTTTTCAGTGGAGCTGAAATATGGTATAGGTCCTCAAGATCAAGGGATTATGGCAAAAGTACATAAAGTTAGTATTCCCAGCGTTATCTGGATTTTGCATTCAACATGAAAAGGTTAGTAGTAGAGCTAAAGGATCAGCATTCTATTTACACTTGAAGCATTATATTGAACTTTGAAGCAGTATTTTTTTATATACGATTGCATGCCCTTCTGAAGTCAGTACATATATAACTTCAAGGTCCCTTTTCTTAAGATCTTTCATAAAACTGTGAGAAGGCACTGATTCATCACAAGCATACTTCAGCAGAAAGGAATTGCTAGTAATCCACCTTTAAAGAGAGATTGATTACTGCATGATTGATAAGTGATACTAACTAATACACTGAATGTATCTAGTCTTAAGGTTTTGTTGTGAAAGTTCATTATGCAAGCAGTAAAGTCATTTGATCTCTTAGATCAAATTCTAGTTAATTCATTGATCACATCAGTAACATGGACTTGCAGCTATTAAGTGTAATATCATTATCAGCATCCTGGCTCATATCATCACCAACAGGCAAGAAAAGTGAACCACAGCTATAAAAGACATATTGGCATCATCACAATTGAACAAATGTTGTACTGCAAATGATTATTGCAAAAGAAGACAGACTCCAACTACAATCTTCCTCAATAGATATGCATCGCAGATGAAGATTATAATATAGACTGAAGTATAGCTGAAGCAAGCTTGATATGTCACATGGGGCATTCACAATCTTTAAGGTTGATACAATATGCTCTGTAAAGTGTCATTATCCTCACTTTCAGCTTTATAGAAGTGAAAGGAGTCAGTGCTTTGGGATTGTATCCACTTGTAGTGAACATTCAAGATCAATAATCCTTAAAAGTGTTCTCTCAACAACTCTTTTACACTAGTTTGGAGCAGCAACGTACAAATTCAGAAGAAGAAGGCCTAAAAAAATCTCAGAGAGACGAAATGCAGAGATAGAATCTACACTGAGATATGTGCAACCCTTTTCCATTGATGTCAAAGGGGGAGGAAAAGAACCTAGGCAGAGGGAGACTTGGAGGAAGCATTGGATTATCGGTGGATGTGTTGCCATCAATGCAAAAGGGGGATACTATTGGAAATGTTGTCATTGATGGCAAAGGAGATGGAAAAGGAAGAACACCTGAGGCAACAACAAGGCAAAGAGAGCAGCATAGCAGCAAGATGTAGAGAGGGGCGAGCAGCAGAGATAGGGTCATTTAAAGAAGAAGAGGCAGCAAAAGGAGAATTAAGGAGTAGCTTCAGTCAAGGAGTAGCTGAAATAAGGAGAGAAGCAAAGTAGCAGAGAGGTAGAGGCAGCAAACAAGTAGCAGAGGCAACAAAGAAGTGAACAAAGGAAGCAAAGGAGATAGGCGGAAGAGAATGTCGAAATGTAACAGTCAAACAGCAGAACGGAAGCAACGGTAGAGACAGAGAAAGAAGCACGTCTATGAAGAGGCAGAGGCAAAGTGAATCTAGAGGCAGAGCTGCTATCGTCAGTTAGCCTGAGGCAAGAGGTTGAGCAAGAGAGGTACAACCAAAGTAAGAGGCGTATGCAGCGTGTATGGTAGCGTGTGCGCAGCCGTTAATACAGAAAGTCAGAAGTAGAGGCAGAGCCATTATTCCAAGAATCACTACCCCAGCTGGTAGATACATTAAACATAAATTCCGGGAACCATAACCCAGGCGGAAGGATACATAATATTCCGGAAATCTTAACCCAAGCGGCAAAGTATATATGTATAATTCTGAGAATCGTGACCCAAGCCGGAGGATATATATATATATATATATATATATATAGCCGAATTCTATATAATGAATTTGGTATGTGGATATATATATAAGGTGGATAACTGAAAACCTTATGTAAGTGCTTGCATATAAACCAAAGTTAATACGCAAGTGGGACCCCACATAACATTCCGAGAATCACAACCTAAGCTGGAGGATACATTAGAACTGAAGCGGAAGCATATATATATGCAGCGCGTTACACATATTGCACTCTATATTCAAAGGAACAAAGCATATATATATATATATATATATATATATATATATATATAGCACGAGATCTAAAGAACCAAAGGTTCTATCAAAAGAAAAGTACCACATGGTGGGACCCTCATCAGTCGCATCGGAAAAAAGGTTGGCAGCGGATCATATGAACAGAAAGTTGCGATTGCGATTGAAGCCTGGACCCGATGAGTTTATAAATCATGATTAATGTGTGTTTGAATTCCGGCCTAATCGCATCGGAGAATCGGAACATAGGAATATCAGAACATGCAACTAAAAGTTGTGATTATGAGACAGGTGTTGAGAAAACCGGTGGCAAAGACACTGAGACATAAACAAAGAGTTGCGATTGCGATAAAAGTCCGGACCCGATGGATCAATGAACCATAATTGATATGTGTTTGAATCGTAGAACAAGGATCGATTGCATCGAAGTGGAGTATCTTAACATGCAACTCGGGAGTTCGAGGGAGAATACATCAATCGCATCGTATATCTGGTTGCGATTAATCGCATCGCAACCATCGGAAAGGATCCAATCGCAATCGGAAGAATTCAATTGTGACTCATCGCATCAGCACAATTGAGTGAACAGTGAATCATCGGAATCAGAGCATTGGAATGTCGATACATTCAAATGGAAATTGCAATTGCGATCAATCGCAATCGGAAGAAGTCGAGGAGAAATGTATAGCATCGGAAAGCATGGCAAGTGGGCCCGGATATATGATATTCTATTGATTAAATGGAATCGGCCCCTTATATTAATGTTTATAACGCTTGACTCGGGGAATATGCATACATGGTGATATATTTATATATTGTGCTAAAGTCGAAACTTATAGAAAATGAGGTGCGTGCTGGGCATTCGCTAAAGTGAATTCATGGGTCTTTACATTCCATTGGAGAACATATATATATAGTGTGTGTGTGTGTGTGGGGCCATCGCATCGGCACAAAGGCTGAGCAGTGGAACATACCAATGAAGTTTGCGATTACGATCAATCGCATCGGAATAATCGCAATCGGAAATCTCTAGAGGAGACTCATCGCATCGGAGCACAAAACAAAGTTCGGATGGTGGGCCCGAAAGGGCATTTTATATGTTAAACAAGCTTTTACTATTACGCCGAGAGTTGATCTAAGTTGTATTAAAAAGGAAGTTTGTATGTTAAAACTTATTATAATTATGCTGAGAGCTGAAGTTGTGTTATATATAAAAGGCGTTGTTACAGATACAAAGTCGTTACACCACGGCAGTGCACATATCAAAACGACTTATTATTATTGTGCCGAGAATCAATTAACTCGATATAAAAAGCACAGTTACATATGTATGGCATATGGCCGCGACCCTGTGACAGTGAATAAGGAAACAAACAGAGCCGAAAGGGACAAAGACACAGTCAAAGAAAAGACAAATGCACAGCGAGCCAAGAGGCTGAATGAGTGAGCTAGAGTTTGCATTGTAATTGAATGTAAATGATTTTAATTTATATTGTTGTGATGCATTGGCAAGTCTCCGGAAGAGAACAAATATCCCACTGTAATGATAAATTGGTACCTACAGTTATATTTTCTGAATGAGCGGATAAAAGAGATGAGAAGGCAGAAGGCAAAGAGACATGGCTGTCCATTTCGAATTCCCAGTAGAATACAAACAACCATGAAGCTATTTTGTATAAAATAGGGTAATATCCAAGGGGAGAAGGTTGACGAAAACAGAGTGAGAGAAGAAGAGAGTGTGCAGCAGAATTGAAGAGAGTTGAAGAAAATAAGAAAGCTGCAAGAGGTGAGAGAGAGTGAGCATAGAGAATGCTGAGTATGGAATTGAGGCAGAGAAGAGAAGAAGAATGAGGAGCAGAACAAGATGTTGTGAAAAGTTAGAGAATGCAGAAATGAAGCAGTAAGGCAGAGAAGGAGGAGTTGAGAAGAGAAGAAGGAGGAGCTGATAGTGAATCTGAGAAGAGGCAGAAATGATTTTAAGGCAGATATGAAGACTGATGCACAACAGTGAAGATGGTATAGAACAGAGCTGATATCCAAGGTAAATCAGCAAGTGTTTTTCTTTTGAAAGAGTAAGGAAGTTGGAGCTTCCCTATCAAGTTGTAACTTGATAGATGTCAGTTGTAGCTGACTGAGGTAGGAGCCTCCTGTAGGTTGGTGCCTGTAGAAAATAGATGGGAGTTGGTGCTTCCACATCAAGTTGTAGCTTGATAAAATGTCAGTTGTAGCTGACTGAGGTTGGAGCCTCCTGTAGGTTGGTGCCTGCAGAAAATAGATGGGAGTTGGTGCTTCCACATCAAGTTGTAGCTTGATAAAATGTCAGTTGTAGCTGACTGAGGTTGGAGCCTCCTGTAGGTTGGTGCCTGTAGAAAATTGATGGGAGTTGGAGCTTCCTTGCAAGTTGTAGCTTGCAGAATTGAGGTAGGAGCCTCCTGTAGGTTGGTGCCTACAGAAAATCAGTGGTGAGAGGGAGTTGGAGCTTGCCTTTGCATCACAACAATAATAAGATGTGGTTTTCTCCCTTTATGGGTTTCCACTTATATCTGGTGTCTCTGTGCATGATGTCTATGTGTTGATTCTTTTTATCTAATCTGCTTAATACATGTTGCTTACATTTTAAGACTGTTGTTACATAAACAAATTTGTTTGATACTTGCTGCTCACAAATTAAGATTGCTCACATATTAAGTTGATCATGAAATGGTGTAAATAAGTTTTAAGGGAAAAGTTTTAAAAGTCCATGTATGTGTTAAATCGATTCACCCCCCCCTCTCGCCTTTAACTAAGGGTTCAACAAGTCTAGAACGTTCTGTTGATGACAAGTGGGAAGGCAGAGGCAGCCTTGTGCGTACCGCCACCACGCCTGAGGCCAACTCGCAGCAGTCGAAGAAAGATGAGGATTCGTCGGACAACTACAAGTGTCTCATCATCGAAGAGCCTCAGCCTCAGCCTCCTGACAAGTAGCATGCCATGCAACCTCAAAAACGAGAGGTTACCTTTCTCTGTGTTGTTTCAACTTTCAGATATCATGTTTTTTCTGAACTATGCGATAAACTCTTGGTCTTTTTTTGTTAATGCTGGTTTCCCTACTCAAGGGCAGCAATTTTTGGACCAGTTTCCCCATCTGGGGTGGTCATATTTTTGTTTTTCTAAACTCTGCTTCCTCTAGAATTGGCTAGCATAGCAACTCGACCAGTTTCCCCATCTGGGGCAGTCACATTTTTGTTTTTCTAAACTCTGCTCCCTCTGGAATTAGCTAGCATAGCAACTCCGGAGGCAAGCGTCGAATTGTATATTATGTGCAAATTAATAGAATAGTCTTATTTAAAAAAAAAAATATGAATAACAATACAAACATATTAAAATTAAAGAAAAAAGGTACTTTAGTTTTGTATGATGATATTAGGTTCAACATAATTTGGGCAAAAAAAATCTAAATTTTAATGAATATAAATCTTATATTAAACTTATAAGTATAAATTAAATTTATTTCAATATTTTTTTTCTTTAATTTTAAATACACCTCAATTCATTTCATTATGATTATATCAATATTATATATTGGTATATATAATATTATGAAAAATAATCTAAATATTATAGAATATATATTATTTTCTTTTTTATATTATATATTATTTCTTCTTATGTTATAAATCAAATCAATTCAATATGTAATATAAAATCCATACATAAAACAATATACTATATTATATTATATTATTTTTATATAGTATATTAATTGCATGCTATTATATAATTTAAATAATGTAATGGTTAATTAATACTATATTATATAATTAAGAATTTATGAATTTATATTTATATTTTATTTTAAGTAATTTAAGTACAAAGGATAAATGCATTAGTTGTTCAATGATAATGACTTTTTCTTGAAAAACTCATTCTTATTTATAGTCACATCAATACAATTTTTTTATTAAATTTATTTTGGTACAAGTTTTGAATTGAATTTAACCATGGTTACATAAATTTTGGTGCAAAAAGTGAATTTCAAATTCATAAATACTATTTTATTGGTTTAGCTATTATTTTATTATTTTTTTGGGAGGCCCATTTTAGACCTCAAAATTCCTCTAATGCTACTACGACGTCTATCTGCGCTCTGATACCATTTGAAAATTCCGAAATCCAGAATCCTACTACAACAACTGATAATATTTCTTCTAATTTGTTAAATTAATTAAACAAACTATTTGCAGTTTCCTACGGAAAATATCGAAACATATGCATTGTAGCCTTAACAAAATAAATACTACGGAAGAAAAATAAATGCTGGAAAATTATAGAAATTCTAACACACACATGAAGATATTGAAACAGTTATTTTTGGACAATTATCCCTGGAGAAACACAATGCAGGAAAACCGGTGCAGAAGATGAGGGTTTTTGTATTAATCTTCATCAATAATTCAAGTATAAGAATTCAGACAACAAATCAGAGGAAAAATATTGAGAGAAATTTAGTGAAAAATTTCTAACACTCCACAGGGACTCCATGACCGCGAGATGGACCCTCTGCCCATATGTCGGTGGCTTTGTGTCACCCTCTCTGCAATGACTGCGAAGTGCTCTAGTGGATTGCATCTCTCCTCACGCTGTCTCTCACTGAATTCGTCCTGCACTTCCCAGACCACTGCTGATACCCTCTCTCTCTCACCTGCAACTCACCCTCCAACTCTATCTCCTTTGTTGAACTTCAGCGACTGAGAAAATCGATCTGCCTAGACAACTGAGTCACTGCATTGGTGTGTTCTCCATCTACCCATCGACTTCTTGTAATCTTCTGTTGGAGCACCAACGACCAAGATTAAAGGATAATAGATGGCCCATATTATTTCCCCGTCGATCCGTGTGAGTTTCTAGAACATTCACACCATGAATTAATTAATTTTGATTAATTAATCATATTTCCTAAGTCTAGACTTAGGAAATATTAAAAATTGATTAATAAATCTAATTAAGTCATCTCTAGGTGGAATTTCCAGAAACGATTTCTGGGTATTAGTGAATACATATATTCTAGCCTCTCAACCAAATCTCATGGCTAGAACACATCCGATGCTACAAAACCTAACAAGTAGTGGTAGGCAGTCACTGTGGCGAGACATCAACAACATGAGAGAAGGTGGTACAGAGACAGGGTGTTGTGGCAGAATGTGCAGCACTAGAGAGAACACCTTCCTCGCTAAGAGGGAGTGTTAGGTTCTGTAGCATTGGAGGTATTCTAGTCTCGAAACGTTGTGGAGAGGCTAAAACACATGAGTTTTCCATAGCCCAAAAATTGTTTCTGGAAACTCCACTAAGAAGTGTTTCAATTAGATTATTAACCTAGTTTTAAGTGTTTCCCAAGTCTAAACTTGGGAAAACTGGTTAATCAATCAAACTAATTGAGATAAGGTGTGAATCATGTAGAAACTCACACGGATTGACTGCGATATGATCCCGGCACTTGATTAAGTTTTAATCTTGATTGTTGGAGGTCCAACAGAAGATTATAAGAAGAAGTCGATGGGTAGATGGAGAAAACACTCGTGGAGTTTGATTTCCTTGGAGAGTTTGATTTTTGCAGAGAGT
The DNA here is from genome assembly GCA_034641835.2 of Pinus albicaulis. Taxonomy (NCBI): domain Eukaryota; kingdom Viridiplantae; phylum Streptophyta; class Pinopsida; order Pinales; family Pinaceae; genus Pinus; species Pinus albicaulis. The sequence goes on from CM076576.1 coordinate 399,191,433, forward strand.
CAGTAGTTGTCGGAAGAGTTCAAGCTTCAGAAAGAAGTAGAGACAGAGAAGGGCAGGGACAGTGAAATCGAAGGAATATTTATAGATTTGGCGATTGCATTGCAGAAAAAGGCTGAAATTTCTCCAGGAAGTTGTGTGGAGGCAGTGCTGAGGAAGGAAGACGTTTTCAGTTCTAGAGGTCGGGCAAAGGTTCCAGAGGGCCGGAGAAGTGTTTTCCCAGTCAGCAGCATGCAGGACGACTAGATTGGTAGTTAGTTCAGGCAACTCATGTGGAAGGTAGCTTTAGGTTCATGTAGATCCTGCGTACAGCTTGGTGGACGGCTTGCTTTTCAGTGGCAGTCGAGTGTCGGGATTTCTCAAAGTGAGGGTAATTTCCCTCAAGATATTTTGGCCAATATTATATCTGCAGGATAGCCAGTATTCGACATCTAGATTGTACTCAGATAATTTCACTGTTGCATAATAATATAAAACCCTCAGCTGCTACACCGGTTTTCTCGAGTTGGGTTTTTCCAGGGATATTTGTCCAAAAATAATTGTGTTAATTTTGGTGTGTGCGCTAGGATATTTCTCAGTTTCCAACTCTATTATTTTTTGCAGTTTTATTTATGAAGGTTGCAGTTTGATTTATTCCGTATTTGCCATGAGCAAATAGATTGTTAAATTAATTAACAATTAGAAGAATAATTTCCAATTGTTGCAACAGGATTTTAGACTTGAATTTTTCACATAGATTGCAGATCAACTTGTTCCTTCGATTCACTTCACAATAGGTTGAATATCACTTGTATATATATATATCTTGTGTGAAGACATGACCCTCCAAAGAGGCTGACTTTAAGTGCTTAAGGCCGACTTGATGGCAGAGGAGTTTACATGATTGAAACAAATTTCTTTCTTTGACATAATGAGCCCAAGAAGGGTCTATAATATAATGATGATGACAATGAATCAAGACATAAACCTAGAAGGTTACATTGGAGGCTTTGACCTATTGACCAATGACCCAAGCATGAAACACTTGCTTTAATAAGTCAATTTACTTTTATAATAAAAAATTGTTTTTGACAAATACAATTATTAAGACAGACACTAGTTACATTCTTCAACGCTCCCTCTTAACAAGGGAGGTATTCATAATTACATATATACATAGGTACATGGATGAACTCAAAATGATATGTTCTATGAAGAGTCATAGCACACGCAGTGCTACAAATTAGATACTTGACTAAGGTATCTAGCTGGTTGGGACTACGGTGTGTTCCAAGCTTTAGCCACTATAGGTACCATCAGGCTTCAGCTCAAACACCAACCTAGGGATCTAGGTGTCGTATCCAAGGTCGGACTAGGGTCCTCACATGCACACATTATTATGCAGAGTTGTTTTTGTGTTGAACCATGAAACCTGAGCATGAATTCTTTATCCATGTTCTCCAATAAATATTCATAAAACTCAACATATTGGCCCACATTTGTTTGTAATTCTTGAAGGTCTTGATCACCAAGTTTTGAAAATGTAGAGCCAAGGATAATTTCCTTTTGAAAATATTCCATTTTTCATGATTTTGCATATTAATATTAAAAAGGAGTCACCAAGGTGAATTAAAATGCCTTGATAGATGCTTGCTTCGCCCTACAAGCATTAAATTTAAAGTTCAATGAAGAACTAGGGCTTTGTTCTTCCAATGGAGTTACTAAGAATGATATGTCAATGATGTTGTAAGGGAAACAAAACACGTCTCGTGTCCCCGACAACGACACCAAAATGTTACCACTCAAACTAGCAGGGGTCCCAGGAGGGGATCCTATAGAGAAACTACTAGGTCAAGGGAAAACAATGGAGTGATAGCCCACTGTCACCTCAGCTAACGCTCCTTACTCTTTAGGGACTTTCACTGATGGGAGGAGACCTGATATAAGAGGAATCAGAAGGATGAGTAGATGAGTGAATGGATAGAGGGGTGATTCCTAAAGCCTATTCACAACAGAAGCTTGAATATGTAATATTCCCAATTAGCAATAGCTAATTGGAAATATTAATTTTTGACTATTTCATTTCAATAAAGTTAAGTTAAAAAAAAAGTGGGTGAAGAGGGACACTTAACTCACACTTAGGATAAAAGCATTTCCTAAAGGCACTTGGAGACATGATTATTTGGCAGCGTGGGGCCTAGAGGACGAAGTGGCAACGTGGAGGAGATGTCAGCGTGGGCAGCGTGGGCCCAAGTCAACGCAGAGCTAGAGGGACAGCGTGACTCAAGGAGACAACACAGTTGGTGGTGGGGCCTAGGTGAGAGCAAGGCTTTCCAAACATAAAAAGGGAGAGAGGCTCCTCATTTTGATCATTCGATTATGCATCTATGTTATTTGTGTTTTGACATTGAGCACACTTTTGCTGTTGAGTAAAGTTTGCAAGTGTTGTTCAGCGCATTGGGTGTCTCCTTGCAGAGATCCCAACCTTCAAGACATCAAGAGCCTCAGGGATGGCTACGCCGGGGCACTCAGGGTGACAAAGATAAGGCCGAGTTTACACTGTGAGGCTGATAGAGCGACGGACAGAGGGATCCAGAGGGGACACTTTAGGGGTTTGAGCCGACTAAGCCTGGGCGAGATCGGAGTCCGACACATACATTTCGCAGTTTTTGAGACCTCCAGGATGGTGCTTGACTTATCCTTAGCTATGGATGATCTACATGTTCATTGATGGATTGGCAGAGCCTCTTCGGGGGTTGGTCAGATCGACGAGGCCAGCTACACTCCATGACGCAGTTGGGAGGACTCGGGACTTGCAGGATGCACTACCCCAAACTAGAGCTCCTTTCCCCCAGAGATCGGCATTTCAGCCGAAGGAGAAGGACATGAGGGTTCCGCCTCCAAAGGGGAACCAAAGCAGAGGGCCTTTGGATGACGAGAATAGGAGAGATGTAAGGCGAAAGAGGCTACGTTTCACATGCCAGGAGCCATGGGCACTAGGACACCGTTGTGCCGCGGGGAAGGCACATTACATCGAGGTTTTCTCCAATAGTAGCCGGGAAGAGGAGGAGTATGAAGAGATAGAGGTAGGAGGCAGCAGTACAGCGCAAAGAGGAGATCATCTTCCACCTCCACCACCAGGAGCGAGAGGTGCGGCATTTGCACCTACCAGGGGAGCCCTTGCTGCTTTGCGAGGGGTTCCCAAATACTTGACACTGCGTGTCCGAGGTACTGTGCGGGGACAACGTGTTTCAGTATTAGTGGACAGTGGGGCCACCCACAATTTTATTGATGCCCAGTTTGTAGAGCGGAGGAACATACCAATAGAGAGCTTTGATGGGTTTTCGGTACTAGTTCCAGGTGACAGGACCATGCAGTGTGCCAGGTATGTGCTAGCCTTGGCAGTGACTATGGGGACTTACACCCTGACAGATCACTTCTTTGTGGTGGACATTCCGGACACCAACGTGATACTGGGGGTGCAGTGGTTGATCACGCTGGGGAAGGTCACCACAGATTGGGAGACCTTGGAGATGAAGTGGACGGACAAGAAGACCGAGAGGCACGAGAAGATTCGAGGTATGCACACCTACCCGCTACAGATAGTTTCAGCACACCGGATGGAGGCGGATTTCCGTAAGGGAGACATAGAGTGGGCAGTGGAGATGCGTGTTTCAGAGGCAGGGTCTACAGGGCAGGCCGTACACCTAGATGTGCAGTCCATTTTAGACAGATATGCCATGGTTTTTGGAGATATACCACCAGGGCAGCCACCAGATCGGGGTTTTGAGCACACGATTGAGCTGGTGCAGGGCATCCAAGTTGTGATCACTACACCTTATAGGCATCCTAAGGCCTACCGGGATGAGATAGAGAAGGCTATTCATGAGCTCTTAGCTCTTGGGCACATTCGTCCTAGCACTAGCCCCTTTGCTTCTTCAGCCGTTTTGGTGAAGAAGAAGGATGGCACTCTGTGAATGTGCATTGACTACCGGGCTCTCAACAAGAAGACCATGAAGAACCGGTACCCCATTCCACGGATAGATGAGTTGATGGATGAGCTGCGGGGTTCGAAGTTCTTTTCGAAGATTGACTTTAGATCTGAGTACCACCAGATTTGCGTGGGGGATCAGGATGTTCCCAAGACCACTTTCAGATGTCATTACAGTCCTTTGAGTTCTTGGTGATGCCCTTCGGGCTAACCAATGCTTCGACGACTTTTCAGTCATGCATGAATCACATCTTCCGTGGTCACTTGAGAAGTTTGTGTTAGTGTTTTTCGATGACATCTTGATTTACAGCAGGACATGGGAGGAGCACCTACAACATATTGAGGTTGTATTGCGCATATTGGAGGAGCAGCATTTTTATGCCAAGCTCTCCAAATGCGAGTTTGGGCTGACAGAGATGCTCTACTTGGGGCACATCATTGGTGTGGACCAAGTGAAGGTCCATGAGAAGAAGATCAGGGCCATCAGGGATTGGCCAAAGCCGAAGAATGTGATGGAGCTTCGGGGGTTTGTAGGTATCTGCACCTACTACCGGAAGTTCGTCAAGGGATTTTCCCAACTTGTTGCACCCTTACAGACCTTACCAAAAAGGGGGCATTCAGTTGGACTGACACAGCGCAGAGGGCTTTCGACAGGCTCAAGGAGGTGATAAGCAACTGTCTAGTTTTGGTATTGCCAGATTTCACACAGCCCTTTTTTCTAGAGTGCGATGCATCAGGGGAGGGGATAGGCGCAGTTTTGATGTAGGGAGGCCACCCCATAGCTTTCGAGAGCCAGAAGCTATTGCCACATGAGAGGTTGTATGCTATATACGACAAGGAGATGTTGGCCATCATGCATGCATTGACCAAGTTTCGGCAGTACCTGGTGGGGAACAGATTCAGAGTGAGGACTGACCACAACAGCCTTCAATTCTTTCTAGAGCAGAATCAGTTGCAGGAGAGGCAGCAGAAGTGGGTCAGCGAGATCCAGGCATATGATTTCGACATCGAGTATGTCAAGGGGAAGAACAACGTGGTGGCCGACGCACTTTCGCGTAGACCGACGGCGTTGTCCTTGATGAGTTTAGATACGGACTAGAGCGCTCAGCTATTGGTAGAGTACTCCAAGGACCGTTTTTCCTGTGAGGTGTTGGATGGACAGGTTACAGATGACATGTACAGCGTGATGGATGAAGTGATCTATTTCAGGGACAGGATCTTCTTGACCGAGGGCTCCAAGCTCAAGGAGGAGATATTGCACGCCTCACATGATTCGCCACTATCAGGCCACCAGGGGTTCACCAAGACCTATAGGGCCATCAAAGAGAGGTTCTCATTGAAGGGCGTCAAGGAGGACGTACTCCGACATGTCAGGGAGTGCGAAGTTTTCCAGCGCAATAAGGGGGATATGAACCATCCGGCGGGTTTATTGCAGCCTCTTCCCATACCAGAGGGAAAGTGAGAGAGTATTTCGATGGATTTCATCACAAGGTTGCCCACAGTACAGGGCAAGGATTGCATATTTGTAGTCATTGATCAGCTGACAAAGTATGCACACTTCTTCACTATATCAGCACAACACACTGCAACATAGGTAGCGGAGTTGTTCTTCAGGGATGTTTTCAGATTGCATGGTCTCCCAAAGACCATTGTCAGTGACAGGGATAGCCGCTTCATGGGCGGGTTTTGGCAAGAAATTTTCCGTTTGGTGGGCATCGAGTTGACCCCGAGCACTAGTTATCACCCACAGACGAATGGATAGACGAAGATAGTGAACAAGTGGTTGGAAGGCTACTTGCGAAACTTTGTCAGCAGGCAGCAAAAGGCATGGTTACGATGGTTGCACTTGGGGGAGTACTATTATAACACCACCTACCATATGTCTATCGGTATGTCTCCATTCTATGCTTTATATGGGTATCATGCATTATCTTTTGTTGACGTGATGTTTGGTGCTAGCAAGGCCCCTAGGGCCAAGGATTGGATCGAAGGGAGTCAGGATATACTCCAGGCTCTTAAGGATAACATAGCTACAACACAAAATCAACAGAAGCTGTATGCCGATAGGGGACGGGTTGAGAGGCAGTTTGAGGTAGGGGACTTGGTCTACCTACGATTGCAACCATATCGGCAATGCATGCTGAAGCAGAAGGGGGCTAAGAAGCTCAAGCCCCGCTTTATGGACCATACAGGGTGACACGCAGGATTGGGGAGGGTAGGTTGCATATGAGTTGGAGTTGCCCACTGGTAGCAGGATTCATAATATTTTCCATGTGTCATGCTTGAAGAAGGCACTGGGACAACAGGTGACTACAACTAAGGAGCTCCCTCCCACAAATGATGAGGGGCATTTGGTGCTACAGTCGGAGGCCATTATTGACACTAGGGAGAGGCAGCTGCGGAGCAGGACAGTCAGGGAATATTTGGTGAGATGGAGGAATCTGCCGGATGAGAATGCCACTTGGGAGAGTGAGAAAAATCTACAACATCCATCATTGCAGTTGCTTGAGGACAAGCAACGTTTTGCCGGGGAGAACTGTAATATTCCCAATTAGCAATAGCTAATTGGAAATATTAATTTTTTACTATTTCACGTTAGTAAAGTTAAGTTAGAAATAAAGTGGGTGAAGAGGGACACTTAACTCACACTTAAGATAAAAGCATTTCCTAAATTCACTTGGAGACATGATTATTTGGCAGCGTGGGGCCTAGAGGACGAAGTGGCATTGTGGGGGAGATGTCAGCGTGGGCAGCGTGGGCCCAAGCCAACGCAGAGATAGAGGGACAACGTGGCTCAAGGAGACAACGCAGTTGGTGGTGGGGCCTAGTTGAGAGCAAGGCTCTCCAAACATAAAAAGGGAGAGAGGCTCCTCATTTTGATCATTCGATTATGCATCTATGTTATTTGTCTTTTGACATTGATCACGCTTTTGTTGTTGAGCAAAGTTTGCAAGTGCTATTCAACACATCGGGTGTCTCCGTGCGGAGATCCCAACCTCAGAGCCAGAGGACTTCGAGGAATAACCGGAGAGTGTTGGAGTAGCCACAGCTGGGATTGTTCACTTGCAGAGACAACGCGGTCAGTGAGAGGGAGGACGCAGTGTTTGGAGGAGGTGATTCCGGTTTGAGGGTTTATCAGGAGATTCAGCCTGGGAGAGTTAGAAAGGGGTCAACCCTTCCCTATTCCATCATTTTGGTAGAGTTGGAGGCCATCTTTTGCAGCAGATCATTCAGGGCCAATGTTTATTATTGGGACATTGTGGTACCTCAAGGGAGGTCATTTTCGGAGGTCAGCCATTTTCGAAAAGCTTTCTGGGCTTTTCTGGGTATTAGGTGGAGAGACCATTCCCAAAGTTTCATAATTTTCTGAGGTGGGGAGCAGCCCCAAAGATTCAGTTTATTCCAGCAGTAGCAGCAGCACGGCAGCAACACCAGCTGCTTGGAGATTACGCATTCATTGAGGGAGCAACCATTCCATGATATATTCTGAGAGTATTTCTACGCTTGCCTAGTGCAAGCCAAGGTGCCATCATTCTGATCACCTTTGTACTCAATTTATCTTTCAGTATTTAATAAAATGGCTTAGCGTTCTCCATATTGTGTTTGTTCATGTGATGTCTCTATAGTTGCTGTAGTTTCTTGTTTATGTGCTTTATATTGTTGTTTATTTCTATCTGGAATATTACAGAATAAATGGCTTACTTGCTTGAGAAGCAAGGTGATGGGATTTCAAGGAAGGGCTGAGGGGATTCTTGAGTTTAGGTTTAAGGAATATGCTTTGACAAGAAGGTTCCTAGACTCAAGGATCCCAATGAAGGAATGGATTCCAAGTGATCCTTGTGGAATTTGAGTTGTAGATTTGTGGGACCATAAATAAGCTAAGTGGACCCAAACTAAGTGAAGGGAATGGAGTTGATCACTCAAAGAGGGGCTTGATCGAATCAGGGGAGAGAATAGGATGAAAGGACTAATTTTCTTTTGAAATTTGAATGCAATGATCCAAATGAGGACACAAACCCAAATCAGCCTAGGGATGGAAATGATCCTTGAGCTAGGGCTTGCGATATCTCGGGATTCCATCATCAGAATCGCTTGAAATTTGGAGGACCCCTTGAAAAGACTCCAGCGTAGTTGTGGACCAAGTTTCGAGGTGTTTGGATGGCTATGAAATATTTCGTTTGATGGCCTAGCTGACCCTCTATGGTTAGGCCTAGATATTAGGAAAGTGAAGAGAAGAGGGGTAAATTTGACCACCAAAGGATACGAGGATTAGTGCCTTATTGATTGGGCTTAATGGAGTCAAGATACACATAGATCATGAATTTCCATGGGCTAAGGAGCCCTAATTGATCTTTGCTAGCCTCTCCAAGAGCAACAACTAGGTCAATAGGTATTAGGGGCCAAACACTTCAAATTTGCCAAAGAGATGAAGTTTCGAGGCTTAAAACGTATTAGGTGCCTCTTGAAACATTCACCCACTCTCTTCAAGTACAACGTATGCATTAAATCAATTATTCAAGGTTCCCAGAAGAATTTCGCATTTACTTTTAGCCATACAAGAATAATGATAACTATAACATGTGGTAAACCAATAAAATAACAATAATAGCATCAAAATTCGACTTACATGAGAGAGAGTATATCCATTCATCATTTTTGCATTATAAAGAGGCTCCAAAGACAATAATGAAGCTCCAAACATCATAGTGCATCAAGAAAGCTCCAAAAAGTTTACCCAACAAAAGTGCGAAAATCTCCTAAGAGATACCAATCCAATCCAAGTGATGATGAATAAGAGAGAATGTCTCTCTTCTATTTATACAATGCTTTAAGGGATTTGAATGGCCTAATTTGGACTAATAATGCCCCTAAAATAAAATAATGTGCATAATAACAGTATTTTTGGTGACAAGCCCACCAAATAGCTCCATAACATAAAAGATAAGCCTCTCAAGAGGGCAAAAGAATCAACATAATGAGTCTTTGGGCTATCGAGACGACCTAATGAAGTCCAAAGTGTTCCATTGTTGGACTCCACACATAATGGACAAGGGGTTGGCCCCTTATTTTCCAAGCAAATCCCTGTGGTGCCCCCAAGTGGGTGTGAGGGGAACAAGGACACCTCATGGGTCTCCAAATGGATCGAAAACTCCTGTAGACCATTTGTAAGGGCTAGGATGATGACATAATCCTCATCTGGATCCTGAATCATCTCCCAAGTGTATGGTGAAAGTTTGGAGACGTTTGTGCATGGTGAACAAGGTGCATCATCCTCATCCAAAAGGTGGAACACGATCAATTAATAAGTGGTGCTGGTGATCGATGAAGTACTCTCTGCTATGGTGGAGGCCCATGGCTCTCAACACTCACCATACGAGTGCCAATGTGGCCCTTTGGAGGGCCAAGACCCCGTATAAGGAGACCAAGCCCCAAAATGGGGACCCATCTGCAATCTTGCATAAGATCCAATGCGTCCCCTTGCCCTCCAATACAACAAATCATCAAAATAATCATGTAAAAGAGCTTTCAAGTCATGGAACCAATGGGGCACTTCATGGTGGCATGCCCTTCCATAGTGGGCTTTGGCATGTACAAATGTCTCCAATCTCAATAAGGGGGGTTAATCAAGGATCCTATTAGGTGGTTTCAACCTCTAAGGGGTGTGACATGTCTGTGGTACATCCTCCAAGTTGTAGGTTGAAAATGATATAGTAATGGAACAAAGTGGGGATCAGGGGAAACATCTAGACCACATGTCATGGTGCAAGGGTAGCTATATTAAGGGAAGCCCGCACCTGGGTATATGATTGTAGGAGGGAGAAAATTATGGTACATGAGTTACTTCGACCTTTGTTTTTCTACCCTTCTTCATATGCCTTTTTCCTTTGACTGAGTTTTCTTCATAACTGCTCAAGGCTCTAGGGGATGAGAGCATGATGTGTAATATATAGCAGTGGATACCCTGTTAAGGTGGGGCAATTCATCGCCCACCAGTGGTTGGGAGAATCATGGGTTTCTTAATGATGGAGGGGGCACATCTAGGGCCCATAGGAACGAGGGTGATGCCCATGGATAAGGGGTAGAGCTCATGTTTGGTTTCTTTCCACGTGCTAAATTTGTATGTCCTGACCATCTTTTGCATTTTTTGGTACATTTTCTGCTGATAGTGGCCAAATTATACTTTTTCATTCCTTTTACCTGCGTCAACCTCCGGGGCATCATTGCAGGCCCTACCCAAGTTCTGGAAAAGGGGAGGGGAGGCTAACCCTATGTGGATCCAGATGGGAGAAGAGATGAATGGGGCTAAAATGAGTGGAAGGGGGTAATGTATATGGTATCGTGGAGCGGGAACACACAACCAAAGTTGGGATTTATTAAGTAGTGCCAACCCTAAATCTAAGGGCTAGTAAAGGAGATCCCACGGGAGTAGGATAAAAGGATAACCACAAAATCGGGCGTTGGATACAAGGGTACAAACCTAGCCCACTCTTTCTGCCAAATCCCCCCACCAATCCATGCCCAAAGTGCCAATAACAAGTAAGGAAAATTACACAACTATACCAATGAAAAGTCATACCTTCGGGGTCAGGAGGCCCACCTTCAAATATACAATTATAGCAAGTGGGAGAGGGACCACATGGCTGGCTCAGGTGGTGGAGATAATGGCACATCAAGCTATCGGCAGAGGACCATCTAGGAGAAATTTTTTATCCTATATACTCTACCCATAAGCAGTGGATAACAATCACCAAGGACTAGACCAATGCCTAGCCTTTTGGGAGAATGGAGTCAATGAGATCCCAATGTTAGAGTTTCTTTTACCCAATAAAGGAGTTCCCCAGGGCCCAACAACTTTGCATGGCCCTAAAGGTAGCAACTAGGTTACCAAGGAAATTTACACTTCTTGATGCTGCAATTGATGACTTATCAAGGTAATTGGGGAAATCATATACCCTTAGGAACATTCATTCACTATACCAAGCATGAAACCTATGCAAAACCCTCACAAAGACAAGAATCAATAAATTGACATTTCCATTAGGGCAACAACTCCAGCTTCATGAGTGAAAATTTTCATACATTATACACGTGACATAAATAAAGAGATTAATCATGAAAAAAACACTTACAAGTACAACGAAATTATCCAATCATCAAGAAAGACAAAAGATTGAAGCTCCAAGATCAAGACAATTTCTAAATTGTGAAAATTTATAACTTGAAATTCCACTACAACAACTGATTTATTTCTCCTACTTCTTTTCCACAATAAGTTATTTACAAAACCCTTCAATAAACATCAAACTAAATTCTATTGCAGTTATCACATTAATTGCATCGAGAAAAGAACAGTGAAATGCAAGCACAAGAATCAATCACATCAACACAGTTGTTTTTGGACAATGGTCCTCGGAAAAACCCAATGCAGGAAAACCGGTGCAGCGGATGAGGGTTTATTTATTATTATTCGACAACAATACCTTTACGAGTAATGATTTGCAGAATCATGGAGAAACTTTTGAAAACACCTAAGATAATTTTCCTCCAATCACTAGAGAAATTCTGACACGCAAGAGACCCTCCATCCTCCATTGCGTCAGCTCTGTGTTCTCTTCTACGTGAGGACTACGTCATCTGCTACGCTGCCTCTCTGCGTTGTCCCTCTGTTGCTTTGTGTCCCTCCTCCTCTGTCTCTGAGTGATGCTGATACCCGATGCTGATACCCTCCTCTTCCTTCACCTTGCAACTCTCCATTTGAAATTGAACTTACTTCTGGAGAATCGATTTCCCTCGGGTTATGGAGTATTTGCTTGGTGTATCTCCAAATGACCCTCAAGTCTTCATTTATACTTTTCCTATTGAGATATCAACGACCGTGATCAAATCTCTACTCAATGGCTAAGATTAAAACAGACTTGATCCTCGTATCTTAGAAGCTTCTCACCCATATTTCTATTAATTCCATTTAATTATTTTAATTCCCTATGTTTTAACTTAGGAATCATTAAAAATAATTAATTATTTTAATATAATGCACACCGGGTGGAATTTCCCCAAATGATTTCTGGGTCTTGGAGATCTCATGTATTCTAGCCCCTTCACAAAATTTCAGAGCTAGAGCACATCCAATGCTACCCAAAACAAAATCAACACTCCCTCTTAGCGAGGAAAGTGCTCTAGTAATACTTCCCACAAGAAGCATCACCCTGATCCACGACATCGGTCCTCTGCGCTGTTGATGCTCGGCCTGCTGCCTTTCATCTACTGCGCTGATGCTGCCACTGTACTATTGTCCATTATACCACTGCTGTCATTGCTGCCTCTGTACTGCGGCTCCCTCTTAAGTACTGCACTATCTGTCTCTGCTACTGAAACACATTCTTAATCATTCCCAGATTTTACTTGAAATAAACAAACTTTGTTCTTCCCAGAGCCTTAGTGAGGATGTTTGCCAGCTGTTCTCCTATCAGAGTGTACTGTAATTGTACTGCACCGCGCTGGACACAGTCTCTGATAAAATGACACTTGATGTCAATGTGCTTCGATCGATCATGAAAAACCGGATTCTTAGAAAGCTTGATGCAATTCTGATTATCACATAAAATGCTAGTTGCCTCCATCCTTCTCCTGAATAGATTCACAAACAACTTTCTAAGCCATATGGCTTCACACGATGCTGTGCTGGCTGCCATATATTCTGCTTCAGCTGAGCATAGTGCTACGGACCTCTGTTTCCTATTGCATTAGGAGATCATTCCTGATCCAATGTTGAAACAATACCTAGTGGTACTTTTCGATCTATCGAACTTCCAGCTCAATCTGCTTCAGTGAATCCACTCAGTCTGATGCCATTGCCTCGGGTGTACTTTAATCCATGCTCGACTGTTCTACGTATAAATCCGAGAACATGCTTGGCTGTTACCTAGTGCACCCTCTTTGGTTCCACCATGAACTAACTGAGGGTGTTGATTGTGTAACAAATGCTTTCCCTGGTGTTGAACAGATACATCAGGGACTCTATGAGTTGCCCGTACAAAGTGGGATCTACTTCTTTATCTTCAGACACATCAATCTTCTTCTAGTTGGTAATCATTGGAGTAGCCATAGGTCTACAGTCTTGCATTCTGAACTGCTTTAGAATCTCTGTAGCATATCTCTTTTGTTTAGAATCTCTGTAGCATATCTCCTTTTGCTGCCAAACTTCCAACCCTAGAAAATAATGCATCAGTCCCAAATCTTCAGACGCATCAATATTCTTCCAGTTGGTAATCATTGGAGTAGCCTAGGGTCTACAGTCTTGCATCTTGAACCTCTTTAGAATCTCTGTAGCATATCTCCCTTATCCAAGGAAGATCTCACCCTTTTGCTACCGAACTTCCAACCCCAGAAAATAATGCATCAGTCCCAAATCCTTCATGTTGAATTTTGTAGCTAGGTTCTCCTTGCAATCTTTCATGAGCCCAGATGAACTTGTTAGAAATAGGTCATCTACATATTGCTATCACTCCACCAGATCTCTAAGGCTAAAAAAGAGTCCAAACAGAGGTAACCACAGACCAATATTTTAGCTTGGTAGCTAGCCCTACCAAACCGGAGAGGGCTCTCTCCACTGGATCACAGCTAAGAGGGTTGGATAAATTAGGGTTTTAGGTTAGGTATGATATGCATAAGGGTTTGTTGTTTGAATTGGGTTGCTGGATGAGGATTAGGTCAAAGAGGCTAGGTCAAGGCAAATAGTATTAGGGTTGCAGAGATTCAATGGGGCAAGGTAGGTAGAAAACCTAACTTTAGGGTTTCTTGAGTGGGATGGATTAGACTGGTGAGGAGCTAGAAAGAGCAAGGCCAAGCATGAATTCTTTCTAAAGTGAAGAAAGTGGACAAACTATGAAGACTTTCCCAAAGACAGAGCAACAGAGATGAATTCTGCTTATCGACTTGAGAAGCAACATATCATAGAAATGAAATGAATCATGAAACAAAAGTTTCATACATAATTAGATATAATAAGAACAATGCTAAATTTCCATACCACAGGTATCCCAAATAAATAGCCGCAACCTTTTCATTAATTTCCTGCCAAATACTGATTACACTAGAGTCTTTGATCAATGCAACAACATCCACCCACTGAAATGAGTCAAAAAGTACAAGATATAGACCTTAAACGACCTCTCCCAACCTAAGGGGTCAAATTCCTAAGTTGAGGAGGTGTTCCACCAAAAACTGAGCTAAATACCTAGAGTGTAGGGAGGTCAAACTAACTCATCCCTCAATTTTTGCAAACTAATTCATTACATGTCATCAAAAATTTTCACCTAATGTATTTACCCTAGGTAAGTGTAAAAACACCATAATTACATTTACATCATTGATTTACATAGGTGAAAACTCCATTTGCCAAGTGAAACTGAGAAAAAGTGAAAATTTTTGTAAATATCAGCAAACTGAGAAAATGTGTCAAAAATGTAGCGCCAACTTAAGCTCCATTTTTTAGGGCGTTCCAGGTGTCCAAATTGAGCATAGGATAGCTCATTGGAAAGCCTGTTCTGTCTGGTTTCTAGATTTGTGCCCAATTTCCAAAATGGTCAAGGTTTGACCCTCCAAAACGTCATTCTCCCAAGACTAGTCAAAAGCACAACGCCAGCCTCCAAAACAGGGCAGAAAGGTCATTTTTTTAGTGTTTTTTGCCCTTTTGACTGCCTCTTTGAACCATAAAAGTTTTGTAAAGTGGTTTTACTGACTGTATTTGGCCTGTTGAATCCAATGGTGGTTTCATTTTCTCCATTGGAGGTCCCTAGGAAAAGCGCAACGTGCTTTTGCCAGTTTGACTGCGTCAAATTGCCAAAAACACTAAAATTCCAAAATTTTCAAAATTTGCCCAAATTTCTTCAAATGTTTTGCTGTGGGATGATGATGAGGTGTACTAGGCTATGAGAGATGCCTCAACAAGAATATCAAGCTTGTACCCTTCATTTTTCTTAGTTAGGGTTTTAAGACTTGATTTGGCCTTCTTGAGCTTTGAGCTTGCAATTTGGTTTTTCTTGAAGTAGTGCTTGGCCCTCTTTCTCAATATGTCATTGTCCTTGTTTGGCTTCTCCGGGAGCTTCTCAAGATGCTGGTTGGCCCTGTCAAGCCATTGCTCTCGGTTCTCATTGACAATCATGGCAAATTTTTCATTCAAAGTGAGCTGATTAGGAAGCTCAGCCTCCTTTTTCCTTTCTAGTTCTAGAGCTCTTTTCAACCCTCTAGTCCTAGGTTTTCTTCTTGGCACTTGTTCTTCTGCCTCATTGGTTTCACCATAACTTTCATAGGCCTCATCAAGCAAGGCCTTTGCCTTGTTTTCTTCTCTTTTTGCCTTGAGAAGCTGAATCTCCATGATGGCCTGCTTGGTCTTAAGTTTTTCATTTTTTGGTCATAGTATGCAATGACAAACTTAGATCTCTCTAAGTTGGTCTGAAGCTCACTGATTTGGGCATCTTTCTACTTGATAATCATTTTGGAGGCCTCATCATCTAAATCAACAAGGTCAAAATCAGTCTTTGTTTCATGGAGGTCATCCTCATCATGAATGGTTGCCTCATGTACATCTTCCTCTGCCATCTTTTGTTTGCCCTTCTATACCTACTTTGTTGGTGAAGAAGGCAGTGGTCCTCCTGTATCCAAACACCTTCCTATACCCTCTCGATATCTTTTGCCATTGTGCTCATTTCAGCCTCTTTAGGCTTACCCGACCTCAATCTCCATAGGTGATCATCCTCACCATAAAATGGTGATGATGGTGGTGATGGTGATGTGAGGTGGTGATGTGTCCCATGAAATGTTCAACTGGTTAAGCCGATGGAGGACAATGAATTTGATCAAGGAGTGGCGGAAAAGACTATTCATCTGCTGGTCAAGCTCTCTCTTTTGCACAATGTATTCCATTTTGTCTATGCTCTTGAAAAGATAGTATGGGATATTGAGCAATTTAACTCTTGTGAAGTGCATGAGCAGTCTTATGTGATAAGTGTAAAGTCTAGAAAACCTTCCTTCACAAGAGAAATACTTTATGATGATCTTCATCATGGGGGAATACATATTAAGAAGATAGTCGAAAGGAAAAACCCTCTTCCTTTCATTTCTGTACATTGCTTTGATGAATGGCTCATAGTACCGACCCTCCAAATCTTTGGATTTGAACCACCTCACCCATGTTTGGAATCCCTGTGGCAACAACAATGATGGATGTAGACACTGTGAAAGTCACACCTGCTAGGGTTACTTGATTGTCTCTTAGGTTTACACTGAAGAGTCTGCTCAAAACAGGGTGATTTTGTACCCTTTCAATCATGTTACAAAAATCAAGGCAACCAACATACTGAAAGTATGAAACTGTCATTGGTGAGTTTATCAGTTCTCTAGTGTTGGTGGGCTCTAGCCTTAGGATGCTCCCTCCTTTGTGTGGCCTTCTCTGTTGTCTGTTCTCCTCGTCCAATCTATCTTCCTCCTCTTGCCTATCTTCCTCCTCTTCCATAGTGTCTTGGTCTAGAAACTCTAGGGGAGGAAATGGGAACGGGGATAAGTCTAGGGAGTAGGGATTAGGGTAGGAAAATTTAGGGAGATGAGAGAAGGGGTTAGGGAACTTTGGGGTGTGATAGGAGGTCAAGATACTTAGGGAGTTGAAAATGACAATTGGATTATAGGTTTGGGGTAGTGGTTGCCTAAGAATTTTAGTGGCCTAGGACTTAGGGTTTTATGGGGAAGGTGTTTAGGGATTAAGAAAGAGTAGTGTAGGGGTAGGGATGGGTTGAATAGTGATGTAGGAAGGTATTGGAGGGTTTATGGGCGGAAAATTGATAATGAGGGAGTGTTATTAGGGTTTTTTCACTAGCTTAGTTAATTTTCCTTATGAAGAAAAACACCATAAAAATGACATTTAGGAAAGCAAGGAGGTGAAGATTTTGTGTCACTTGATAAAGGAGAAAAAATGCCTTTGCTGAAAGTTTGAGAGATATTTGAGTGGTTTTTATGCTTCCAAGGCTTGTTGGGCAAAAGCGCAGCGCCTGAGGTAAAAAAGGTAGCGCCAAACACTCTTAAGTGCAACGCCTCTTGCCTACGGGCAACGCCAATCTCCTAAGCGCAGCGCCAAGAAATTTTTTGCCTCTAACTCTGCAATTTGACTTTTTCGGGCTGAGGGAGTGCAAACTCGACCTTTGGATGTGCAAACGAGTTTGAATGGGATGTCTTAGTGGTCTTATACTTCATGAAATTGATGATTTAGGCCTTGGGACCCACTTTCTTCCTTTGTTATTCACTTAACTTTTTGGAACTTTAGCTTCTCACTTGACTCTTTACTTTGACAATTTGATCTTTTGATGACCTTTGAGACTTCTTTGAATTTGACTTTTTGGTGGTTTGGTATCTTTGGAACACTAAGTTAGCAGCTTGGGATGGTGAAATTATTATATTTTGAAAGACATAAAATTACATAATGAAAATATAAAAAATTACATTTGAACTCAAAATTACATGATGAAATAAGAATTTCTCTTTACAAATGATCTTCACATGGTGAAAAGATCTTTATTTGATCAACCTTTACTTGCTGGTCTTATGCAGTGGAGATGAAATTTTATTGGACCTTGGAAACCCTAATGACCTATTGGCTACCTTGAAAAACCATAGAAGACCTAATGAGACCTTGAAGGACTAAATTTCAAGATGACATGACTCATGTTGACTTTATGAATGGTGTACATGCAATAAGGAATGAAACTATGCTAGCAAGTAATCAAATTTGCGGAAGAGTGATGTTTTTGGGCTAGGGCTACCATTAGTAACTGATTTTTTGCATGACCTAGTGGAATGATAAAAAATTTCTGAGTGGGACCCCTAAAATGATATGAAAAGAGGATTTTTGATCATTGATGGCAGAATGCAAATACTGACACTAACACATATAACACCAGAATTAGAGGCTCATTCTCTACTGTCAAATAGTAGAGGTTAGGATCCGCATCGCTCTTGACGAATCCCATCTTTTGCAAGTAACCATCAATTCGACTGTACCATGCTCTAGGTGCTTGTTTAAGCCCATACAAGGCTTTCTTTAGCCTGCATACATGAGTTTTATTCTCATCTGTCTCAAAGCTCTTTAGTTGTTCATTGTATCCTTCTTCTTCTATCACCCCATTCAAGAAGGTAGTCTTGACGTCCATCTGGTGAATATCCCACCCCATCTGCACTGCAAGGGATGTCATGGATCTAATAGAAGTATACCTGGCTACTGGGGCAAAGGCTTCTTCGTAGTCTATCCCTTCCTTTTGAGCATACCCCTTAGCCATGATCTTGGCTTTGTACTTTTCTACGCTTCCATATGCAACATACTTGATCTTGTAGATCCATCTTGAACCTACAACTGATCTGTCCTGAGGTTTAGGTACCATTTCCCAGATATCATTAGCCATTATGGAACTGTATTCCTCGACCATAACATCTACCCATACTCGACGTTGAGCTGCTTCCTGAAAACTAGAGGGTTCTCCAACCTGAGCCACCAAAGCTTGGTATCTGTCTAGTTGTCTACATTGCCTTTTCTCGTTTCTAGGAGCTCCAATGAACTCCTCTGCGTCCCTTAGTATCTATTGTAATTCTCAGCTCGTTCTTCCACTGGTAGTGGGTGGATCTACATGCTCCTCCTCTTGTGAATCTTCTTGAGGTGATACTTCTGGATTATTATGCCTTGGAGAAGCACTGGTGCTGGTTTCGGCTAGCCGAAGTCGCTGGACCAATGGATTGTCCTCTGACTGCTTTTTGGAAGGCATTTCTCGGGATTTCCTAAAAGCTCTGACCTCCATGAACTTTACATCCCGTCTTACTACGACCTTCCTACTACTAGGAATGTACATTCTATATTCCTTAGCATTCTCTTTATATCCCACCAGATATCCTTTTTCCACAGTCTGATCCAACTTCTTCCTCTTTTCTTCGGGTATATGGCAGTATGCCAAACACCCAAAGATCCTGAAATGACTCACTTTTGGCTTCTTGCCAATGAAGACACTCTCCAGTGTAGTCTTACCTAATTCCCTGTTAGGAGTCATGTTCTGAACATACACAACTACGGTGCATGCTTCTGTCCATAGAAATTTAGGCATATCCTGATCATACAACATTTTCCTTGTTGCTTCAACAATAGTTATGTTCTTCCTCTCTACAACCCCATTCTGCTCTGGATTATATGAAGCGGTCCATTCTCTTATGATGCCTTCCCTTACGCAAAAATCAGTGAAGTTTTTATTAATATATTCTCCACCATTATCTGAACTGCTTTTATCCTCTTCCCTATCAGATTCTCAACCAGAGCCTTAAACTCTTTGAATCGATCAAAGACCTCATCCTTGGTATTTAGAAAGTAGATCGAAGTCTTCCTGGAATGGTCATCAATGAAGGTGACGAAGTAATTTGCACCACTAAGAGCTTTTGTGGACATTGGTCCGTAGATATCTGAGTGTATCAATCCCAAAACACTCTTTGCCTTATTGTTAGTTGTGGAATACGCTGCTTTGGCATACTTTCCTAGTACGCACCCTCTGCATACATCATCTCGTTTGGTGCTTAACTCTGGAACTCCTGTGATGGTTTCTCTGAGAATTCATAGAGCCCATGGTGTAAGTGCTCCATCCTTTTGTGCCATAGTTCATTAAAATATTTTTCACCATTGTTGCCTATCAGTTCCATTGGAGATTCTAGCTGTAACTTATACAGTCAGTGTGAAAATTCCTGAATCTACTTAACATAAATTTCTACTGCAGAAATCTGGTTTACTTCTCCTACTTGTGTTTTTACGTTTACAAGTTATTTTCAGAAATATTTAGAAAACAGCGAAGTAAACACACTGCAGATCTACACATACATACAGATCAAGTACTAAAGAATTAAGCACACATGGCAAAGGACACAATATTTTGGACAAATGTCCCCGAAAAAACCTAATGCGGGAAAATGGGTGCAACAACTCTTGAGGGTTTTATTATTATGCAGAATTCCGAATACAAACAAGGGCACCAGTAGTGGTTTGTTCAACAGAGAAATACTGGCAAATGTACCTCTATCTCCAGAGACAGAAAATATGGTTGATCTGTTGAAAAGTGTAACTAGGATCGGTCTTCATATTTACTATGTAATTATGTATTTATGTAAAGAAGAAGACAAAGATAATAAAATGTATTTTTTGTTGTACTTGCTTCATGGGTTTCATGAGAAAGATTTTATTATAAGTCAATAGACTTCTTCTTGATGTCTATTAGGATTCGTCTTCTAGTTATAAATGTAATTAAGGGTCATAAATATAAAGAGTGTAGTCATCAAAATGCTCCAAGACCTTGTCATGTCCACCCTCATTAAACGTTGGAATAATTGCACTACATGTTAGCCTAATACAGAGTGTTGAAGTCAGCTTACTAGCTGGCTGTATGGTCGGCCTAAAAGCAGGAAAATGTGCCATATATATATCCAGGACTTGCGACTCATTTGATATCAACAAGACTGCAGATTGCTCTGAAGAAGATTGCGGATACATCTGCGGTTGATGTATATTTCAAAGGATTACAATGCGGGTTAAAAGATAGAGTTCAATGCAGATATATTTGAGATCCTACAGCGGGATAAAGTCTGAATAAAGTGCAAGTTAAAAAGGGGAAGTAATCAAGTATGGTGTGGATCTGTTGTGAAGCACTCAAAAGCAAAGGATGCACATCAGAATGAAGGGGCTGCAGTCAAATGGAGTATGGTCAAACCTGTAATGAATACACTTATATATGCCTAAGGTCTGTGTTCTATACGGATGTCATGTTATGCAAAGAATTAAGGTTGATGATCATGCTGTGATGTGAAGTTTAAGGGTTATTACAGTATGAGAAAAAGGAGGAAGGTAAATCTATGATTTACCTTCCTACTCACAAATGAAATGTTCTACAAAGTTTCAAGTGTATGAAAAATGAAGGACAAGATCTCGAATTATCATGCATCTAATATCTGAATCAAGAAGAAGAAGTGTTTGAAGATAAACTTAGAGACCAAGCTCTCTAGTGTTGGTGCAGGACTGTGCAAGTTGGTGCAGAAAAGAAGGATCAATATTGAAGGCAGTCAAAGAAACATTGACAAGGTCTTGGAGGCATTCCTAGGTCAAGGGTCCGAGTCTTGGTCATGGTACTTGTCATTTGAAGATCTATAAGAATAATTCCTTATGAGTTTTCCTCTCCAAGAGGGAGAGGTTTTTCCTTGGCTCTAGGAGCCTAATTTTGTGTCTCGTGTATTTTGATAATTGACTTCATGAAAGACTAAATAAGCTAAAGAAGAGAAGACATAAGTAACTCAAGTATGCTCACAAGTAATTATCAAAAGAGAATTTGAATTAATCACCAAACCTCTAAATTCTCAACATGATCCAGGTGTGAATGAGGAACCCCACAGGTGCCTACGTAGTCACAGCATCACCCTTCAGTGTGGTTGCGTCACTCTGTCTGATCTGGTGAATACGATCCCTTTCTGGCCCACTGAAACCCCAACGTTGCAGCCTCTGGCTTTGCGTTAGCTCATCCTAGCCCGCATCACCCTCTGACTACGCCAGCCTCTGCGCTGGTTCCGCATTAGCCTGGCTAGGTTTGCATCACCCCTGTTGGGCCTATGGTGCCTCTGCGTCACCCTTCCTGGACTGCGCTGCCTCTCTGGTACGGATCTGCCTCTCTGCAATTGTATTCTCGGCCTCGGATTCAGAAATCCCTCTACCGATCTGCCCCTCGCTGCAGTGCAAGCTCACTTGAAAATTCTCAACAAACCGCACCTCAGAATTTCAACTTAGCTCAAGTGCTACCGCTCTGTGTGTCTTCTGCAATTAACCCCAAGCCTTCCTTTAATACTTATCTTGTTGAAAATTCAATGACCGTGATCTATTCTCTAATCAACGACTAAGATTATAAAAGACTTGATCCACGTCACTTAGAACATTCTCAGCCACATGTTTTAATTAATTCACTTTAATTATTTAATTTCCCTAAGTTAGACTTAGGGTCTCCATTAAAATAATTAATTATTTGAATAACTTTCACGCTGGGTGGAATTTCTCCAAACGATTTATGGGTATTGGAGTTCTCATGTGTCCTAGCCCCTCCACAAAGTTTTGGAGCTAGAGGACATCGATGCTACCCAAAAAATCAACACTCCCTCTTAGCGAGGAATGTGCTCTAGCAACACTTCACTCCGAAAGCATTACTTTGATCCATGGCATCGGTCCCTTGCGCTGCTGATGCTTGGCCTGCTGCCCTAAATCCACTGCGCTATTGCCTTCTATACTACTGCCCATGACTCTGCCACAGTCATTGCCTCATCTGTACTGCAGCTCCCTCTCAAATGCTGCATCATGCTGCCCATAACACTTCCACTGCTAACTGCTGCACTGCAACTCAGTTGTTGAGAAGTAAGCAACTGAAGGACATCACCCAAAATACTAACAGACAAGTCAGTCTGGCTGCATCTCGATACTGAAGCATCCTCTGCTGCTTAACTATGCTGACCCTTTGAAGCTCTGCGCTGTTGCTGCTCTGCACTGCATAAGCGCTGCCCCTCTGCGATGTTGAAGGCCCATCAGCCTCTACGCTGCTACTTCCACGTTGCTGCTACCTTTGCTTTGCGCTGCTCCAGTCTTCAACATCGTCACTACCACCATGCCTCCATAATCCTCTGCACTATCCAACTCCAGTCATCCTGCTACTGTCATTAAGGCCTCTCGTAGCTCTATGTGATCCAAGAGTTTGGGTACCTCAAGGATCCTGCCCCCACACCTTCTGTAGCTCAATCTATAGATCTATGTCGCCCCACCTCTTCTCTCCAGGTACATGAGAAATCATAGCCACATCATCATCATTGCCATCATCCCCTTTGGCTGTTGCAGCCTTAGAATCTGAATCATCCTTGCCCTTCTTCTTCTGAGGACAAGTATTGGCGAAATGTCCTAATTCGCCATATCTGAAGCATCGGACCTTGGAGAGGTCTTTTTTCTTCTTCCCTTGTTGTTTCCACTGTCCCTTAGATGTGAGAGCCACATCTTCCTCCTCCTTCTTGATCTTGGCTCCTCCACTATTGTTGCCCATCTTGGACATTTTCCTGATCTCCTTTTGACGAAGATTTGCCCACATATCCTCCCAATTTGGAAGTTGTGCTCTGCCCAAAATACTTTGGACAAAGGTCTCCCAATCATCGGCGATTGCATTTAGGGCAGTCCTCACAATGACACCACCATCAGGAGTTGCCCCCATAACAACCAGCTGATGTCGAATTTCCTTCAATCTAATGAGGAAGGGGTCAATTTCCTCTCCCTTGTGCATCTGAAATAATCGTAGATGATTCTCCAGAAGCATCTTCCACTGGACGGAGGTGCCTTGATACAACTTCATCAATGTTGTCCACATGTCATTTGCCGTGTTCTTCTTGGCAATATGTGGGACCACATGATCCTTCACTTCGTCCATAATTGTTAATTTTAGGCAACTAGGTCCAAATTCCATGTTGTACTGCTCAGATGATGATGCCAATATTTTTATTGGATTCCTCTTTCGGAGAGGTGCAAGATTGATCTAAAGATCATCTTGATCGGATGAGCAGAACATTTATTTTGAATTTATTCCACTTATGTGCAAGGTCGGCCAGAATTATAATGTAGGCTTGGAGCCCCAACAGATGTGTCACACACCCTCACAGATGGATATAAATTAGACAGACTTGGAGGTCGTTTCATCATCCACTCATCACACACTTCTCTCGTGTCTGATTGGTTTGATCACCTTTTGGAGGCTTTTCTTCTCACACGTGTGGAACAACAGCTAGGGTTTCTGGTACGGATCTGTCTAGGGTTTCAGCACAGATTTGACTAGCGTTGACTTTGGTCAAGCTTGGTCCTTTTGACCTCAAACCTTCACCAAACTTCCGATTTTTAAAGGCCGCATTCATTGGCACATATACCGAGGCTAGACGTTGCCCTTTGACCTGCTGTGTTGACTTTTTGCTGTTATTGTTTTGTGTTGACTATGTTGATTAGACAACGTTGACTTTGGGTTGACTTTTGTGGAGCTATCTTGAGGGTTGTGTGACACTTCTGGTTGGCTGACCATGAGGAGAATT
Organism: Pinus albicaulis; assembly: GCA_034641835.2. Lineage (NCBI taxonomy): Eukaryota > Viridiplantae > Streptophyta > Pinopsida > Pinales > Pinaceae > Pinus > Pinus albicaulis. The sequence continues at coordinate 399,215,557 of CM076576.1, forward strand.
TGCTGGTTGAAGCATCCTATTGACCGTTGTAACGCACCACAACACATATTTCGCTGATCAAAAGTTAAGTGTAAATTTTGGCTTGTCTTTCATTGATCTATTGGTATGTTCTATCAGCACTTTACTTTCATGTTTATGTGATTGCTATTTGGTATCGGGTTTGAAGTAAATTTGCATCAAGCATAGAACATCTTCAAAATTTACATGGTATTAGAGCTAAGGTGAAGACAAAGCCCAAGTTTGTGTTAAGAGTAATCACCGTAGAAGTAGTATTTGTCAAGGACTCATGGGTACCTCAAATTAAAATGGCTTCAAAGCTGATGATAAGTTGACTGACAAATCTGACTATCATGCTTGGAAGATATCTTTGGACTTGGTCTTGGAAGATCAAGATGTCATGGACTATGTGCAAGGAAATATCCAAGAACCTCCATCATCTGCACCCGTTGCCACAAAGACGAAGTATAGAAAAGGGGAAATCAAAGCTAAGCTGATTATCCAAGATTTCATCCATAAAAGTTTGGTTGCTTACATCTCTGAACAGGGCACATCTAAGGAGATGTATGATAAGTTGGTCAATATGTTCAGGGCTAACAATGCAAATCAAGTTCTTTTCTTTAAGAACCAATTGAAGAATCTCAAGAAACGCAAGGATGAATTCGTTCAATCCTATTTTCTGAAGTTGACCGAAATCAGGAATAACCTTCTCGCCATTGGGGAAACAATAGCTGATCGAGAAATGGTTCTCATTGTAGTTGGAGGTCTTCCCTTTGAATGGCATGTACTCAATACTACCATTCTCAATAATAATGTGGTTCCTGATTTTGATGAAGTATTGTCGAGATGCACTGAAGAGGAGACAAGAATGATGGAATATGAAAATGAAGGTAATGCTGCCTTCACCGCTCGTGCTAATAAGAACAATGGTGGTCCAAGGAACCATGGAAGACCAGGGCCAAAGGAAAGAAAGGAAGATGTTACACATGTAACAAGTTTGGCCACTATGCTAGAGAATGCCTTAATAGAAAGGATTTTCCCGGGGATGATGATAACAACAACAACAACAACAGTGGGAATGGCAATAAAAGGAACAACAGGTTCAAGGGAAAGAGGAAGGCTCCCTCTGGTCGTAATGGAAATGGGCAACCTTTCAAAAGGTCAAGAAATTCCAGGTATGATGAATCAAATGTTGTTGACAATAAAATAAATGAATTCATTCTTGTATCTTCCCTCTCTGCTGCATCTCCACTCGTTACCTTGGATGTTTGGTTGATTGATAGTGGTGCTTCAAGGCGCCTCACTAGTTTTAAAGAAGCCCTCTCTGCTTTGATTGAGAAGGATACTAATCTGCAAATTATCCTTGAAGATAATGCCACCTATCCCTTGAAAGGGACAGGGACTGTGACCCTCCATTTATCTCAAGGTCAAGTCCTCTGTTTGCAAGATGTATTATATGTACCTGATTTGAAGAAGAACCTTACGTCTATTTCGGCCATGGAAGACAAAGGTTTCAAGGTGGCATTCGTCGATGGAAAGGTATGCATCTGGAAGAAGAGTTTCAAGGAAGCTCTCACTATTGCTTTTAGAGTTGATACACTCTACTAGGTTGGAGGAAGTCCATTGGGGGCTATGACATGTGATACAATTCGTCAAACCGAAATATGGCACCAGAGGTTTGAAAACCTTCATTATAAATCCCTTCCTGAAGCAAAGAAGGTGGTGAGAGGGATTCCCGAATTCAAAAATGATCATGAAGGTGTATGTCAGGGTTGTGCCAAAGGAAAGCATACAAGGGGACCTTTCCCCTCAAGTGTCACAAAGACATCTGATGTCTTGCAAATGATACATTCTGACTTATCTGGTATGCTACCCGTGACATCCTTGGGAGGATGTTCTTATTACACGACGTTTATAGATTACTTCTTTTGCAAGACCTGGATATATTTCTTGAAGAAGAAGGACGAAGCATTCATGTGGTTTCGTACCTTCAAGGCTTTGGTGGAAAATGAAACAGGAAAGAAGATCAATATTTTGAGGACTGATAATGGCATAGAATATGAGTCAAACGAGTTCAATGACTTTTGCAGAGAAGCTGGCATTAAGAGGGAGACCACAACTGTGTATACTCCTGAGCAAAATGGCATTGCTGAAAGAAAGAATAGGACCATTATGGAAGCTGCCCGTGACATGCTATGTGACCAAGGTCTTTTGAAGTTTCTATGGGGAGAAGCTGCGAACACTGCTGTGTACATACAAAATCGATGCCCTCATTCTGTGCTGGACTCCAAAACTCCCGAAGAAGTCTTCTCTGGTAAGAAACCTGATGTTTCTCATTTTAGAGTTTTTGGTTGTCCCGCTTACTTTCATGTATCAAAAGAAAAGAGAAGCAAGCTGGATGCTTCTGAAAAGAAGGGGATGTTTGTGGGCTATAGTGAAACTTTGAAGGCATATAGAATCTATGTGGCTGGTTAAAGAGAAGTGGAGATATGCCACGATGTCACCTTTGATGAAGATGCTTCCCTCAAGAAAGTGATAAATCTTCCTAGCTCCACGGAAGACCATGATGAAAGAATAGGGAAGAATGAAGAGCCGAAGGATGAGATGATGCCCGATGTTGAAGGACCGATGGACCTTATTGATCCACCTCCTTCAATGAAGAGAAGACCCTCATGGCTCAGGGATACTCTCGAGGATTCTGAGAGACATATGGCCCCAAGGGGGACATTCTGGGAAAGCAAGAAGCCGAATAGATACCAAGGGTGGCTAGCAGCCATGAGTACAATCGTACAATCTGAGCCTGGATCATTTGAAGAAGTCGTAAAGCATCAAGTTTGGAAGGATGCTATGCATGAAGAGTACTAGTCCATTATGAAGAATAATGTCTGGGATTTGGTCAGGAGACCAGAGGACAAATCTGTTGTCACCTCGAAATGGCTCTATAAGATGAAGCATGGATTTGATGGTAGTGCTGAAAAGTACAAGGCAAGATTCGTTGCTCGAGGCTTCTCTCAAAAGGAAGGCATGGACTATGATGATATATTTGCACTTGTGGTTTGCTATACCACCATTCGATCCATTATTGCCCTTGCTGCTACACAAGGATGGAGTCTCCATCAGATGGATGTGAAGATCGCTTTTCTACATGGTTCAATAAAGGAAGAGGTGTATGTGGAGCAACCTCTGGGGTTCAAAGTCCAGGATAGAGACTCTCATGTATGTAGGTTGAAGAAAGCCCTCTATGGGTTGAATCAAGCCCCTAGGGCATGGTACGAGAGGATAGATAGCTACTTGATGAAGCTGGTCTTCACTCAAAGTAATGTTGATCTGAACCTTTACTTCAAGGTTGATAGAGGAAAGCCTCTCATTTTGGTTCTCTATGTGGACGATCTCTTCGTGATAGGTGCTGACCCTCTCATTCATCAGTGTAAGAGGGAGCCCGCTTCCGAGTTCGAGATGAAAGACCTAGGACTGATGCATTACTTCCTAGGTTTGGAGGTCTAGCAGAGACCTGACGAGATTTTCCTCTCTCGAGGAAAATATATTGTGAAGCTGTTGGAGAGATTTGGTATGGTGGACTGTAAGTTCGTGTCGACACCGATGGAACTCAACTTCAAGAAGTTGTGTGGAAATGCTGCTGGGCTCGCATTGGGAAATCCTATCGAGTATCGTCAACTTGAAGGAGCATTGATGTTCTTAGTGAACTCCCATCCAGACATATGTTTTGCAGTGAACACTTTGAGTCAACACATGGTTGATCCTCATCACATTCACTGGGTTGGTGCCCAGAATCTCTGGAGATATCTTCGGGCACGATAAACCATGGGCTGAGATACAATCCCGGGAGTTTGAGACTCAATGGATATACTGATGCTGATTGGGCTGGCAGTGTGGTGGATCGCAAGAGCACCTCTAGATGTTGCTTCACACTTGGGCCTGCTTCGATATCTTAGATGAGCAGGAAGCAGAAGTTGGTGGCTTTGAGCACTGCTGAAGCCGAATACATTGCAGCTAGTATGGCCTATTGTGAAGCTATTTGGTTGCAAAAGGTCTTCATTGAGATGTTTGGGCACGTGCTAGATACCACTGTTATCCTTTGTGATAACTAGAGTGGGATTTGTTTGTCAGAGAATCCTGTGTTCCATGATCGATCCAATCATATGGATATCAGGTACCATTTTATCCGGGATATGGTACAGCGAGGCGCTGTAAGGCTCGATCTTATAGAAACTGATGAGCAGGTCGTAGATATTGTCACTAAGCCCTTGGGGAAGGTCAAGTTCCTAACCTTCCGTGAGAATCTTGGAATCGTGGAACGACCCTATTCTGAGGGTCCTGTTGGATGATGAGCTTTGGGAACTCCAGGGGGCCTTGGGGATAGCTTCTTGGAGCTATAAGCAACCACAGGCTACGCTTGCCGAACCTTGTTGGTGTGCTTCTGCCCCACCGTGATGATATTGAGTTGGTTCACCTCTCTTTGATCTGTGTCCTGTATGCATCCTACCCATGGAGTTTCGGACTCACGGGAAGTACCTCTCATCTTGGCCAATGAGGTGAGAAATGTGGATCGAGACTGATAGCAAGACCGATAGCAAGACCGATGGACGCATCAGAGATTTCCATACTCTCTATGTCTAGGATGGCACGTGTCCAACCACTTGATCTGGGATTAAGTTTAGTGAGGTTTAGGACCTCCAACTGACTTTGGTCCAGTTAAACTAACTTCGGGTTAGTATGAGACTCCTTTGAGTCTAGAGGTTTCAGACCTTTGAGCTGATTTCAGGTCAGCTGGGAGTGATGTCTTTGTGACTCACCTTTTGAAATAAAGAAGCCAACAAAGCAAGTTATGGTGATATGACGCACGATGTTTGGATGGCACTGGTGGATGGAGTTCTCCCTAGTTGAGAGGGAGTGTTAATTTTGGGCAACTAAGTCCAAACTCCATGTTGTACTGCTCGGATGTTGATGCCAATATTTTTATTGGATTCCTCTTTCGAAGAGGTGCAAGATTGATCTAAAGATCATCTTGATCGGATGAGCAGAACATTTATTTTGAATTTATTCCACTTATGTGCAAGGTCGGCCATAATTGTAATGTAGGCTTGGAGCCCCAACAGATGTGTCACACACCCTCACAGATGGATATAAATTGGACAGACTTGGAGGTGTCATTTCATCATCCACTCATCACACACTTCTCTCTTGTGTCTGATTGGTTCGATCACCTTTTGGAGGCTTTTCTTCTCACACGTGTGGAACAACAATAAGGGTTTCTAGTACGGATATATCTAGGGTTTCAGCGCAGATTTGACCAGCGTTGACTTCGGTCAACACTTGGTCCTTTTCACCTCAAACCTTCACCAAACTTCCGATTTCTGATGGCCACATTCATTGGCACATATACCGAGGCTAGACATTGACCTTTGACCTGCTGCATTGACTTTTGCTATTGTTGTTCTGTGTTTACTGGACATCGTTGACTTTGGGTTGACTTTTGTGGAGTTGTCTTGAGGGTTGTGTGACACTTCTGGTTGGCTGATCGTGAGGAGACTCTGCTGGTTGAAGCATCTTGTTGACTGTCGTAATGCACCATAACGCATATATTTTGCTAATCAAAAGTTAAGTGTAAATGTTGGCTTGTCTTCCGTCGATCTATTGGTATGTTCTATCAGCACTTTACTTTCATGTTTATGTGATTGCTATTTGGTATTGAGTTTGAAGTAAATTTGCATCAAGCATAGAACATCAATAATCAAGCACTTAACCCATGCTTTATATTCCTCATACTTTAATGATTCAACATCGATATTTCTCTTGGCATGATCTTTGATGTGATACTCATCGAGGACAAATAGGATCCTGGCCTTCCAGATGACAGAGTTAGATGCACCATCTAACCTGTCTTGATCCCTCAATCCATGCGAGGCCATCTCTGCTCAAAAATGTCGAAACGGATGCTCTTCTCCCTTCTTCTGCTGCTGCTCTCATCAAGAGACTGGATTTGGGTTTCTTGGCAATAGAAACCCTCTAGAGAATATGCTCCCTCTGATCAGTGATTTCCTTCTAGGAAATCCTCCACCAATTCTGTCGAATTAGCCCTCTCCAATCACTCCACTGATTGGATCTCAGACTTCTTGGCTAGAGAGTCTGTTGAGGACCTGTTTCCCCTTACTTTGTCAACCTTGCTAGACATTGTTCTGCACCGACATAAGCAATGCCCCACCAGCAACTTCGACGAACAAAACTGCACCTCCAGCCACGATAACTAGCACAACGTCACCTCCTCTCGGATTGCATCATCCTCTTGGGCCTGCGTTAGCTCTGCATGAGCTTAGACATGCTTTGCGTCACCCTTCTGGGCCTTTGTCAGCCTCTGCATCTTCTCTGCGTGAGCTAGATAGGCTCTGCATTAGCCTTGCTGGGTCTGTGCTGTCCCTCTGGTGCTGCACTACCTCTTTCTTGATCTGTGTTGTCTCGGTCGCCTTCCCGCAGAAGAAATATTCGTCACTTCGCTGATGGCTTCCACTCCCCTTGATCTGCAATGGCTTTGATACCATGTGAAAATTCCGGAATCTACTTAACAGAAACTCCTACTGCAAAAATTTGGTTTACTTCTCGTACTTATGTTTTTACATTTACGAGTTAATTTCAAAAAATTTCATAAAACAACGAAGTAAACACATTGCAGATCTACACATACATATAGATCAAGTACTAAAGAATTAAGCACACATGACAAAGGACAAACAATACTTTTGGACAAATGTCCTCAAAAAACACAATGCAGGAAAATCAGTGCAACAACTCTTGAGGGTTTTATTATGATGCAGAATTCTGAATACAAACAAGGGCACCAGTAGTGGTTTTCCCAACAGAGAAATTCCGACAGATGTAACTCTATCTCTGGAGACAAAAATATGGCTAATTCAGCTGAGTATGAGGAACCCTATAGGTGCCTATGCAGTCATTGCATCACCCTTCAGTGTGGTTGAATCACTTTGTCTGATCTGCTGAATACGAGCCCTTTTTGGCCCATTGAAACCCCAACGTTGTAGCCTCTGGCTCTGCATCAACCCATCCTGGCCTGCGTCACCATCTTGTGACTGCGTTAGCCTCTGCGCTGGCTCTGCGTGAGCTTGGCTGGGTCTGCGTAACCCTTGCTGGGCCTACGCTGCCTCTGCGTCACCCTTCCTAGACTGCGCTGCCTCTCTGGTACCGATCTTCCTCTCTACAATTTTATTATCGACCTCGGATTCAAAAATCCCTTTGCTGCTCTGCCCCTTGTTGCACTGCAAGCTCACTAAAAAATTCTTAGCAAATCGCGCCCCAGAATTTTGACTTAGCTCAAGTGCTACCGCTCTGTGTGTCTTCTCCAACTGACCCCAAGCCTTCATTTAATACTTTTCTCATTGAACATTCAACGACCGTGATCTAATCTCTAATCAACGACTAAGATTAGAAAAGACTTGATCCACGTCACTTAGACCATTATCACCCACATGTTTTAATTAATTCACTTTAATTATTTAATTTCCCTAAGTTAGACTTCGGGTCTCCATTAAAATAACTAATTATTTGAATAACTTTCACACCGTGTGGAATTTATCCAAACGATTTCTAGGTCTTGGAGATCTCATGTGTCCTAGCCCCTCCACAATGGTTCGGAGCTAGAGCACATCCAATGCTACCCAAAAATCAATAGTTTGTTGTTTTTTACTCCAATTTGGGCCTTCTTCTTCCAACTCGAGTGTTTGACATATACATCATAGCCCTTGTTTTGTAACTGAGATATAGAGAGCAAGTTCATCCCCAATCCAAGCACATGCAGCACATTGGTAGCCCGAAGCTGATCTCCTGCTTATGTTTGAAAAACTATAGTACCTCTTCCAACAGGGGTACATTTAGTCTTATTTCCCATGGTGATTTGGAAGTTCATCTGTTCTTCTTGGTAGCTTGAGAAACATTCTCATAGTCCCGTCATGTGCGTAGAAGCCTCGTTATCAATATACCAAACCTCGGAGGAAGCAGAGCTTGAAAAGGAAGCGACTTCTTCTTCCAATCTGGAAGTCAACACAGAAATGTTGTGATCCATTATATCTTTTGTGCTTTCTTATTTCCCAGGAGAATTGCATGAGCCCATTCGAGTTGCTGCTCCAGCAGCATCAGGACCATGACTCAATGCAGAATTTCCAACCCTGTTGCTTGATCTCTGCTCTGATTCCATGGGAAAATTTCTAACTTGAAATTCTACTGCAGCAACTGATTTATTTCTCCTACTTCTTTTCCACAATAAATTATTTACAAAACCCTTTAGTAAACATCAAAATAAATTCTACTACAGTTATCGTCTCTTAGAATCTTCTCACCCATATTTCTATTAATTCCATTTAATTATTTTAATTCCCTAAGTTTTAACTTAGGAATCATTAAAATTAATTAATTAATTTAATATAATGTACTTCGGGTGGAATTTCTCCAAATGATTTCTGGGTCTTGGAGATCTCATATATTCTACCCCGTTCACAAAATTTTGGAGCTAAGATGTCAACCGACATGATCAAGGAAGTCTCCAACAAGGGTGATTCCTGTGTCACACTAGGTGTATCTACGAGCTCCCCACAATCTCGTGTGCCCTCATCCTCCAAGTGCAAGGTAGCCATTTTGATGGCTCCCCCCTCTGTTATTCGGTCAGGCTGGAAAGAGGTATCCAACTTTTCCACCCGATCCTGATTCGTGCAATCAGTGGATCCATTATACATGGGAAAAGGTGTCCTCCCAATGGTGCGATGCAACTCTGAACTCTGCATGCTTGACCCCCCATTGTTCCTTCCTTCTTCATCCCACCTGTGTTGGCAGTAATATCCGAAGGACAAAGCCGCTTTGAAATTTTCCCCCATGGACTGCCATTCTCGAAAATAATCTCCCATGGGTATATGATCATGCTGCCTACCTTGCTCACTTGGTAATGGAGGTAAGAATGTAGGCATCATGATCATAGTTGGCCTACTAAAGTTTGGCGGGTGAGTGGCTGGTAAAGGGTGCTCACACTGTTGTGAGATCCTTGAAGTCTCCCCAACTAGGGATTCATGATGGATGCTCTCATTCCTATTATGTTTCTTGAGTCTTTCCAACATTCCCTTTTGTCCTTTGGCTAAATCATTTAGGGCCTAAAAGATGCTACCAAATGTTGCTTCCCCTTTGCTCCTTGACTCCCCCATATTTGCCACCTATACTGCCTACCCTCCTTGCTCATAGGAAAAGATCCCCACGGCTGAACCAAGAACAAAGCTCTGATACCACTGTAATATCCCAAATTGGTATTAACAGTAGTAAAAGTGCAAATAGACTAAAAGCTATGGCAACAGAAAATAAATCATCAAAACATGTAAACTGGAGCCAAAAACAACTACTGAGCCATTTTATTAAATTGAATGGAATGAGTACAATATTGTTGCTGGAAAGATTGTACCTGGGCCTGCTCAATGCAGGCTGAAGCACAATTCAAACCCAAGCTAAATATCCTGCTGGAAGTGGCTCTACATGGCTCTGTCTCTGCGCTGCCTAGCCCAGAAATATTGTTGTTGCTCCACTGAATCTGCTACTAGAGCCTAGAATAGTGCTCAGAAAATTCTGGGCTTTTAACCACGGTCTGTGCTCAAGAAACCACAATAACCCACGAAGTATTTTGCCAAATATTGACCTCGGAATTTCTCCCTAATTTTCCCTTAGCTCCTCCTCTAGTTGCTAACTGAGTTGGGATCCTGGTTTTCCCTCTTAATTCTACCTAGAAAATTCTTCCAAATTAATCTTGGCCTCTCAATAAACCCAAAAAAACCCAGAAAGGGTTTATCCTAGTTTTGACTTCGGAAATTGGCCCTCTTAGGCTTGGCATAATGAACTGCTGGGGGAAATCGAACCACCGGAAGAATCTGCTAGGAAATGTCTCCGGAATGCTGCAATAAACTTTGGTAGGAGGTGGCTTGCCTCCTCTCCAATTCCCTTCTCTCCAACCTCTCGACTCAAACTCCTCACTACACTGCGTCCTCCACTGCGTAGTATGCTCCTCCTCTACGCAATCCAGAAATGGCTACGCTTCCTCCTGATGTTGTTGGTAGAAAATTCCCTCACAAAAGGGTGGAACTTCTCTCCTAAGTCGGCACTCGAAGTCCCCCAAGGTAGAGGTTGAGATCTTCACTTGAAGATCTCGTGTGCTAAACAACATTGCAGACTTGGCTCTTCGGCTCAAATGTGCTCTGTCAAAATGACAAGAAGAAAACAGCTGAATGAATGAATGACCAAATGAGCCTTCCCTTATTCCTTTTATCTATTGAGGCCCAATGTATGCCTTGGGTCCCACCTTGCCCTACGTTTCCTGTCTTCGGCCAATCACGTGTTGCCTTCCTCTAGCCAATCCCACGCTGTCATTTTCGTGCCTCTTCTACGCTGTCACCTAAGGCCAACTTGACCCCACCACTAGAGCAACAATTTTCCCTTAGGGACTTTAGGAAAAGACTTTATTTGGCCTAATTATTAATTGTGGTTCCCCTACCCACTTTATTTCTGCCCAACATTAGGATTTGCCAAAATTAATCAAAATTAATATCCCAATTAGCTCACTGCTAATTTGGGGATATTACAATTTCACCTTTGCACTTTTCTTATTTTTCTATTGTTTGGATCATTTTTAGGTCGGCTTCTAGGGTTTCCAATGGTGCACCTCTTGATGGTGTTTGTACTCTTCTTATACTATTTATTCTTTTCGAACTCTTGATCTTTATTCATGTCATGACAATGGATCTGCCTGGTGGTTTTGAAATGTCGACAGAAACTCCCAAATCTGTGGATCTTTATCCTGGGATAATTTTCGTATCTAATGTTGGAAACAATACATGTAAATCCCAAGGAGCCATCCTTTATACATGAAAATTCAAAATATATGATAAATGCAATTTCGTCCTTTTTTCACAATAGAATCACCAAGGTGAGTTATCAAATGCCTTCACAATGGTGCTTGTCCCACCTCACAAGTATCAAGTGTTTAGAAGCTATAATAACAAGGCCTTTGTTTTTCCAATGGAATCGCTTAGATGGAAATATCTTCAAGCTTGGACTTCATGCAATATCGTCTTCTGAGAAATGGACTTTCTTCTCAACAATGAAGCAAAAATGTTACAGCAAAATCTTGCACTTCTTGAGATAATGTTCAAAAGCTCAAGTGTTAAATTTTTAGATTGTTCTATATCGTATCAATTACTTTAGCCCAAATTACTTCTTCATAAATAATGCATCCAATTATTAGCAGTATAATCATTCATAAACTGTAACTGAAGATAGAACAATATATGCAGTAATAAAGAAGACAACAACACAACCATAAGAGACAACAAAGTGGTCCAAGACGAGGGAAAAACCCCACAAGGGGGAAACCCTTTCAAATATTCTTCTTCAATAGATCGTCATAAAACGTTTTCAGTAGAGAGTACAATGAGCCCAATACATATGCAGCAGAAATACATAGATTAGATCTACAAATCTACAACATCAAGAGACAAGTATCCAATAGATCACCGAATCCAACTGATATCAACTGTCAAATCCTAGAACTGTATCCAGGATGCTACCAAAGACTAATTGCGTGCCTGTGTGACTGAGTGAATGATGTCTAGAAGCGTTGCACAAGCAATAGAGGTTGATCTAACTCAGATATGCTTAGAAAAATCCTTAGTCGCACCCACAAGACGTTGTGCCTGCATCTATCGCTCCCTGGCCGCAGGAAGGTCACTCTATGCTTGCGACTTTGGCCCGGATCAACCCGATCTAGCCCTAGAACCCTAGCTGCGACCTTGCCACGTTGTGCCTGTGGCTATGGCACCCTGGACGCTACCTTGCCACGCTGTGACCGCGACAATGACATTCTGGATGCTACCTTGCCACACTGTGATCGCGACTATGGCACCCTGGACGCTACCTTACCACGCTATGATCGCCGCTATGGCGCCGTGGATGCTACCTTACCACGCTGTGCCCGCGGCTAGAGCCCGATTTCAGTAGTTTTGTGCCTGCGGCTATGGCCCAGAAGCCCTGGTTCAGAGCAAGCCTCTCAACTGTGATTCCGTACCCCATGCGAGCTTCTTCCATCGAACCTGTACGAGCCAAAACATAATAGATGAACCAAGACAAAAAGTGCAAGAAGAAAATCTTATGAGCGAATGTGCAAGAATGAGCTTGAGGCCGCTTCTATTTATGGCTTTTGTGAGGGACCGCTTGGGGCTTTGACTAAATCCACATGTGCTTAGGCCGACACATTCGATTTCATTTTAATAAATAAAATAATTCATATTTTAACATTTTCTTAACCGATTGGGGCAATCTATAGGTCGATTTTGGTCCTATCGAAAAGAGGAATCTAATGCAATTATAATCTTGATCGTGTGAGCTGTCCAAAGTGGAATTTGACCCTAGTTGCAAAAATTAACACTCCCTCTCAATTAGAAAGAATTCCACTTGGTAACCTATGGCTGTAGATATTCACATCATGGTGTCGTCATGCTAAGATTGTCACTGCTCAACTCCATCTGCCGAAACTTTCTTGGATCTAGAAGAAGAAGAATTGGGGAGCAATAGCTTCCACCCATACCAAGCAATAGGATAACACATCATACATGGGAGCAAATCTTCAGCCCTAGATTCTCAAAAGGGGAGCAACTCTCAACCCAATCCTATTGCATACTGATCTTCCCATCAATGACCCTCAATAGTCATGTGGTAGAACACTTGCATCATAATTGACTTGGGTTGTACACCCCAAGTACACTCTCGACTCATTGCCAAACGAGGAGCAGTATTCCCAACAAGCCTTTCTTGAGGGTATGATGCCAACTGGGGTATACTTTGCATAGACCAGATAGGGGAGCAACATCTCAACCTTGGGTAACTGATAGGGGAGTACCCTATTGTCTAGAGATCTCTCAACCCCAAGTGCCCTCTATCTCAATTTCTAACCCTGGGAGCTCAACCAAGGTAGGAAGAGTTTGCTCAGTGTCCTCGATCAACGACACCCCTTTTTCGGAGGGGCTACATCAATCAGTCCAAGTTGTTATATGAAGTCCAAGAACTTTCCTTTTATGTAGTGCCTTGGTGAGAATATATGCTATCCGCTCGTCAGTCGATATTGGGTAGAGTTTAACAACTCCTCTCTACACCATGTCACGAATAAAGTGATATCGAATCTCAATGTGCTTGGACTTGTCATGAAACACGGGGTTCTCTGCCAAACAGATCTCTTGTTGTCATAGAATATCACTGTGGTATCTAAAAATTGACCAAATAGCTCACCAAAGAGCTTCCTTAACCACACAGCTTCGTAACTAGTCGTGCTAGCAGCAATGTATTCTGCTTCCGCGGTGCTCAATGCTACCGAGTTTTGCTTCTAGCTCATCCAAGATATCATGGCGAAACCAAGACTAAAACAACATCCAAATGTACTCTTTCTGTCAGTAACATTTTCTGCCCAGTTAGCATCAGTGTATCCATGAAGTTGAACGTCTCCAGCAGAATATCTCAGACCAAGTGTCATTGATCCATGTAAGTATATCAATACATGTTTGGAAGCATTCCAATGTGCATGAAGGGGCTCAGTCATGAATTGAATCAATGTGTTGACTGCATAACATATATTTCGACAGGTGTTCACAAGGAACATCCGAGCCCCAATTAGTTGTATGTATTCATATGGATTTTCTAGATCAGGTCTAGCTGCTTTTCCACACAAATTCTTGAAATTCATCTCCATCAGAGTAGGCATGGATTTTCACTCAGTCATACCAAAAATTTCCAACAACTTCACAACATACTTTCCCTGTGAGAGAAAGATTTCGCCAGGCCTTTGCCACACCTCAAGGCCCAAAAATTAGGGCATAAGTCTAAGGTCTTTCATCTCGAATTCAAAGGCTAGCTTCCTCTTACATTCATTCATCAAAGGTTCACTTCCTGTCAAGAATAGATCATCAACATATAGAACCAAAATTAGTGGCATACCTTGGACAACCTTAAAATAGAGGTTGGGATCAACATTGCTTCTTGTGAAGCCCAACTTCATTAAATAACTGTCAATGCATGCATACCAAGCACGGGGAGCTTGCTTCAAACCATAAAATTCTTTCTTCAACTTGCAAACATGCGTTCTGCGATCTTCCACTTCAAATCCATGTGGTTGTTCAACATATACCTCTTCTTATAACATGCCATGAAGGAAAGTGGTATTTACATCCATCTGATGAAGGGTCCATCCTTGACTAGCATCAAGGACAACTATCGAATGCATGGTTGGGTATAGAGCCACAGGTGCAAATATGTCATCGTAATCTTCTCCCTCTTTCTGAGAGAAACCTTGAGCTACAAACCTTGCTTTGTATTTCTCAATATTGCCATTGATTCCATGTTTGATCTTGAATAGCCATTTTGAAGTCACAACAGACTTCTCATGCGGTCTCGGCACAACATCCCAAACATCGTTTTTCACAATAGATTCATATTCTCGGCCATAGCATCCTTCCACACTTGTTCTTTGACGACTTCTTCGAATGAGGATGGTTCAACTTGAATCATAGTGCTCATGGCAGCTACATATCCCTGATACCTGCATGGTTGTTTTCTTTCTCTGAATGACCTGTGAATGGGAGCATTTCTTTCATTATCTAGTAGAGTGTCGCGAAGCCAAAGTAGTCTCTTCCTTGTAGGAGGATCACTTAGATCATTATTGAATCTGAATACTTTGATTCTTTTCCTTGATTGATTTTCGATCAAAGCTTTGAATTCTTGGAATTTGTGAAAGGCTTCATCCTTGTGCTTAAGGCTATATATCCATGTGTTTCTTGAGAAGTCATAAATGAAGGTGATGTAGTAGATATGACCACCAATTGAATACACAAGCATTAGAGCACATATATCTGAATGAATGAGATGGAGGATGTCAATTGTCTTGTTATTACTGGAAGGGAATGGTCCCCTGGTTTTCTTTCCACTCACGCAACGTGGACAAACTCCATCATGATGAGCTTGAACATGGGAATACCTGAGACTAGTTTCTTCAATTTTGGAAGAGCATTATAGTGTAGATGAGGTACCCTGTGGTGCCACAATTCGCTCAGATGATTGGTGTTATGAACAATGCTAGAAGTGGCCTTCCTGTGACTTTATAGAGCCCTTCAAATCTCAGACCTAATGTGAATGCATGTTTCATATGTGAATCAGTAGACCAAGTCAATACTTTTCCATTGATGAAGGGAACCCTCATCCCCTTATCTTCTAATGTGGATATAGAAATCAAATTCTTCATTAGATCTGGCACATACATAACACCATGTAGTAATACTGATTCCCCTGAATTCACTGAAATTTAACATATCCAAAACCTTTTACGGGATGAGTGGAGTTATCTCCAAGAATGATTTTCAGCTTAGTCTCCCTCTCTACTAGATTAGAAAGGACTTCCTTGTAACCGGAGAAGTGATGAGTGGCCCCACTATCAACCAACCAACTATCCCACGAATTTGGTGGAGAAGATCTAGTAAGTGCAGAAATGAGAATTTATTTAGATTTATTCACAACATTACTTTCATACTTGGGAGCCCTTGACTTCTTTTGAGGAGGATGTTCTTCTTCACGATCGCTTGAAGAACCTCTTCTTCTCCTTTCATATATTCTGTCACGGTTGTTACTTTGATTGTCTCTTCTCCTTTTATTATTATTGTTGCTTCTGGTGTGGTATCATGGTCTCTCTCTCTTCTTAGGACAATCACATGCATAATAACGTATCGTCTGACTCGGACATAGAAGGACCATCTAGAATATCCTTGTCATCATCTTATTCCTTGGGAAGAGGAGGCAGAGGAAGGTCTCTTGCTTTACCAAGAGCTACATTTTCATCGAAAGTTACGTCCCTGCTAATTTGGACTGTCCTTTGACTAGGAATATATATTTTGTATTCCTTAGAGTTTTCACAATAACCCACAAACATACCTTTTCTTCCTGTAGCTTCCAACTTGTTTCTTTTGTCCTTCGGCATGTGAAAGAGTATAGGGCATACAAATATATGAAGATGGCTTATGTCGGGCTTGTTACTCGTGAATATTTATTCAGGGGTCCCTTTTTTCGGTGCTTGATGAGGCACTCGTCTTTGAACATATACAACAACATGTGTGGCTTCAACAGACAAAAACTTTGGTACCTTTTGATCATGAAGCATGGCACGAGTAGCTTCCAATATAGACCAATTCTTCCTTTCAGCTATGCCATTCTGTTCAGGTGTATATGGCACAATAGTTTCCTTCTTGATCCCTTCTTTCTTGCAGAATGCTATGAATTCTTTTGACTTGTATTCCCCTCCATTATTGAATTTGAATACTTTGATTCTTTTCCCTGATTGATTTTCGATCAAAGCTTTGAATTCTTGGAATTTGTGAAAGGCTTCATCCTTGTGCTTAAGGCTGTATATCTATGTCTTTCTTGAGAAGTCATCAATGAAGGTGATGTAGTAGAGATGACCACCAATTGAATGCACAAGCATCAGACCACATATATCTGAATGAATAAGATGGAGGATGCCAATTGTCTTGTTATTACTGGAAGGGAATGGTCCCCTTGTTTTCTTTCCACTCGTGCAACGTGGACAAACTCCATCATGATGAGCTTGAACGTCGGGAATACCTGAGACCCATTTCTTCAATTTCGGAAGAGCATTATTAGTGTAGATGAGGTAGCCTACAGTTCCACAATTCACTCAGATGATTGGTGTTATGAGCCAATGCTAGAAGTGGCCTTCCTGTGACTTTATAGAGTCCTTCAAATCTCAGACCTAATGTGAATGCATGTTTCATATGTGAATCAATAGACCAATTCAATACTTTTCCATTGATGAAGGGAACCCTCATCCCCTTATCTTCTAATGCGGATATAGAAATCAAATTCTTCATTAAACCTGGCACATACATATAACCATGCAGTAATACTGATTCCGCTAAATTCAACTGAAATTTAACATATCCAAACCTTTTACGGGATGAGTGGAGTTATCTCCAAGAATGATTTTCAGCTTAGTCTCCCTCTCTACTAGATTAGAAAGGACTTCCTTGTAACCGGAGAAGTGATGAATGGCCCCACTATCAACCAACCAACTATCCCACGAATTCGGTGGAGAAGATCTAGTAACTGCAGAAATGAGAATATATTCAGATTTATTTACAACATTACTTTCATACTTGGGAGCCCTTGACTTCTTTTGAGGAGGATGTTCTTCTTCACGATTGCTTGAAGAATCTCTTCTTCTCCTTTTATTATTATTGTTTCTTCTGGTGTTGTATCATGGTCTCTTTCTCTTCTTAGGACAATCACGTGCATAATTACGTTTCTTGTGGCAATTAGAACATTCGATATGGGATAGCAATCTGTCATTCTTCCTTTTGAACTTTGACAAGGAGGTTTCCTTGAAGGACCCCCTTTTGTCATGAGCGATGTTTCTGAATCCCACCTCTTGCTATCATTCTTGATTCTTCTTTAGTAAGCTTCCCAACAATTTCATCAAATGACGGGAGGACATTACTGTTGCTGATTGTAGTAATGAAGGTTTCCCATACAGGAGGGAGACCTCTAAGGGTCGCGACAACCAACTCTCTGTCAGGCACATTCTCTCCAACCCTTTGTAGTTGATCTCTTAGACGACAAATCCTCATAGTGTATGATGGAACAACTTCTCCTTTGTTCATCTTCATTTCCTTGAGTTGATCTTTCAAGGTGATGATTTAGATTGTTGATTTCATACATGTCGACTATCTTGTCATACATGTCTTTAGATTTTCTTAATTTCCCAACATATGCAAGTAAATGATCTTGTAAAGCATCAGCTATAATTTGCTTTGCTTTGGACTCACCTTTCTTGTACTTGTTCTTGAGAGAGGCGAAGGTATTTTCTGGAGGCTCAGGCATCCTTCCTTGAATGTATTCTAACACATCATTGTTGTCGGCTATGATCTCCAACTTG
Organism: Pinus albicaulis; assembly: GCA_034641835.2. Classification (NCBI taxonomy): domain Eukaryota; kingdom Viridiplantae; phylum Streptophyta; class Pinopsida; order Pinales; family Pinaceae; genus Pinus; species Pinus albicaulis. Next base: position 399,233,591 of record CM076576.1, read on the forward strand.
ACTTTCCATGCATCACCCAACTTTTCATGCTCCTTGAAGGTATAGGAATACATCTTGACTTTGGCAAGTAGATCTGCTTTCTGAAAATGAGGCCTTCACTGCTTGTCTTCTTTTGGGCTTGACCTTCACCTTAGCTCTGATACCATGTTAAATTTTCAGAATGTTCTATGTTGTATCAATAACTTTAGCCCAAATTACTTCTTCATAAACAATGCATCCAATTATTAGCAGTATAATCAATCATAAATTGTAACTTAAGATATAACATATGCAGTGATAGAGAAGACAAAAACACATCCATAAGAGACAGCAAATTGGTCTAAGACTAGGGAAAAACCTCACAAGGGGGAAACCCTTTCAAATCTTCTTCTTCAAAAGATCGTCATAAAAAGTTTTCAGCAAACAATACAATGAGTGCAATACATATGCAACGGAAATACATAGACGAGATATATAGATCTTCCGATCTACAACATCAAGAGAAAAGGATCCAATAGATCACCAAAGCCAACTGATATCAATAGTCAAATCCTAGATTTGAATCCAGGATGCTATCAAATACTGATTGCGTGCCTCTGTGACTGGGCGAATGATGTCTGGAAGCGTTGTGCAAGCAACAAAGGTTGATCTAACTCAGATCCACTAAGAAAAACCCTTAGTTGCACCCACAAGACGTTGTGCTCACGGCTATAGTTCCTTGGACGTAGGAAGGACACTCTATGTCTATGGCTCTAGCTCGGATCAACTCATTCTAGTCCCAGAACCCTAGTCGCGACCTTGCCACACTATACCTACGACTATGGCACCCTAGCCGCTACCTTGCCACGTTGTACCCGCGGCTAGTGCTCGATTACAATAGTTTTGTGCCTGCGACTATGGCCCGGAAGCCCTAGTTCAGAGCGAGCCTCTCGCCTTTGATTCTGTACCTTGCGCGAGCTTCTTCCATCGAACTTGTGCGAGCCAAAACAGAATAGACGAACCAAGACAAAGAGTGCAAGAAGAAAATATTATGAGCAAATGTGTAAGAATGAGCTTGAAGTCGCTTCTATTTATAGCTTTTGTGAGGGCCCGCCTGGGGCTTTGACCAAATCCACATTAGAGGAAATTTCAGCCTAAAAGTGGCCTCCTAAGGAAAAATAATAAAATAATAGTTAAAATATTAAAATAAGAGTTATGAATTTTGGAGGGAAAAGAATAAAAAACTATTTTTTTTAATTGTATTTTTGGCTTATCTCCTTATAGGGTTACTCAAATTTCAAGTGTAGACACTCATTGAATGTAAAATTAAATTCCACATCCAACGAGTACTTAGTATGCATACTTTTGAGAAGACCCACATTGATAAAAATTGTAGATACAATAAAAAAGCGTTTTTTAACACGTTTTTTTAATGTGTGCATTTTTTTATCAATGTGGATATTCTCAAAAGTGTGCATAATGGGTACTCATTGGATGTGGAATTTAATTCCGCATCCAACGAGGGTCTACACTTGAAATTTGAGTAAACCTATAAGGACATAAGCCAAAAATACAATTAAAAAAAGTAGTTTTTTGTCTTTTCCCTCCAATATAATTACATGTACCTATTTTTAAATTTAATGGATTTTGATTGATTTACATATTATGACATGGAAATTACATGAAAATTTCATGGGAACTTTTAGGCTCAAATTTTCTCTAATGCATGTGCTTAGGCCGACCCAATCCATTTCATTTTAATAAATAAAATAATTCATATTTTAACTTTCGCTTAACTGATTGGGGTGATCTATAGGTCGATTTTGGTCCTCTCGAAAAGAAGAATCTACTGAAATTATAATCTTGACCGTCTGAGCTATCCAAAGTGGAATTTGACTCTAGTTGCAAAAATTAACAATTGTCACCTCATAAACCCTCTTCGCACTTTTGGCTAGCTCTCCTTCGACTCAAGGTGGGTTTCATTGGGATAGGAATGCTAGGGCTTGGTAGTTCCAAAGTTTGAGTTCAAAGCTTCCTATTATGAAATATCCATGATTGCAATGATTGGATATTATTCTCCTATCTTGTGCAATTTATTTGTCTTCTTTAAATTAATATTAGGGAAAATATCAAATAATTTATAATTGCAATCTTCACAAAAAAAGATGTCGCAGAAGATAAAATACGTAACTAAAAAATATGCACACACAATAAAATTGACATTGTTGTTTTTGGAAAAATGTCCTTGGAAAAAACCTTGAAGGGACAACCAAAGCAATAGATGAGGGTTTTATTATTATCTTCAACAATTTAGGAGAAATTACAACTAGTTTCCTTTCACTGGAAAACCTTTGACAAACACTGATCAAAACTAGAAAAATAATCTAGAGACTAATTGTCTCCCTCTGTAATCAACTTGACCTCCTCCTAGCCACTTGCACTTGTGAAAATTTTTGAACCTAAGTTACAGAAACCCTACTGCAGTTCTCTGATTTACTTTTCCTACTAGTTCAATTTAGTTAACAAGTTATTTTTCCGAATTATTCAACAAAACATCAAAGTAAATACTACTGCAACCTGCACATGCATATAGATCATTTATTGAAGCATAATGCACACATGAGAAATGACACAGTATTTTTTGGACAATGTCCCCGGGAAAACCCAATGCGGGGAAATCGGTACAGCAACGTTTAGAGGGTTTGTTTATTAAGCATAATATTTGAATACAATCAAGGGTACCAGCAGTGATTTGTCCAATAGCGATATCACAACAAAAGTACCTCTATCACTCGGCGATAGAAAATATAGCTGATTTAGCTGAGGCTCCACACGTTCTGAATCATTGAATATGAGCCCTTTATGGCCCACTGGAAATCTCAGTGCTGCCTCTCTCGACATTGCGTTAGCTCTGCGTAGCTGCTAGAGCCTCTGCGCAACACAGGCTGCTCCCACGTCACCCCTTTGGGCTTAGCACTGCCTCTGCATCACCCTGAAGGGCCTGCGTCAGCCTCTGCGCTACCTCTGCATGAGCTTGGCTGGGCTACGTCCATCCTGCTGGGTCTCTGCGCTGCCTAGTACGGATCTGCCTCTCTACTTATGTATTATCGACCTCAGATCTGAATAATCCCTCGTTGATATACCCCTCACCAACACTGCAAGCTCACTCGAAAATTCTCAGCAAATCGTGCCCCAAAATTTCGACTTAGCTCAAGTGCTATCCTTCTGTGTATCCTCCAACTGACCCCAAGCCTTCCTTTAATAGTTTTCTTGTTGAACATTCAACGATCGTCATCTAATCTCTAATCAACGACTAAGATTAGAAAAGACTTGATCCTCGTCACTTAGAACATTCTCACCCACATGTCTAAATTAATTCACTTTAATTATTTATTTTCCCTAAGTTAGACTTAGGGTCTCCATTAAAATAATCAATATTTTGAATAACTTAGGCTGCTGGTGGAATTTATTCAAACGATTTCTGGGTCTTGGAGATCTCGTGTGTTCTAGCCCCTCCACAAAGTTTCAGAGCTAGAGCACATTCGATGCTACCCAAAATCACAACACTCCCTCTTAGCAAGGAATGTGCTTTAGCAACACTTCACTCTAGAAGCATTACTCTTATCTCTTGCATTGGGCCCCTGCGCTGCTGATTCTCGACTGCTGCCCCTCATCCATTGCGCTGTTGCCAATGACTCTACCACAATCATTGCCTCATCTGTACTGCAACTCCCTCTCGAATGTTGCATCATGATTCCCATAGCACTGCCAATGCTAACTGCTGCACTGCAACTCAGTTGTTGATAAGTAAGCAACTGAAGGACATCACCCAAAACACTGACAAACAAGTCAGTTTGGCTGCATCTCGATATTGAAGCACCCTCTGTTGTTGCTCTCCATTGACCCTCTGAAGCTTTGCGTTGTGTGCTGCTTTGCACTACGTAATTACTGCCTCTGCATTGTTTAAATCCCATCAGCCTCTGCGCTGCTGAAATCCCATAAGCCTCTGCACTGCTGCTTCCATGCTGCGGTTGCCTCTCCTCTGCGTTGCTCCAGTCTTTAGCGTCCCAGAATTGCCAAAGTGCCTCCATGATCCTCTGCACCAGCTAACTGTAGTCATCCTGCTATTGTCTTTAAGGGCTCCCGTAGCTCGTATGTGATCCAAGAGTTTGGGCACCTCAAGGATCCTGCCACCCATCTACAGTTCAAGGGAACTACAGATCAATGTCACCCCACCTCTTCTCTCGAGGTACATGAGCACTCATGGCAACATCGTCATCACTGCCACTATCCCCTTTAGCTGCCGCAACCTTGGAATCAGAATCTTCCTTAATCTTCTTCTTCTGAGGACAAGTATTGGCGATGTACCCCAATTTGCCACATCTGAAGCACCGTACCTTTGAGAGGTCCTTCTTCTTCTTCCCTTGCTATTGCCTCTGTCCCTTTGATGCGAGAGTTGCATCTTCCTCCTCCTCTTTCTTTATCTTGGCTTCTCCATTGCTGCTGCCCCTCTTGGCTATTCTCCTGATTTCTTCCTGACAAAGGATTGCCTACATGTCCTTCCAATTTGGAAGTTGTGCTCTGCCCAAAATACTTTGGACAAATGTCTCCCAATCATCGGTGATTGCATTCAAGGAATTCCTCACCAAGAGATTGTCATCAGGAGTTGCCCCCATTGCAACTAGCTGATCTCGGATAGCCTTCAATATAAAGAGGAATGGATTGATCTCCTCTCCTTGTACATCGCAAACAGTCGCATCTGATTCTCTAGAAGCATCTTCCTTTGGATGGAGCTACCTTGATACAACGTTTCCAGTGCCTGCCACATTTCATTTGTCGTTTTCTTCTCGGCAATATGTGGGACCACGTGATCCTTCACCTCATCCATGATCAAGCGCTTATTCCGCGCCTGATTTTCCTCATACTTCCTTAGAGGATCAGTATCAACTGGAACGACCACAACCCTCTCGGCATTTTCTCTGATATGATACTCGTCAAGTACTGACAAGATTCTAGCTTTCCAGATGAAAAAGTTAGACACACCGTCCAACCTATCCTGATCTCTCAATCCGTGCAAGGCGATCTGTGCTCAAAAAATTTCGAAGTAAAAAGGCTCTTCTCCCTTCTACTGCTGCTACTCTCAGCAAGAGATTGGATCTGGGTTTATTGGCGATAGAAACACTCTAGAGACTATGATCCCTCTGACTAGCGATTTCCCTCCTGGAAATCCTCCACCAACTCTGTCGAATCAACCCTCTACGATCACTTCACTGATATAATCTCAAATTTCTTGGCTAGAAAATATGTTGAGGATCTGTTCCCCCTTACTTTGTCAACCCTGCTAGACACTATTCTGCACTGGTAGAAATAATGCCCCACCAGCAACTTCGAAGATCAGAAAACTGCACTTCTAGCCACGACAACTGGTACAACGTCACTCCTTTCTTGACTGCGTCACCCTCTTGGGTCTGCATCAGCCTCTGCATCATCTCAACGTGAGATTGACAGGATCTGCGAACCTCACCCTTCTAGGCCTGCGTCAGCCTCTCCGTCAGCTCTATGTGAGCAGACAAGCTCTGTGTCACCCCTATTGGGTCTGCGCTGTCCCTCTGGTGTTGCGTTGCCTTTTTCTGGATCTGTGAGCTTCAGCCGTCCTCCTACAACAAAAAATCTTTAGCTCTTTGCTGATGGCTTCAACTTGATCTACAATAGCTCTGACACCATGTGAAAAATTCTGAACCTAAGTTACAAAAACCCTACTGTATTTTTCTGGCTTACTTCTCCTACTTGTTCGATTTAATTAACAAGTTATATTTCTGAATTATTCAACAAAACATCAAAGTAAATACTAATGCAGCCTAAACATACATACAGATCATTTACTGAAGCATAATGCACACATGACAAAGGACACAGTACTTTTTGGACAATGTCCCCGAAAAAACCCAATGCAAGAAAACCGATGCAACAACTCTTAGAGGGTTTGTTTATTAAGCAGAATATCTGAATACAATCAAGGGCACCACTAGTGGTTTTCCCAACAGAGAAATCACGACAAATGTACCTCTATCACTCAGAGACAAAAAATATGTCTGATTCAGCTGAGGCTTCACACCTTCTGAATCACTGAATACGAGCCCTTTCTGGCCCACTGGAAATCCCAGCGCTGCCTCTCCCAGCATTTTGTCAGCTCTGCGTAGCTGCTAGAGCCTCTGCGCAACACAGGCAGCTCCTGTGTCACCCCTTTGGGCTCAGTGCTGCCTCTGTGTCACCTTGAAGAGCCCATGTTAGCCTCTGCGTGAGCCTAATTGGGCTACGTCCCTCCAGCTGGGTCTTTGAGTTGCTTTGTACGGATCTGCCTCTCTGCCTATGTATTCTCGACCTTGGATCTGAATAATCCTCGTCGATCTACCCCTCAAGAGCACTGCAAGCTCACTCGAAAATTCTCAGCAAACCGCACCCCATAATTTCGACTTAGCTTAAGTGCTACCGCTCTGTGTATCTTCCAACTGACCCCATACCTTCCTTTAATACTTTTCTTGTTGAACATTTAACAACCGCCATCTAATCTCTAATCAACGTCTAAGATTAGAAAAGACTTGATCCCTATCACTTAGAACATTCTCATCCACGTGTCTAAATTATTTGACTTTAATTATTTAATTTCCGTAAGTTAGACTTAGGGTCTCCATTAAAATAATTAATATTTTGAATAACTTAGGCTTTGGGTGGAATTTCTCCAAACGATTATTGGGTCTTGGAGATATCGTGTGTTCTAGCCCCTCCACAAAGTTTCGGAGCTAGAGCACATCCGATGCTACCCAAAATCTCAACATCACTTCCACTTGGAACTCACTATTCTCCTGAAATTCATAGATCTGGCTCAGGATAATTCATACTGCTACAGGATTACTTCCCAGCAAGTCATCCTGTCTCCCTCTGCCTCTTGAATCCACTCACTTTGCCTCCGAACAATAGAATCAACCTCTGGCAACTAAAACACGATCTCCTCAAGCAACTCACACTGGGAAATCTGGCTACTCGCACTAGCTGATGCGACCTCCTCTTCCTGTCTCCCTGACATTGGAAATTACCGAGGAAATCTCCTCCAGACTCCTACTTCGAAATCTCTACTGAAACTCCTACCTCTGATGCTTCCCTAGATTCAATTGTGCCTTTAATGAATACCTACAATTGGGTAGTCAAACTACTGAAATGATACTCGTTGCCTTCTGCAAATGCTTCAACCTGCTCTTATAATCTCTTTTTGGAGTTTCAACGAACACGGTCACTTCTCAACTGATGGCTAAGATCGTCTTGATTCCGTCAATTAACTTTTCTAGAAGTCTCTAGAGAAAAATCAAACTTCCCCAATTAATTCACTTTAATTAACCAATTTTCCTAATTTGCACTGATGAAATATTTAATTATTGGCTAATTAATTTAATTGTGGTGTCTCTAAGTATTTTCTTGTGAAACCTTTTCTAGGTTTTAAAGATCTCGTGTTCCATAGCGTCTTAGACACCATAGAGACTAGAACATCTGTTCACTGCTATCAAAACATAACACTCCAACGAGAAGGTGTTCTCCACTATACCCATCTGCTCCCTGAAGTAGACAAACTTTTCCCTTCTGAAGGCCTTCATGAGTATATATCGACCACTTGTTGGTCTGTGTGAACATGTTGTAGCTGAACTGATACACATTGCACACAATCATTGATTCACCCGATACATGTTGTAACTGAGCAATCCTATGCTGCCACTATGCTATTCTGATCTCATATTGTTGATGCCTCTATCTTGGAGTCTCTCTGGCTGAAACTGAATCTTGCTCTCTACACTTGGCCAATTCACAATGCCTTCCTCTTGCCTGAGCGTTTTTTCCATCACTGCACCTATGTGTATTGATATCTTCACTGATCTACTAAGTCACTACAACTGGCTCTACTATGTGTATATGATTTTTCCTTCCTCATCAAGTTTTGGCAATATTGTTTGAACTGGGAGTTTTTCACCTATAACCTTCTTTAAGCATGAAACATGGAAAACTGGATGCACTCGAGAAGAAGCAAGAAGCTCCAATTTGTATGCCATAGTACCAATCTTTTGCAACACCTTGTAAGGACCATAGTGCTTTGGCGATAATTTATTATCCTTCTTAGCTTGCTTGAGGGACATTTGTTCGTATGATTGTAGCCATAAAAATACCCAGTATCCTACATCAAAACTTCTCTCGCTGCGATGTTGATTTGCTTGTTTCATTCGATTTTGTGCCAAATTTAGGTTATCCTTTAAGAGTTGGAGAACTTGTTGTTGATGCTTGATGTGATCTTCCATTGCTTGAACCTTAGAATTTTCTCTTAAAAATGATGTGATGGATGGTGGATGATATCCATAAAGTGCCATAAATGGGGTCATTTTTGCTGCAGTATGGAAGGAAGTGTTATAACACCATTCAGTCAGAGGTAACCACTTGACCCATTGTGTTTGTTTATCAGATACAAAACAACGAAGATACCCTTCCAAACATTTGTTCACTATCTCAGTTTTCCCATCGGATTGAGAATGATAAGATGAGCTATGAGCTAGTTGAGTACCCAAACAAGAAAATAATTCTATCCAAAAATTTCCAGTAAAAATGGGATTGGTAGCTGGTTCGAAACGTTGATGAAGGAAAAAACCACCCAATGCGATGGATCCGGAAACAATATTATTACAAAAAATGGGATCTCTGTCGCTTACAATAATCTTTGGGTTTCCATGTAGCTTTTGAATTGTTTCCATAAATGCAGTAGCAACTGTACTTGCTTTAAATGGATGAGATAATGCACAAAAGTGTGAATACTTGGTAAGTCTATCAACTACCACCATGATGACACTCTTTTCTTCGGACTTAGGTAAAATTGTGATAAAATCCATTGAAATCTTCTCCCAACGTTGACTTGGAATGGATAAAGGTTGTAGAAGACCCGGGGCCTTAATTATCTCAACTTTATTTTGCTGGAAAACCAAACATTCCGCCACAAACTTTTGAATATTAGATTTAAGGCCATCCCAAAAAAATTCTATCTTCACCTTATGGTAAGTTTTTAAAGATCCTAAGTGTCCTCCTAAGGGAGAAGTGTGAAATTCCAAAAGAATCTTTTGTTTTAGTTGGGAATTCTTACAAAGATATAAGCGATCTTTGTACCATAAGGAATCATTTTTCCAACTAAATGTATCAGATGTACTAGGATCTTGCTGCAACTTTTGAATGAGTTTCCACACTTCTTCGTCATTTTTCCATTCATCCTTTACTTCAGTTATCCAATCTGTTTGGATAATAGAAATGGCACAAAACAATGCTTCCACCTCTTCATCCTTTCTTGAGAGTGCATCTGCAACAACATTTAACTTCTCTTTTTTGTAGATGATTTCAAAGTCATAACCCAACTTCTTTGTGACCCATTTTTCTTGTTCTTCTGAACATAGTCTTTGTTCCAAAAAGTATTTAAGACTATCATGATCAGTTTTTACCTTTAAGTGTCTTCCCATTAGGTAAGGTCGCCATTTCTTTAGTGCATGTAGTATTACCAACATTTCCTTCTCATAAATAGCTTTCTGTGAATACTTTCCTTTGATTGGACGACTTTAAAAAGCAACGGGTCTTCCATCTTGCATTAAAACAACACCAATTCCTTTTCATGAGGCATCACATTCCAGAATAAATGTTTTTGTGAAGTCTGGAGTAGCTAAGACCGATGCTAGGCACACTGCCTCTTTAAGATGTTCAAAGGCCTTAGTTGCTTCAGGAGTCCATGAAAATGAATCTTTCTTCAATAATGTTGTTATAGGTGCTGTTATTTTCCCATAATTCTTAATAAACTTGCGATAATACCCTATTAACCCAAGAAATCCTTGCAATTGCTTTATGGTTGTGGGGACTTTCCATTCCTTAATGGCTTTAATTTTGTTAGGGTCTACCTTACCACCCTCGTGAGAAACAATATGACTCAGATATTCCACCTCTTGTACTCCAAAGAAACATTTGAAGGTTTTTGCATATAATTGTTTCTCCTCCAATAGTTTGAGAACCCTATCAACATGTTGAACATAATCCTTCCAAGACCTGTTGTAGATTAGATAACATGTTTCGATCAGGACAAATTTCAAAATCTTGTATTTTTTTGTTGATTGAATAGTAGTTGGGACGAAAATATGAGAATTTCTCATTTCGATCCATGCAGGAACATCATTTCCAATGAGCAAAAGATATTGGAACATTGATTTGGAAGAGATGATGGAAGCAAGAGTTCATTTGTGTTTCAAGGTAAAGTGTGGAGTGGGAAAGAAAAGATGTCAGAAATGGAGTTTATGAAAAGACGACCTTCTAATGAGAAGAAGAGCATTAAGCTTTTTATCATCCTGGCACCGAGCTATTTTCCCGTAGGGCTTACAGATTTGTTGAAATTGAATCCATTTACTACACAAATTTTCTAAGGAAGGGTTTGAAAATGGAATTCATCAACCCTTGAAATGTAGAAGGTGCATTGGTAAGGCCAAAAGGCATGAACAAAAATTCATAACAACCCTCAAGAGTTCGAAATGTTGTTTTTAGAATATCTTCAGTCTTCATTCTAATTTGATGATATCCTGAACGAAGATCCAACTTGGTAAAATAAATTTCTCCATGTAATTCGTCCAATAATTCATCAATGACGAGAATGGGAAATTTATCTTTAATAGTGAGCTTATTGAGATTCCTATAATCCGGACACATGCGCCATGATCCATCCTTCTTGTGCACCAATACTACTGCAGTAGAGAAAGAACTTTGACTCGGTTGAATTATACCAGCCTCTAACATTTCTGAAATCATACGTTCAAGTTCACTCTTTTGGACATAAGGATATTTGTAAGGCCTGATGTTATGAGGAACACTTCCTGGAATCAAATGAATGGCATGATCATGATCACAAATAGGTGGGAATCCTTTGGGAGTTTCAAACACCTTGAAATGATTGTCCAAGGCTTTTTCGAGATATGGAGAAATAAATGATTTTGATGTTGGAACTTCTAGTGAGCATAATTGTGCAATTACACCTTGTTTTTATTTCTTCAGAAGTTTTTTCATGACATTAGAGCTTATTATCTTCCCTGACTTCCCTACGATACCTCGTAATTCAAATTTCTTTGCTTCCAAAAAAAATTTCAGGAAAAGTTCTTGAAAATTAAAAGCTACTGTCCCCAAAGATTGTAACCATTGTACTCCTAGTACAACATCAACACCTCCCATTAGAATGGAAAGCATTGGACTATTCAAGACATATTCCCCCATGGTTAGCTTGATATTATGGCATTTTCCAGAGCAATTTATAGTTTCTTCATTTGCAACCATCACTTGACATTCTGGTGCTGGGTATAGGAAGCAATTCGATTCCTTGGCTACCTTACAATGAATAAAATTATGGGTACTACCTGAGTCAATCAACACTATTACCTTTTTCTTTTGTATATGTCCTTCTATCTTGAGAGTTTGAGGAGTGGTAATTCCTGCCAATGCATTACAGGATATGGTCAGACTCATTTCTTCTTTCTCTAGGGTTGGTTCCTAGTGTATATCATCTTCTTTTGAAGTTTATTGTTCATTTTCTTCCTCCTCCTCACAATCTATGTAAAATAATTTCTTCTCAGCACACTTATGACCTTTAGTGTATTTGCTATCACAACTGTAGCAAAGTCCTTTTGCTCTTTTTTCTTCCATGTTGTGGTGTCAACCTTGTAGGTTGTGGAAGTCTTGGAGTAGCAACACTTCCCTCTTTATAAATGTGAGTGGTAGGCTTCCTTGCAGTCGCCATAATTTTACATTCAATTTTTCTTGCCAACCTGAATTCCTTTTCCAATGAATCAGGTTCCCAAAGGCGAACCTCATGTTGGATGTTATCCTTTAAAGTCCCTATGAAAACATCAATCCTGTGTTCCTCTGGAATATCAGCTACCCTTATATTCAATTTTTGGAAGACCTCAATGTGCTCCATCACTGAACCCTTTTGTTTGTGATTTATCAATTGGCTAAAGAAGGTGTTGCTCTTTGTATCCTCATATTGTACTATCATTTCCTCCGTAAAAATTGACCAAGTCAAAAAAATTTTATGGGAGCAAAGCCATTGGTACCATACAAATGTATTTTGTTCTAAATATAAAGTTGCAAGGTGTACCTTTTGTGTGTTTTGCACATTATTGAGATCAAAATATTGCTCCATCTGTAGTATCCATGTTACGGGATCCTTACCATCAAACTTCCTCATATCGATCTTTGGAATATGGTGGGTCTTCAATGCAACATTAGAGTTTATGAAATCATGATTAACATTTATTTTGTTCTCATCATGACTTTCCTTTACTATCTTTTCGCCATTAGGAATCATTTCTTGTATCAACTTTGTCAAACCTTCCTTCAAACCTTCCATGTCTGCTTTTATATCATTTTTCATGTCTTCCATTTTTTCTTCCATGTCTTCCATGCCATTCTTCAAACCATCCATTTTAGCTTCCACGCCTTTCTTCAAAACTTCCATATCATTTTTTGTTGCTCTTTGCAAGAGCGAAATTTGGTGCACTTTCTCTTGTAATTTTGATCTTTCATGTTGCACTTCTTCCTCTTCATGGGTCATAGTAGAGTATTCTGAGAGCTTAATGGGTGTTGAATTCTTTTTTGGTGGATTTTAGAACCCAATACTGATATCTATGCTTCAATATGCCCTTGGAATCACTTCAAATTGATTTTCAAACAAGATTTGTGCAATTTGAAAAAAGAATACACGACTTTTTCTTTCTTTTGAGGAGCTCGATATTGAAACTGAATTATCTCTATAATTTCGGATCTTCAATATCTAAAATTCGCTCCTGTAGTAGCCCTATGAATCTTCTTTCGAATGCCATAGGTTTTACCTGACTTGGATTCTTCAAGACAAAGTTATGCCCAATCAGCTAAATGACCTAATTATGGACTGGTTCAGTGGAGAGAACTTGTACGGCGTGCCACGTGTCATTGTTTCCTCCTTCATCTCTGAAATTAATACACAGGAAACTATAGTTTGTGTAATTTCGGCCACTTTTTACATAACTCCAATCCAATGGTCAGAGAGAGTGTTATGACGATTTTCCAACGTCACCTATTTTAGATGAAATTCGGGAGCCTGCAAAAACCCTAACTTCCACAGATCATATCTCCAAACATATTGCGAATCAAGATCTGAAATTTTTACATGAAGTTCCTCTGGATTTCTTCGAAATGAGTGTTTTTTTTTAGTGTTTGAACCCTAATAGAAAAAACGTTATAGCGAAAATGCCACGATGACCTATTTGAAGCAGTGAAACCCTAGAATCCAAAGCTTTGATACAAAATGTTATGAAACAAGCTCCAAAAATAGAAGAAAAGGGAGATCAACGCCTTAGAAATTAGCCACTTCGAGGTGCAACCTCCGTTACATTACATAAATGAACAATTCTTGGATGATACAAATGACAAAACCTCCTTTCTATATATAGAAGTCCATGGGGTCACAATATAATCCTAGCCGATCTAACAATAATAATATAAGGGCACAATAATAACAATATGGGGGTTAGAGGGGTACAACAATAACAATAAGGGGGCTACACTAACAAAAATAAGGGACTACACTAACAACAATAAGGGACTACACTAGTAATATAGGAACCTAACAGAAACACACTCTATCTTTGAAAAATATCTCGATACCAGCACTGCATTGTTGACCTTGAAAGACGCACTGGATGGTCTAGCAAGCTTGCACTGACAGTTCGTACTGCTTGCTGCAGCCTTCTCTTGTTGGAAATCACAGTATCCTCGCCTATCACTGGAGTGTTGGATTCCCTCTCAGAATTTCTGGAAATTCCCTCTACTAAAAAAATCTATGTGCTTTCTCTTCCTTTTCCTATGCTAAATTGCTACTGCAAAACCCTTATGCTGCAAATCTCTGCGCATAAGAAACCCTTTGTGAATATTTGATTTGGTCATTGGAAACCCTTTCCAACAACCTCATTGCCTGCTATTGCTCACTAAGAAAACTCACACTTCCTTTGAATGAATTCCTTGGACTCGAAATTGAACTGTTGCCTCTGTAATTCACATTGCCTGGCTGGCCTGCGCAGATTTAGTTTTATGTGCTTCAAATCTCCCTTTGAATTGCACAACAACCTTTCTGGTCTGATCTACTCTGATAACATGTGAAATTTCCATGATTACAATTATTGGATATTATTCTCCTAACTTGTGTAGTTTATTTGTATTCTGTAGATTAATATTACAACAAATAGCAAATAATTCACAATTGTAATCCTCACAAATAAAATAAACTGCAGAATATAAAATGAGGAAGTGAGAAATATGCACACACACAATAAAATTGACAACATTGTTTTTGGATAAATGTCCTTGAAAAAACCCTTTAGGGAAAACCAGAGCAGCAAATGAGGGTTTTATTATTATCTTTAGCAATTTAGGAGAGATTAAAACTAGTTCCATTTCAGCGGTAAACCTCTGACATATACTAATCACAAGTGGAAAAATAATTTTGAGACTAATTGTCTCCCTCTGCAATCAACTCGACCTTTTCCTAACCACTCACAGTTCCACCTAGAGCTTGCATTGTCCTCTTGAAATGCATAGATATGGTTGAGAATAAATTTGCATAGCCATTAGATCACTTACCAGCAAGTCATGTTGCCTCCCTTTGCCACTAGAATCCACTCTCTTTGCCTTTGGAAAATAGATCTGTCCTATAGCAACTGAAATGTGGTCTCCTCCGACAACTCGCACTAGTAAAATTTGGCTACTTGCACTAGTTGATGCGGCCTCCTCTTCCTGTCTCCTTGAGACTGGAAATCATTGAGGAAATCTCCTTCAAACTCCTGCTCCGAAATCTCTGTTGAAACTCCTGCCTTTGATGTTTCCCTAGCTTCAACTACACCCTTGTTGAATACCTGCAAGTGGGTATTCGAGCTACTGAAATGATACTCAATGCCTTCTCCAAACACTTCGACCTACTCTTATAATATTTTGTTGGAGACTCAATGGCCATGAACATCTCAACTGATGGCTAAGATCATCTTGACTTCGTCAATTAAATTTTTTGAAGTCTCTAGGGAAAAATAGAACTTCCCTAATTAATTCACTTTAATTAACGAATTTAGCTAAGTTAGGCTTAGGAAATATTTAATTATTAGCTAATTTATTTAATTGAGGTGTCTCCAAGTCTTTTATTGCTAAACCTTTTCTGGGTTTTGAAGATTTTGTGTTTCTTAGCCTCTTAGACATCATAGATACTAGAACACATGTTTGTTGCTACCAAAAACTAACACCTATGGCTCAATCTAAAGGATTAGATCAAGCAATAAAGGTTGAAATAGGTTCCCAAACACATAGAATCAAGGGATTACTATTTTACAAAATCAAATGGCCGATGAAGGATGGATTAGCAATGTCTTAGCTTGCTTATATATATATTCCTCTGGGGCATATGGGGTGAAGGAACATACAATTTTGAATGTATTTTATAGAGTAGATACACGATACAAGGAATGGTTGTTTAACCAAGATCATGAAGCAAATATCATGCTAATATGTTTAATACATGATTCATCCATCCAGTAAAACATCAAATCGAGATTAAAAAAAGTTAACATACTTCAACTACGTTTCATTGATCGAATATTTGTTGTAACGATTGTAATGTCTCTTTCCAAAATAGGCCAACTCAATTTTCATAAATTTTTAACTTTCTTATTTATGCATTTTGACAAACACTTTGTAGGGAAGCATTTCTTCAAACATTTTGTATGTGACTATAGTGAAACATTTATAGCAGAGATATTTCTTGAAACATTTTGTGTGCAATTAAACATAAATCCCTTACTTAATATAATTCCCAAAGCATAGCCAAATTTTATTCAATTTGATTAAGAAATTACATGCAAAATATTAATTTATGGAACCAAAAAGATGCTTCAATAAGTAGCTCGATTTGACTGAAAGAAAGGGATGAAGAATAAGGTTTCCCACAAAATAATACGACCATGTAAATAAACTCAGTCTCCTCAAAGAGATGCAACTTCTCCTATAATTCGACCTCCCCAATATAATTCCTTAAATGAACTTTAGCCTCCAAAGCTTCTAAGAAATAGATGAATCCATTCTCCCTAAATCAACCTCGATCTCCAACAAAAATGTAATGTTTCCTTCAATATGAGCTCCTGTGAGGAATATGGATTCTTCCTCCTTCTTGATTGGCTAGAGTGGATATGTCTCACCACCGAAACCAATATTGTCTAGCTAGGGTGGATCTATTGCACCACTGGAACTGATCCTGAATAGGGTCTTCGCCCTTTTTCTTGAAGCTCCATGAGCTCACCAAATCAATTTAGAGAAACAATGAATCCATGCAAAAAGTGAGCTCCAATTCTCTTTTTTTAACTTTTATCATTACAATACCATGGGTCGTCAAAATACCATGGGTCCCTCCTTTATATTGAATTATATATAGTGACTTTATAAAGTTCCTCCTTATTTCTTCGTAGTCACCTAATAACACCTTTTTAATTTAATTACTTAAAATTGCATTAGAAATTTTTTCTTTCACCCCATTGGCATTAAATGATTAAATTAATCGATCACCCTTTTACCGACTATAGCCTATGAGAATCATAAAGTCAATTAAGTCATTTTCGAGAAGTGCATCACACGGAAAGGGTCTTTCAGTCCTCCCTTCGGAGATTGCTTTCCCTCAAGCAATCTAGAACATGCATATCAATACTCGAATCCCAAATAATCTCATGGAATGTTCCAACATATATCTTTTGTACCATCCGAACACAATTGAACACAACATCAATGTCACATTTTGCCATACTGTGAAGCAATCCACTATAATGTAAACAATTCCTTGTAAAAATCCTTGGGGAAGTTGAAGGGCATAAGATAAGATAAGATAATTTTATTAATGTATTTGGGTGACCACAAAAGTACGTTAGTGGGACTAAAGGAGACATCCAGTGTAAATACAAGACATGTGGGAGTGCAAATGCAACTCCATTGTAACTCCAAATCTAATAAGACTAAGATATGACTAAAATAGGACTAACATGAAATAAAAGTACAAATAAAGAATGCTTAATGTCATATGAGATGACCAAAAATCAGAAATGTGAATTATGTCTGTTGCTAGACAATGCAACTCCATAGAAGCAAGGGGGAAGTTGAATATGAAGCTAATGGGGCTAGGATCTCCCGAATTCGATGGTCGATGGTGAGGGAGGCAATCAAGGAAATATCTATCTGTTGAGGTCCTCCAAAACTGTCAAGAAATCCAACTGCATGATCTTAGGGGGCATATATGAGCGAGTGCTACTCCTAACTGTGAAAATTTCTGAATCTAGCAAGCAGCAATCCTACTGCAGTTAACTGATTTGCATTTCCTACTTGTGTTCTTCAATTAACAAGTTATTTACATAATTCTTTCGTAAACATTAATGCAAACACACTGCAGCCTACACCAATATACAAATCAAGTACTGAGAAATAAGATGAGACAATCACACAAAGGACACTTATTTTTGGACTAAACATCCCCAGAAAAACCCAATGCGGGAAAACCGGTGCAACAAATATGAGGATTTTCATTACTAAGCATATTTTTGAATACAACGAGGGTGCCAAATCCAGCTCACCCAACAGAGAAAAAATCATGACAGAAGTACCTCTATTCGGGGACAAACATTTTGGCTGATCCAACAACAGAATGATCAAACCTCGCAGGTGATTGCACTGCCCCTAGTGCTGCGCAGCAACAACTACTCGCAGCTCTGCGCTGAGGCCGCATCACCCCCTCTAGGAGTTGTGTCAATCTCCTCGTGAGCTTTCTTGTCTCAGAAATCGATTTGTTGAACTGATGCCCGATCTGCCTCACAGAAACCCCAACACTACCTCTTCAGTGAAATTGTCACCTCTCAGGCTCTGCGTCACCCTCATAAGTGTTGCATCATCTCTCCTTGATGATGCGTTGCCTCTCTATAATGTATTCTTGGCCTTAGACTAAAGTCCCACTGCCAAATTGCCCCTCTCTGCACTAGAACTCACTCTGAAATTCTCAGCAAACCATGCCCCAGAATTTCGATTTATCTCAAGTGCTGCTCTCCGTTTGTGTGTCCTGCAACTGACCCTCAAGCCTTCCTTTATACTTTTCCTATTGAGAGATCAATGACCGTGATCAAATATTTAATCAACATCTAAGATTAAAACAGACTTGATCCCCATCACTTAGAAGCTTCTCACCCACATTTACATTAATTCACTTTAATTATTTTAATTTCCTAGGTTTTAACTTAGGCTCCATTAAAAATAATTAATTATTTGAATAAAATGCACTCTGGGCGGAATTTCTGCAAACGATTTCTAGGTCTTGCATATCTCATGTGTTCTAGCCCTCCACAAAATTTTGGAGCTAGAGCACATCCGATGCTACCCAAAAATAAACACTTCCTCTTAGCGAGGAATGTGCTCTAGCAATACTTCTCACCAGAAGCATCACCCTGATCCACAACATCGGTCCTATGCTACTGCTCCTCATCCACTGTGCTGTTGCAATCTGTACTGTTGTCCATGAAACTGCGACTTGTCACTACTGCATTTGTACTGTTGCTCCTTCTCAATATGCTGCATTATGCTGCCCATATCTTTGCCACTGCTAACTGCTGCCTTGCAACTCAGTTGTTGAGAGTTAAACAACTGAAAGATATCCTAAATCCTAACATACTAGTCAGTCTGGATGCACCTTGATGTTGCAGCTTCCTCTGTTGCTAATCTGCGTTGACCCTTTGATGCTACTGCGTTGCTGTTGTATTTGCTCTATGCCTCCTGCACTGCTGCAACACTCCACTGCGCTGTTTCAGACTTTGGTGCTCTAGCTCTGCCATTGTTGCTCCATTCCTCGCACCAACTGACTCTCGTCATTCTACTACTGTCATTAAGGGCTCCTGTGGCTGTATGTGATCCAAGAGTATGGGCACCTTAAGGATCTTGCCCTAGTTCTCTCTGTAGCTCCAACTACAGCTCCATATCGGCCCACCTATTCTCTTGAGGTGCATGAGCACTCATGGCGCAATCATTGTCATCCTCCTCATCAGCCTATGCTGGAGCAACGTTCGAGTCAAGCTTCTCTTCTTTGCCTTTTTTCTTCAGAGGGAATTGCTGGCAAAATGTCCCATTTCCCCACATCTAAAGCATCCGACTTTCGAGAAGTCCTTTTTCTTTCATCTCTGCTGCCCTTGTTATCCCTTTGATGCGAGAGCCACATCTTCCTCTTCCTCCTTCTTGACTTCGATCCCTTTCCTGCTGCTTCCCACCTTGGTCCACCGTCTGATCTCTTCTTGTCGAAGAGTTGCCCACATCTTCTCCCAGCTAGGAAGAGTAGCCCTGCCAAAAATACTTTGGACAAAAGTTTCCCATTCTTCAGTGACTGCATTTAGGGCAATCCTGACCATAAATCCAGCGCTAAGTGTAGCCCCTACAGAAGCTATTTGATCTCAGATCCCTTGCAATCTTATAGGAAGGGATCGATTTCTTCTCCCTTCTGCATTTGAAACAATCTCAGCTGACTCTCAAGCAACATCTTCCCCTAGACAAAATATCCCTCGTATAATGTGATCAAGGCCTCCCTCTTTTCCCTTGCTATGTTCTTCTCAACAATATGTGGGATCACATGATCTTTGACTCCGTCCATGATCATGCGCTTAGCTTCTCTTGAGCCTCCTCGTACATCTTGAGAGGGTTAGCTTCAACCGGAACAACACCCACCCTCAAGGCATTATCCTTGATGTAATGTTCATCCAAAACTGTCAGGATCCTTGCCTTCTAGATGAAAAAATTGGATGCTCGATCCAACTTGTCCTGATCGCTCAGTCCATTTGCGACCATTTCTGCTCAACTTGATTTTTGTAGCATCAGAAAGTGATCTAAGTCTCAAAATTTGTGAGCAGGCTTGTACACCAATATTCTAGAGAACCCATAAATCGTTCATGGAAATTCCACTCAGTTATTGAAATTCCCTCCATCTAAGAAAAATACTGGAAATTCCCTCTGCATGTTTTTCTCTTCCTTCCCTACATTGATATGTTGCTGCAGAATCCTTGTTGCAAAATCACTGCACTAGATCAGTGTTGTGGATTCACTGATCTTCTCACCAGAGCCCTCTCTGGAAATCCTACTACCTATTGCTACTGATCCCAAGGCAAGTCAAACTTTTCCTCCACCCTAGATCAAGAAATTGATTTTCGGCCTCCAACGATTCGCACTACCTAGCAGGCCTATGGAAATTTGGAAATACTGTTTCAAATCTATTGGAAATAAGGAGCCATTTTAGATTAATTTAGATTTCTTTTTCCATAGTAATTTCTTGTGAATTTGGATGGCTTCTTTTTAATTTTTATTCTTATTCTTTCATCAAACAATTACCATAATATGAACATGAAGATCATAGAAAAAAATAACACGAGATATAGTCTCCAACACAGGGAAAAACCCCTTTAAGGGGAAACCCAAAAAATTCTCTTCTTATAGAATCAGTTCAAATGAGATATCCAAGACCCATAAACACAAAAACTTTCACCTCTAGATGCCAAGTCAAACCTTCCTTATTTCAACGGAGTCAACATCAAGAGACCTACAACAAATGATGTACCAAGGTAGATATTCCACATGATCTAGCTTAAGAATACATCCTCTCTTTCAGATTTCATTACTCCACTTCTTTTCTGCTCTCTCTGTGATATTTTAGACCCCAATACTTCAAGTGTGTGTGTGTTCAAATGAGCTCCATCTTCCTGCTATTAATATAGTTCAGAGGGGGTGCATATAGACACATCCATTGGGGTACGGTTGACTTGACATGTAGGCTAACTTGGCATCTAGAGGGGTTTTTGACCCAAAATTACATATTTAAAATTTCTTTTCCTTTTTCTTTTGTAATAGGTCCAAATAGGACTTTGACTCAAAAACCTAGAAGCATGAAGAACACGCTTGTCTAGAAAAATAATAATATTTTTTATTTTTCTTTTGCTTTTGTTTTTAACATAAAATACATAATGATGCAAATTAAGAAGAACAAAACTAATAAATTCTCCAAAAGACCCTCTTAACTAGCGATGTATTCATAATTTTACACCCTATACAAAGATATTCTCAAACTAAAATATTCTCATAAGAAGATTCAGATTGATAAGCCATCTTTAAGCATCAACATCATAACCAACATTTTTCAACATAGTAAGGCCTTTAAATGGAAAGCTCTATTTACATCAGATCATAATGTTGGGAGGGTTTACGTGTGACACCAAGTTATCTCTTAAGGCACATAACCCATATGGATGTTCACTAGGTATGTGCTTTAGGATTATTATTATCTTGTATTACCCATCCTGAAATAATTCCATCCTCTCGACCACTCTTATCTTGGATACCTGTCCTGTCCTCAAAGAGTGTCGGTCAACTTCATATCTTGCATTCTTTATCCTAAAGGATTATTAATCTCATATTATTATCTAATCCTCGAGACCCCATTATTCCTTCATGGACTTCACTAAATGTACAAATGTTAGTCCTGGCCTAGTGCATGACACATGAAGAAGAGAACATAATGCCCATCTCACTCTAAAATAGAGAGGGTATCCTCATTCCCTCATGATCACGGAATAGAACCTTGCTCATTTTCAAACATTTAAAGATACTTCTTACTCCTTCTTAAGCATAGATGAGATTCCTTACTTCCTTATGACCACACATTCTTTTAGCGTGTCTTCAACAATATATCAACTAATGGTCCTTCATGAAGATCTTCAAGTATTTGCAAGGTTCTCCTTTTCTTCGCATCTCATCAAATTGAGATTTCATATTACTAGGACCAATTTGTGATAGGATTCGGGCCATCAACCTTTCATATCACTTTCCTTTGTCAACAAAGACATTATATTGAGCCAATTCAAGTATAGCTAGACATGGCTTCTTCTCATCATGAAAGTGATCTTCGTCATCATATGAACATTAGGTTATCCTTTTGTACTGCTTCCTTTTCACCCCAAGATGATAGAGACATCTTGACCACCTAATCTTTCAAGGATTATCAAATCGATTCACTCAATTCATGTATCCTTGGAATTGAGTTCAAAACAAATAGTTGTAGATACACTTGCATCAATTGCCATTTTGCATTTCTGCAACATTCTTCCAAGTAGAAAAACCATATACCAACCAGATAACCAATATCAAAACATCAATATCATGATTACCTCAACTTGATGGCATTTTTTCAAGTTATCAAATTCTTCTTTCTTGTTTTGCTTGGGATCAACATCCTTCCGCATGGTCTATCTCCACTTAGTGCAATAACCCTTTTCCATGCTTTCAATTTTAATCAAAATGCTCATGGAGCAAGTTACAATTTTCTTCTTCTTTATTTAGAAGACCATATTTGATGTTGATAAAAATCATCAAATGAACTCTCATTCCAACCCTTCACATGTTTTTTGCAATATGTACTACGAGGAATCCAAGTCATATCCCAAGAAAATCATCAATATCAGAGTGGTCAAATTATAATAGCTTCTAAGAAAATGTGTCAAATTCTGCTATTTAATCCCTCTGAAATTAACATTTCTTTGCATGCTTTATCTTTATATTGTGACACGATTCTGCTTCATCTTTCAATCATCAATGTGTTCCTAGAATGAACTCATCAATTGGAAGTTTCAACATCATGTCTATAAAGGTCCTTACAATTCCCTCTTTCCATCATACTCATCATTTTCAAGGATTCATCAACAAGAATGAGTGTTGCATTGTTTTGTTCTTCCATCCTTCTCATCTTGCCTCATCCATTATGTGCCTGCAATTCTTACCAGCAAGTACAACAAAGAAAAATTATACAAAAACAAGAGCATGATGTAAATCTTGTCAATCTAGAATTTTCATGATTTCTTAGTGTGCATCTAGGTTTTTGGTTACAAACCCTAGATGTCCCATGATATAAACCTTATTAGGGTTTGTGTTTTAGTAGAAACATCTATCTCTGGTGTTTTGACTTTTTAAGCCCTGGGTTTCATTTTTACTTCATTCCTTGCTTAGGGTTTTACCACATACCCTAGATTATATCTGCAAACCCTAGAAAGTAAGAGCTAGGGATACATAAGAGGGAAAATAATTAGTATCAGGTTTTTTACTTTTTTATGGTTTACTAATCCAAGTCCCATCTAAGTTTTACGATTCTTAGATACCAAAAATCTTCAAAAATGTAAAGCCTACAAACCCTAGATTCCTACCATGCAAATGTTAAATCCTTAGTTAAACTGAGAGGGGGGGTGAATCAGTTTAACACATTCATGAACTTTTAAAACTTTTCATTAAGCTTATTTACAACTTAATTTCATGATCAACTTTATATGTAAACAATCTTAATATGTGAGCAGCAAGTATTAAGATAATGTGACAGAAGAATTATTATGAGAGTAGCAAGTATTAAGCAGATTGAACAGACCATATCAACACATAAGCATCACATATAGAGACATCAAATATAAGTGGAAACCCATAAAGGGAGAAAACCACATCTTATTATTGTTGTGATGCAAAGGCAAGTTTCAACTCCCTCTCACCACTGATTTTCTGTAGGCACCAACCTACAGGAGGCTCCAACCTCAATTCTGCAAGCTACAACTTGCAAGGAAGCTCCAACTCCCATCAATTTTCTGCAAGCACCAACCTACAGGAGGCTCCAACCTCAGGCAGCTACAACTGACATCTATCAAGCTACAACTTGATAGGGAAGCTCCAACTTCCTCACTCTATCAAAAGAAAACACTTGCTGATTTACCTTGGATATCAGCTCTGTTCTGTACCTTCTTTACTGTTGTCCTCCAGTCTTCATATCTGTCTTATATCATCTCTGACTTTTCACAGCATCTCCACCTTCTTCTTATTTTCTCTGCTTCAATTCTGCATTCTCTAACCTCTTTATGCATATCTATGAGATATCATTTATAGAGTTCCCCTCTTGACTGTTTGTATTCTACAAAGAATTTGGAGTGAACAGCCATGACTATTCGGCTTCTGCCTTCTCATTCCTTTGTCCAACTCAGTTAAAAAATATAACAGTATGTACAAATTTCAATATTACAGTGGGATTTTTGTTTTCCTCCGGAGACTTGCCAATGCATCACAAACAATGTAAAACCAATTAAAACATTTACATTTAGTTACAATATGGATTTCAAATCAACCCATTTAGCCTTTTGGATCACTGCGTGGTTGTCTTTTCTGCCGCTGTCTCTGTCTTTTTCCATTTCTGCACGCTCTCCTGTTCATTGCAGTTGTGTAACTGCTGCATATATATAACTGCCTTTTTATATAACTCAACCAACTTTCGGCATAATATTAAAAGACCATTTTAACATGGAAAATACCCTTTTGGGCCCACTCGCCGACCTTGCTCTATTCTTCGATGCGATGAATCACGTCTTGAATACTTCTGATTGTGATTAATCACAATCGCAACTTTCAGTTGTGTGTTCTGATGTTCTGCTTTCACTCCGATGCGATGATTCACTGTTCACAGATGTATATATATATATATATATATATATATATATATATATATATATATATATATATATTGTTTCACATATATATTTGCCGCTTTGCTTTCTTTTAACTCTTCAGCTTTGGTCAAAAACTCAGAGTAAACATATATTAACTTTTTCTTTTGTATGGAGCCCACATACCAACTATACTCTGCCTCATTTATTTTCAATCGCAATTGCAACATTCATAGTGCTCTTGTGTCTTGGTCATTTGATTTCCGTCAATGCAATTAGCAAAGGTCCCACCATGTAGTCAAGCGACTCACCTATCCACTGTCCATCCTTCCTCAAATCCAACGGTTGTCCTTCAATCACAATCGCAATTTTCACTTTGGTCGTCTCTCTTTCTCCGCCGATGCGATTTGATTCCTTTGCGATTGATCGCAATCGCAAACTTCATTTGCATGTTCTGCTGTTCTGTTTTATTCCGATGCGATGGTTCACTGTTCACAAATATATATATACCTCGACATACATTAATCATATATTATATCCTCTTTGCGCTACAGCTTTGAATAGGCTCACCTTTCTACAAACAGGCTCAATCTTGGTTATAATATAACCCAATGCACACTTTAACTTCCGACCTTGGGTTTAAGCCTTGGCATATTATAACGCACCAAACATATCATAACACCATTCTTCTTCAATACGCTTGGTCTAATTTCTCCGCATTAGAATTCTATCATAATACCATTACGAAAGTCTTAATACCTTATCGTTTGCAATTTCTCCTCTTATGAAACCCAATCACATATATCCGCTTTTCTGTAACTAAATAAAGGTTCGATCTTAATTAATTCAACCCAATAACTCTCAAAGTCTTGCCACGCATTTCTCATTTCCCTTTTTAATAAAGCGCTTAAATCACAATGGAAACCCCTTCCTTGAATATTGTATCAAATATAATCCACCCGTCGTTCAACCTTCTTAACCAACTCTATAAGGTTTGAACGTCATATAATGAAACACAGTTGTAAACTTTCGACCTTAGCACTTTATAATATGGAAATGGTTCAGCCCCACCAACAAACAAAAGCTTTAATACAATGCACCCAACCGTCAGACTTGTATTATTAACCCACTTACATTAAACCCATTATCACTACCAACACGACATTTATAATACATCGCCACGGCCCCACACATCAAGACTTGTTAAAACTTAAACGAACGGTTTTGAACATAAAACAAATGGGCCATACCTTGACTTATCTCCCGTGCAACTCATTGCGTGATTATCGTTTGATCTACCAGCCTCCAGATCGGACGACCCTCAATGATATCGTGTTTTTTCCACGACGGGAGATTAGCGTTCTAGAAAAACGCGATATGAACAGTTTTGGGCAGCTAACGTGGCAAATTTATACTGGATCGAGTTTTTTTGAAATTGTTTCGCTCCGAACCAAAAGTGGTGCGATATGGGTTGTATTGGTTTCAGAAAACCATCGCCGGTATTTGAACAGTGTTTCGGCTCTGGATTCCGCTCCTTCTCCCTCATGGTTTCATTCGCCTCTTAACTTCGTTTTCATTCGATTCTTCGGTTATTCTTCGCTCGCTCCTTCTCATACATTAATCCTTGCTTCGTCACCACTGCACTTCCACATGTTAAAAACACCAATAACCTTTTTACAGTTACTTTGCATGACAATGCACAGGCAGTGCCTATCAGTGCAGGACCGTTTCTCTATTTCGTTGTATTCTTTGTATTCTCTGCAACCTGTCTCTGCTGTTCGACCCTCTCTACAACTTGCTACCTCTTTTGCTATCTGCTTCTATGTTGTTCTCTTTGTCTCTCTCTGCTTCTATGCTGCTCTCTTTGCCCTGTTGCTAGGTGTTCCTCCTTTTCCATCTTCTTTGCCATCAATGACAACATTTCCAACAGCAAAGTATGCTGCAAAACCTAATACATTTCATCTTAAGATCTAATATACATAACATAATTACTCTCTCGAGTAATTATGTATGCCCTTCATCCATCATAAACTAGACATATGACATGCATATAATAATTATACATAAGTTATAAACAAAGACCACGTACTTATGTCTTCCATGATCACTAGAAGCGGCTTCATTTGAACTACATTTAGTTCCAAAACATTCTGTCCTTCACTTATTTGAAAGGATTTGGTCCTTCTTCAATCATCAAGGGTTAATCATATTTTAACAATGATGCTTAGTGGTTCATAATATCATGATTTTTGTTCCCTCTTTATGTTACATGAAGGTTGCAACTATACTACATCTGGTCATTAATATATTACTCTATATCATGAGCATAGTTATCATTAAAGTGTTATGCCAAGATTTCCATCATACATTGAAGGTTACCGTCATATATGTCATTATCTTAATGTCATATATAGTTTTTTCTTAATGTATCATACGCATTAGGGTTGTCTTTTTGTTACCATAGACATGCGATCCACATTCCAATGTGCATGTAAAATATGCAGGTCATGTGTCTATTCCTTAAAGGAGATTAAGGCTACTGTAATCATTAAAATTCATCAATGCTTATGAGTCGAGTGGACTTTTATATAACATATCAAGTATTTGTTACTTAGATTATATAGTGGTCATAGTAACATTGTTTGTCATATAAATTACTCCTTCAATATACTTGCTACAGGTGTTGATCAAGTCATACTATCTCATTGTAGTTTATACGAAGTATGGTATAATAACATCCCATCCACTGTAGCGTTGTGGGTCACATTCTTTTTCAAACGTGCGAACCATACCATGATATTAATTTCGATACTATTGTATAGTAATACAGAGTGATGCCATAATAGTATAAAATCGAGTTATCAACGAGTCACCACTCAAATAATTCAAGCCACTATATGGAGTGTGATACCAGTCCATAGTGAGATCTAAATTTTCTATGTGAGTTACATAGTTACTTGTGCTATGAGACTGAACCACTTTGCAACAAAACTGGGATCAGGGTATTCATCACAGATATATTATATGCTTAAAATCCCGTTCCATCCACAACAACCACACAGAGAGAAATCCTCTGAGTATGAATGAGTATGAATTACCCTTCTCTCCAAAATCCAACTCAATGTCATATAATAATGCGGTGCAATATGACAAGACATATGCGATACCAAATGCAACCATTTAATTTGACGCTAGTACAGTATGATCGATGTTTGAGTCATTTGCATGTCACAGAGAGGATATCATGTCTCTTTAATGAGCATGATTGCAATTTTTCAAGTTCAACGATAGCTATTATGGTCCAGTGCAAAACATAAGATTATTGGCGCATAATTCAATTAGAGAGGTTCATTTTCTTTGTTCCAAACAAAGGATAATCTACATACATACTTATTTCTTTGTTCTACAGGATAATCTACATATTTACTTATTGTTAAAAGAAGAATTGGATCTGATAGGAATAGCCATTGAAATTGGTGGTATGTGGAGATCACTTGAAACTTACTTTGTAATATTTAGTTTCATTTTTTACTTTGAACTTCATATTTGAAGTTTTGTTATTCATGTTAATTGATTTTACTAGTTTTTTCAGGCTAAAAAATTTGATGCATTTTGTCTTTCATTATTTTAGGATCACCTATATAAACCTGAAAGGTTAATGTTAGAGATAAGTAAACAAGACTATCCTTGTTAGAGATATTTAATGTTTGAAGTTTTGAATATGAGCATTATTCAATTTAATTTTTTTAATATTGAAAAGAAAAAAATAAATAATATCTTAATTTTTTAAGATGTATATTCTTGAATTTTTTTCCTTATTAAATTTTATATAGTCGAACTCGAATTCTAATTTGGTAACTATTCTTTTGATTATGCAAGTATTTTTCCATAGAATCAAAACCAAGTCAGGCTATAGATGCGAATGGACAAGCTCTTTGAGATCCATTGCAGAATTTTGTGCAAGCTTATCCTAGAGATATTTCACAAGAATGTGTTGTGATGAGAACCATAGAGAGGTTATTTGATTATGCAAGTATCTTTCCATAGAATCAAAACCAAGTCAGGCTATAGATGCGAATGGACAAGCTCTTTGAGATCCATTGCAGAATTTTGTGCAAGCTTATCCTAGAGATATTTCACAGGAATGTGTTGTGATGAGAACCATAGAGAGGTTAATATACGCAGGTTTTTGTAAAATATGTGCCACAAAACTAACATTACTGTAAAGCTAACTTAGGAATAGAATAAACCACTTTTATATGAATATGGGCCTTAGAGATCCATGTCTAATACAAGAAATCCAAATTTACATTTGATATACAATGACTAGCCAATGAAATCAAGAGAGCATCAAAATTTTATTTACGCCAACGTATTATGATATTTAGACCTCCAACTTCAAACCTTAGCTTTGTTACCATGTTGGAAATTGGGAGGCTTTTAGATAATTTAGATTTTCTTTATCCATAGTAATTTCTTGTAAATTTAGATGGCTTCTTATTATATTCTGATTTTTTAATCAAGAAATTACCATAATATGAACATGAAGATCACCTAAAAAAATAACACAAGATATAAGCTCTAAGACAGGAAAAACCCCTCCAAGTGGAAAACCCAAAAAATTCTCTTCTTATAGAATCAATTCAAATGAGATATCCAAGACCCATAACCACATAAATTTCCATCTCTAGATGCCAAGTTGAACCTTCCTTCTTTCAGTAGATTGATCATCAAGAGATGTACCAAGGCAAATCTTCCACATGCTCTAGCTTAAGAAGACATCATGTCTTTCAAACTTCAGTCCTCCACTTCTTTTTTTTCTCTCTTTGCAATATTTCATACTGTAATACATCAAGTGTGTGTTTTCAAATGAGCTCCAACTTCCTTCTATCTATATACTTTAGAGGGGGCGTGAATAAACATGTCCATTGGAGCAGGTCAGACTTGACATATAGACTGAGTTGACACCATATGTCTTGACACCTAAAGGGACCTAAAGGGTTTTTGAACCAAAATTACATATTTAAAAATTCTTTTTATTTTTCTTTTACAATAGGTCCAAATAGGACTTTGACTCAAAAACCTAAAAGCATGAAGAACATGCTTTTCTAGAAAAATAATAATAATTTTTCTTTTAAATTTTACATGAAATACATAATGGTACAAATTATGAAGACCGGAAATATTTGCATTCTCTACTAAGATCTCCCTATGAAACTACACAATCTTGCTTCCCTCCTCTTAGAACCATTGATCCAATATTCTCTCCTTCGATACCCTGTGAAAATTCCTTGAACTACAGTAACTACATATTATTCTCCTAGCTTTAACAATTTATTTTTCTTCTATAATTATTATTACGACAAATAATGAATAATTCACACTGCAATTCTTCACAATCAAATTACTATGAAATTATAAAAACTAGAACTAAGAAATATATGCATGCATAATAAAAATGACACCATCATTTTTGGACGAAAAAAACTGAAGGGAAAACCAATGTCGCACATGAGGGTTTTATTATTATGCAACAAAATATATAATTGCAACTGCTAACCTTTCTGGCTTAGATCCAAAAATTTATCTGAAAAATAATGGGAAAATTCATTTCCATTTAGAACTGCTAGCCTTTCTGACTTAGGTCTGAAAATTTATCAATTGGAAAAACAATGGGAAAATTCATTTCCCTCACAACAACTCGATGGCTACTAGCATCCCTTCCTGGCACTTGTACCTCTACCCAAAAATGCGCACTACAACCTTAGAATTTTTTAATTTTCCTAGGAAATCCTACTAGTCAAATCGTTTGCCTCCTTTATTGGATAATTTGGCCTCCTATCCTTACTCTGGATCACTGGAAAACCTCCTGAAAATTTCTTCATAAATTCTCATTGTTGCAACCCTACTATCTCGTCTCTGGCTCAAAAATTATGCCCTCTTGAATACTGCGAACTAGGTAATTTGAATTTCTTTGCTCACTTAAAGTGTCTTCTCTAATTCCTTCAATTTTCTCTTATAATATCTAGCTAGACAAGCAGTGGCCAAGATCTAATCATGATCGATGGATCAAATCATCTTAGACTCTGTCAAGTGACTTTTCCATAAGTCTTTGAAAAGTGTAATTGGGTTTGGCCTTCATAATTATCATTGTACTTTTATCATTTTGTATTTTATGTAAAAAGAAAGAGGAATAAAAATAAATTTTTTTTATTAGTGAAGCAGTTTTTCATGCTTCTAGGATTTATTAAGTCAGATTCAAAGTCCTATTTGGAGCTCTTGTAAAAAAAAGGGAAAACAAAAATAAAAATAAAACTAACCCCTTGTGGGGTTTTAGCTCTAGATTCGAGAGCTTAAATCTTGTGTTATTTTATTTCCATGCGATCTTCATGTACATTTTGGTAATTTCTTAACAAAGAAGAACATAAGATAATAATAAAATGCCAACAAACACTCACAAGTAATTATCAAGTAAAGAGAAATCATCCCTAATATGTTGTCTTATTGGTTTTCTCAATAGCAATACCGATTAATTAATCAATAGCCTCAAGAGAAAAAAATGATTTTCTCAATTAATACCGATTAATTAATCAATTTTCATTAGAATTAGGAATCTTTTAATTATTGATCAATTAACTTAATTGAGAGGTTTCTAAGTGTTTTCTCTCGAAATGTTTTATGGGTTTTGGATATCTTGTGTTCCTTAGCGTCTCTGACACCTTAAAGACTAGAACACCTTAACGATTCTACTCCAAAAATTAAAACAACACATAATAGATGAGGTGGAAGAGGAATTCTACTAGGATCGTAGTTTTATTCCTCACCATCACGTTCAAAGAGAAACATGGAATGGATCTTGTAAATTGGTACTTTAAACCATTATTTTCAAACCTATTATATGAAAATTGTAATCTTATATTGGCACGTTAAAACTCATAAGGAAAAGTTTTCATTGAACGATAAAATACTTAGTAGGAGACTCTGGTTTGCAAGGAAAAAATGATGGAGAAAATCAAGAAGCTAGAAAAAAAAGTCTTTATCCTGGCCAATAATTAGACATAAATTGATTTTAAATCCTCTGAAGAAGAAAGTGACTCTACTTCACTAATCTAAGTGGAATCTTGACCCAAATTTATGAAGGAACAAAATGGAATATATATTTAAAACAAAAATGTAATATAGATTAAAAAAAACACGGAGATACAACAAAAATGAACTTCAATTAATAAATAGCAAATGTTAAAAACTATTTACATGTAGAATGAAAGTAAACTAGCTCGGGATATGGTATCTTATGTATGAGAAGAGATGTGAAAACTACATGCCTTCTGAAATGTGTTACAATGAGGCTCAAATGATTTTTTTATCATAAATAAGTAATGAGAAACTATAGACATCCAAAAACCTAACCTTAAGATATGAAGGCCAAAATATATAGGCCCCAATGGGGTTAGTTGAAATGTCAATTTCTTGGGGTCGTAACTTTGGCATACAATCTTTGTTTTGCGTGCACGATAGTCTATTAGAAATTTATATACAAGTAAAACAACATTCGACTGCATATCCATATTTTCTCATTACCCCAAATGTGTTGTTTAGGACCTCAAAATGACTTGATCTCTTCAAGACCCAAAAACTACCAAAAATATAATACTGCTAAAATAGGAAACTATGGAAACTGATAGAAAACAATTTTAGGGTCCCAAGTGGAATAGGTGGGTGGCCACCAATATCCACCTTTATCAAATCTTTTGCAACATGATATGATTAGGCAAACTAACTTTCTGGTGAACATTTTATGTCGTGGAACTATTATAAATAAATGGCAATATATTTTGATCATAATATTTTTCAGTTTAAGTGACAGACTAGTTGCTTTCATGATCATAAATAATGTAAATATTTTGAATTTATACTGCTGATTTAGTTTCCCAAGTGGTAAAACGATAATAATGGGAAAAAATCATATATCTCTTTTTGTGAAAATGATTATAAATCACCTAACCTCAAATGGAAAGTATATATTTAAAACTTGAGAATAATTTGATTAATATCTAAATGAGAAACATTAACATATAATATTCATGATTTGGATAATCCAAAGATAAATAATGTTAAAGAGATACCACATTAATGACATGGAGAAATATTGGAAAGAGGTAGCACAACACTGATATGGAGAAAGATTGCATAGTGTTGGTGGACATGTTTCAGTGTTCATGGTAAAAGCACCTATTTACTAGAAAATGTGGAGGTTCATAAACCCCATAATAAAATCTAAGGTTATGTATATAATCTAAGGATGTTGGTTTGGTTTCATCATGAAAATTTAAAGCTTTAATTTAAACTTCCAAGAATAATGTATCCTATCATGGTAGTGTGAAATGGCTACTTTGAGCCATGAAAAAAAGTGTAGGAATAGTTTTATTAGTAGAAACTTAAGTAACCCATTGATTATTAATTATATATGGTTTGGATTCTTTGAAGTTTCATTAAAATGATATATTTATTTTCCCTCTTCTTTTTATTTGGAATGCATGGAGTGGTGCCATCAAAATGGTTCTTCTCAATATCTTAACAATGATGTTGATATAATTTTTCACACCATAGGGCTCCGGAGGTGTGGGATGAGGAGCCAAGCCAACTAGGATTTTCTCAGAACTTAGTATTTATAGCCTATAATCATATAGGGGACAAACAAACTATTTTTATTTGTATTGATATTTACTAAACATGAATTTTTCAACTTTACAAATAACTCATTAGACCATCAATGAATTTGAGTTGACACAAAGGTGACCTAAACCTTGTTACACCCCTAAAAGTTACTCGCATGATCTTCATTTTAGAAGATGTATTAGCTAAAAATAAGTGATATTTAGGTATGGCGCCAAATTTATTATCTCATTCTATTTCAAAATTCTCATACACATGTGCTAAGGTTGATAACCACCTTGACACCCACTAGAACGTTAGGCCTATAAGAATAAATTATATTTCACGATCCAAAGGGTCATTTATAGGATGATGAAATTCAAGGTGGGTTAATGGAATAGGAAGGAAGGAAATGTGAACAATGGGGATCAATTTTTCTCAATCTAAGGGTGGAAAACCATTTTCCCTAACCCTACTCTATTATCATCTATTATCGGGTGGTCATTTCCTCCCTGGTAGTCTTAGCGGAGTGTCAAGATTTTGCGCACCGTCGTGAGGGTTTCCTTAGTGATGCAAGCATCTATGCATTTTCTGTGTGATGGAACCCATTGATGTTAGTGAGGTGATGTAACATCTAAACATACTAAACATTCACATAAAAAAATTTAAAAAAAAAAAAAATATATATATATATATATATATATATATATATATATATATATATATATATATATAAATAAAAATTAATCCCTCTTCATTTACTTCTATTTTCAAGCTCCTTTAGAACAATAAAGGTTAGTAATATTAACATATAGTTTGTTATTGCAAGCTAAAACTTAAACAGAAGAATTATACGAATAATCATACAATATGGTTTGACAAGGTTCTGTATCTAACGCATACAAATTTTGTACCCTTAATGCTTTTGTTCTATGATTACATTTATTATTTGAAAAAAGGGTATTACCCTGTCATGTCCATGAGTTGATATTATGTTGTTGAAACTATCGTATGTAAGGTCACGAAATATTTTCCGCATAAATATGTTGATTGGTTCCGCTCTCAATGTCAACTTAAAGGCTATCACATGCCCCTGTAAGGTTTGCCATAATGACACTTGGATGTCATGCATCCTTTCTCATCTAAGCCATCCATATTCAACCTCAGGAAATCGACAGTGGTGTTGAGAGGAGGGTGGGTTAGGGTAACCACCCACCCTACCCAACTGCGAAAACCCTCATTCTTTTCGCCGTTGGGTGTGATTCCGACTCTGCACCTCCTTCCTTAGTCGAACAACGATGTGCTCTCAAGATTTGCTCCGGGATGATTTGTGGACAATGGAATCCTGCCAAACCTTCCTTCCAGCGCCAAGGTTAGTTCTCCTCTAGCCCAACTCTTCGTCGTGTGATTTGTCTTACAGGTTTTTCCTTTACGCTTGAACTTCAGACTTTTTTAACACTCATTTTATATTTTCATTGAAATAGCTTTGGGAACTTCGACTTCCGTGGTGTGATGGTTTCTTTGCCCTGCAGGTCTTACCTCCCATCGTGCGGAGAAACACTGTCCATGAGCATTCAGGCCCTCGGGACTTCCCCTAACTATGTCATGGTTTTCTTATCTCCAGGTATTACTTCATATTATGCTATCTCTATTTCATTTACTGTTTTAAGCTCATATTCCTTTTATAGTTTTCTGGGTTAAGGTTTATTGTTGAAGTGGTAACTGCGGCTCATATATTCTTTTTTGTGTTGTTGACAGGATGGTGGCCTGACCCCAGTTGATAGCACAAGCTACCTGGAGCTCCACCACTTGCGATTTCTTCAATGGTAGGTGTTATCTAACCTCATCACGAGGGTTTATGAGTTCTGTCCTTGTGTTATCGTTGAATTCAACCTACTCTATCTCTGCAGGTTAACTATCCAGCGAGGAATTTATCCTCCATTCCGTTGTAACTCTATCATTTTTGTTTTTATGGGAAGGACTTTGAGCAAAACTCATTTCTTAATTAAGTGTTCCCCCTAGAACTTTATGGGTTGGTCACCAACTGTAATGTTCCTTTTTTAGGAATATCACAAGTTTGTGCCAGAGATGGACTGCGGGGGCATTTACTAGATATGTCACCTTCTAAAGATGGATGAGATCCGGAGGCTTTCTGGCCCTTTGCAGACTCTGTCTACAGATATGTGGAATTCCCTAGTAGGAATGGCTGGCAACCCAAGCCTGGAAAATGCATTTTCGAGAAATGGAGGCAGCAGGATTTGATCCCTGGTCTGGAATCCTTCAAATATATCTGTCTGGAGCTGAAATCCTGAAGTGGACTCAAACAAATCTTTCTAGGAGCTTGAGACAAGCCTCCTTCACCTGTTATCCTCAAAAAGGACCCAATGAAGAGGGTTGAATCAACACATGAACATATGCTAGCATAATAGCGTTATTTCTGAAAACCAATGTACATGAAAGCATGAATAGTCACCAAATGTATATAGCAGCAAAGAAAATATACAAATACTTGAGGAATCACTCACTCAAGCTGAGCAAAAAAACCCTCAATGACATGCATAAGGAAATATCTCACAATATTGCTACACAAGAATGCTAGTGACTAAAACTACGTAGTCAATGGGGGGTATTGCTGCAGCAAATACATATACATGAATGATACATAAATGTGAGCTCAAATAAGAAAGGGAGAGAAAGGTCTCAACCCCTGAAAATACAATACAACAATCCTCTAAAAGGATTGGATGGAAACTAGACAAAATGGCATTTTACCCAAAATGCCGGAGTTGCTGGGCAGCTGCTGCAACTCTCTAGAAACTGGAAATAGGAGGAGCCTAGCTGAAGATGATGGAATCTCTGATGTACTTCTCTGATTAATCTTCCAAATGAAAGGTTGATCCTTTCATTGAAGATTTCACTACCCACTGAAATGCAGCAACCCTCACTGCAAATGCTCTCTAGAAACTGCGCAGTCAAGGAAGAGGGATGCTCTTTTGTTGATGGAAATGATTGGCCTGATGCCAAGGATGATGGATTGAAGATCAAAAACTCCCTCACTGATCTCCCAAAGAAATGGAGACTCCCTCCTCTGAAATACAATGTCGGAAGTAGTGTTGAGGAACCCTCCCCTGCAACACCCAACAACACAACTCAACCACCAATGGAGACTGCGTTGGAGTTGAATGGAATGCTTTGGCGTCAAGCCAGAATATGGGGAATATGAAGAACAAGCTCTTCTAAGAGCTACTCAATGGAAGAGATGGGATTCCCGCCCGAGAACACCCAGTGCTAGCAACACTGCATCTCAACTAAACAGCTGGAGAATGCTCTTGTCTGAGAAGACAAGAAAAACGATAATCAAAAGCATGAATGAGAATGGCTGCTTTGTTCTTCTTTTAAACAAGTGAAAGGTGCTTTGCCATGGGCCCCACACCTTAGGGTTTCCTCTCTAGAATGATCTCCTCATGCAAACTGTGTTGGCCCACCAAGGCAATCTTATCTTCTCTATCTGCGCAGTCACTTGGCTTCTTCTAGAATTATCCATCTGCAAATTGTCTCTTTTCACACATGGGGTGTGAAATGCAGTCCTTTATTGACCCCTTTTCACATTATAAGGGTTCCTTATTCAGATTTTTATTATCAATGGGTTTTCTTACCCATTTATTCTCCTCCTAAAGCAAAAACAAAAGTTTTTAATGTTCCATAAAATTTTGGAACATTACACCAACGGTTGTTTTCATTAAACATTACAGTTTTGAACTCGCAGATATGTAACGAAGTGGATAAGTCGGGTGTTTGGTTCTTGGCTATAATTATCATAATAATGTTTCATTAATTCTAGTCATCTTCACATGAAGTTTACTCAACCGTTACAGTTGAGCTTAAAGGTATAATTTAATTCTCTGTCAGTTCCGATTTCATCAGAAATATTACTCTGTTTCTCTCTTGTTCGGATAAGATTTGTTTTTGGAATTAGTTTATCTTACTGCATGAAATACGCAGTTAATTTATTTTCATGAATTATTCTTTGTAATTATTTGTCCTGTAGCAGTTTTCAAGGCTACCCGCTTGCATGGGTAATTCATCCATGTTCTTTTAGTATTCGGGATTCCCTTCCTTTGGGACGGGGATGCTAACACTCATTCCCAGTTTTGGGGTCCTTAAACCCTCAGGCATAATCCCGTGAACTTGTTCATTTGTTATACTTACATCCTATGGTGCTCGTATGTGTTACCATTCACATCTTATATTCTGTGAACTGCATGCATGGAAGGAATTTATGTTTTCTCTAGTCTACAACAGATGTAAGATTTACTTCCTAATCTCTTTGTTTACGTAGTTCTTAGACTGTAAGGTGCATTTACTCATCCTATGATGGAAAATAGAGTTCTTGTATATTTTTACTATGGTCATATTTTAAAATATATATATATATATAAACATGTCCACCTTCCTCATAAATTCGTATAACCCAGTTTATTTAACAGTTTCCCCATATTTATCCTAATTATCCATTCTGGCATAGGTTTCCATATTCACATCTACACACGCTCTAATATTTAACAGAAACAATTTAGGTAATCCTTACTTGGAAACATAAATAATAAACCAGAATCACAAGATACAGTAGTACGTAGTTGTAGGTGAATTTCTTTGAAGTCTGATGGTCCTCCCAACCGTGAGTGAGGCAATTACGTCCTTAGATCCCCCCTTGCTCCTCACCAGGGTATAGGTGTAACCTTAAGACAAGAATTTAGACCTCAGGAATAATTTCCGGTCTTTTCCTTCTTCTGGGTGTTAATCGAGCTCCACTGGTCTCTCTACTGGCTCTGGATTACTCTTGGAAACCTCTTGTTGCTTCACCACTTCCTATTTCTGCACAGAACCCCATTCCCTTCCAGGATTTTTTCATAAATTCTTTCTTTTGGGAAATGGTAACTGTCAGAACTGTCTCCACCTATTTACCTTGGTATCTTGGAAATGTTTTACCAATCAGTTACTTCTTTCTTTTACTCTAGATAATTTATTCATTAATTCACTTTGTCAATACCAAAGATACTTTATAAAAATATTGTTAACGAATACTCCAATTCATTACTCATTCAAAATATACATAACTAGTTTTTAAGTCTAGGATTAAATTAATCAGGGTGTTACATCTTCCCCTGCTGAAATAAACACCATCCTCGGTGTTATTTAATCAGATTGAACATCTCCGAATAGGCTTGTTGAATAACATGCTCGTTCTCCCAAGTAGCCTCCTCTAGGCCAAAGTGCTTCCACTGCACTTTAACTTAGGGGATGACTCGCTTCCGGAGCGTTATTTCTCTCTGATTATGTTGTGGTTTTACAAGGAACTCATCGTCCGGTTCTACTTGCACACAACAAGGTTTCAATTAGTTCAAATTAGAAAACTAATTTTTGTTCTGATTTCATTGTGTTATTGACTTACATGTTTACCTTGCCAATGTATGACATGCTTGGGATTGTGTACATAACGCTTCAGTAATGACACATGAAAAACGTTGTGTACCAAAATATGGCTGGGTAGGGCTAATCGATAGGCCATCGTTCCTATCCTTTCCAAAATCTCGAATGGCCCACAATATCTGGGGGCCAACTTGGCACACATGTTCCATCGCAGTGTGCTTTTCTTCGGTTTTATCCTTACATACACGTGATCTCCAACCACAAATTCTCGGAATGCTCTCTTTTTGTCAACATATACTTTTTTCCGATCTTGAGTAGCCTTCAAGTTCTACCTAATTTTCTTCACTTCTCACTCCATTTCCTCTAACATGTCTGGTCCAAGCATCATTTTATTTTCTGGGCTACTCCAGTTCATAGGAGTCCGACATTGCCTCCCATACAATGCCTCAAAGGGACTCATCTTAAGAGATTCCTGATATCCATTGTTGTAATAAAATTCAACCAAATGTAGATACTCTTCCCATTTTGTTGGATGTTGCATTACGTACATGCATAGCATATCCTCCAGAATCTGATTCACCCTTTCTGTTTTCCGGTCAGTTTGTGGATGATAAGCAGTACTAAATTGTATGTGTCCCCACGCCACTAAATAGCGTCTTCCAGAATTCCGAAGTGAATTTCACATCGCGATCTGAAATCACTACTCAGGAAATACCATGCAATCTAAAAATTTCTCTCATAAATATGTCAGCGATTTGTACCGTCTTATAGGTAGACTGGACGGGAATAAATTTGCTGATTCGATCAACTACCACCATAATTGAATCGTTATGCCTCATTTCTTGGTAGTCTAGTGATGAAGTCAAGGGAGATGACCTCCCACTTCCATTCTGGTATAGGAATAGGCTGAAGCAATCCCACGGGATGTTGATGTTCAACTTTGATCTACTGACATTCTAGACACTTGGTCAAATATTCTGCAATGTCCTTCCGCATTCCAGGCTAGGTATAATCCTTTCTAATTGCAGTTAACATTTTCTGGTATCCTGGATGTCCGACATAGGAACTCTGTTGATATTCATCAAGAATGATTCTTTTCAAATTATTTTGATTGGGAATATATATTCTCTTTCAGAAAATGAAGAATTGCTTGTCTTTGAGTTCAATTTCAGACTGCTTCCCTTGCTCTTTGTCTGCTTTTGCCTGCTGCCATAAAAATTGGTATTCAAGAACTTTGC
Organism: Pinus albicaulis; assembly: GCA_034641835.2. Classification (NCBI taxonomy): domain Eukaryota; kingdom Viridiplantae; phylum Streptophyta; class Pinopsida; order Pinales; family Pinaceae; genus Pinus; species Pinus albicaulis. Next base: position 399,273,516 of record CM076576.1, read on the forward strand.
TAGCTACCTCTAATATTTGATCTTGGAATTTGAATTCAATCTTGTTGAAGTAGAGTTCATAAATACCATGCAGCTTCATGCTTAGTGCATCCGCTACTCGGTTCTCTTTAACTTTTACTTGTTGAATATCAAAATCGAACTCACTTAGAAAATAGTTCCATCTTGCTTGGCATGCATTCAAGTCAGCTTGTTTAAAATAGCTAGTTAAGATGTTGTGGTCAGTTCTCAGCACAGACCTTTTTCCCAACATGTAATGCCTCCATATTCTTAATGCATGTACCACTGCAGTTAGTTCCAAATCATAGGCTGAATACCTCTGCTCATGCTCGTTCAGATTTCTGGATTCATAATCTATGACTATTCCTTCCTGAGTCAAAACCACTCCTACCCCCTCCTTACAAGCATCATTACAGACCTCAAATTCTTTATTCTGGTCTGCTACCCCAGGACGAGAGAAGTAGTTAGCAGCTTCTTCAATAATTCAAAACTGTTCTGACATTTCTGATTCCACTTAAAGACTCGTCCCTTCCGCTGTAAGGAGGTGATGGGAAAATCTATCTTGGAAAATCCATTGATAAATCGTCGATAATAACTAGCCAAACCCATAAATGAACGTATGCCTTCCACGTTCTTTGGTACCCTCCATTCCATGATGGTCTTTATCTTTTATGGTTCCACCACCATCCCTTCACCGGAAATCACATGCCCCAAATATTGAATCTGTTCTTTAAAGAAATCACACTTTCTAAACTTAGCATAGAGTTGATTGTCCCTTAACATCTTCAACACAATACGCAGATGTTCCTTGTGTTCTTCCATACTCTTGGAGTAGATTAATATGTCATCAATAAAAATCAAAACGAATTTATCCAAGTATGGGTGAAAAATTCCATGCATTAAGCTCATAAAGGTGACTGGTGCGTTGGTTAACCCGAAAGGTAACACCACAAATTCATAATGGCCATACAGGGTATGGAATGTTGTTTTGCTTATATCTTCATCTCTAATTCAGATCTGGTGGTAGCTTGACCTTAACTCAATCTTAGAAAACAATGTATCCCCTTTGACTTGGTCAAACAAATCATTTGCACGTGGTAAGAGATATTTATTCTTAACAGTCAACTTATTGAGTTGTCGGTATTCCATGCACATGCACATAGTGCCATATTTCTTCCTCATGAATAGCACTAGTGCTCCCCATGGGGACACACTCGGCCGAATGTAGCATTTATCCATTAATTCCTGTAACTGCATTTTCAATTTTGTTAGTTCTGGCACACTCATTCTGTAAGGTTTGTAGGACACAGGTGCTACTCCAGGCATTAGTTCTATAGCAAAGTCTATGTCCCTTTTTGGTGACAGCCCCGGAATTTCTTCAGGAAAGATATCCTGAAATTCTTGCACAATGGGGATATTTTCCAATAAAAGAGTTTTATCCTTAGATTTGATGAATCCCACTTGTATGGCATAGAGTTGACATCCCTTCCTTAAGCATTTACTCAACTGAGATTATGTAATAGGCCGCAACTGTAGCAATTTCTTAATACCTTGCAGCTCTTTTCTTGTTCCATACTTTGATATAAAGTAGATAACTTTGTCCTTACAGTCCACCAATGACCAATGCCTTTCCAACCAATCCATCCCCAGTAATACATCATAAGATCTCAGGGGTAAAATATTGAGTTCCACATAAATGTGTTGATTCCCAACACTCAACTCACAATTCGACACTTTAGCATTTTCCCGTCTTTTTGCCCCTGTAGCCAGCTGAACTAACTAGGGGTTCTTGAATTTATGGTTCTGTAATTTATAGTTTTCTACTATGCGAGGGTGTATATAGCTTAAGCTGGCCCCAGGATCAACTAAAATAGAAACAGATTGAGTTTGTATGATACCTTCTAACTCTATCATGGTTGGTCGGTAATCTGCTTGCCGATATTCTAGAGCTGCATTGATTCTAGGTATGTTCCGTGCCACGTCCCCCACAGTCGATGCCTCTTGTAATTTTGTTGCCACCTCACTTCTTTCTCGATGAGGACAAGTTTTAAAATAATGTGCCTCCCCATAACCCCAACATTGCAATGGAGGTTTTTGAGATGGCCCAAGTTCAGGTCTGCTAGAGGCTTCTGTATGTCACTCTTCGCCAGTCCATTTGGTCTTCGATTGACTTCTTCCATTATATTTACTCAGCGAGTTCCTTGTTGCGCTTCGATAGTTTCCGGATTTGTTATTTTTGTTATTGTTGAAACTCTTCTGCCCTTTTCGAGGTGGCCAAGTTTTCCCAACTTCCCCCTTAACTTTGGACTGTTGTTAGAAAATACGTGCTTTCCTTATCGCTTCATCCATAGTCCTGGGGTTCACGAACTCAATATTTGCTTTCATCTATAATGGCAAACTACTCAGGAATCGTTGCACTTTTGCCTTCTCATCGCGCAAATACGGTACATATCGTAATAAACTAGTAAACTTGTTGATAAACTCATCCATGGACATTTGTCCTAGTTTCAGATCATGAAACTCTCGGGACTTTTCATTGTAGAAACGTTCTGTCAGATACTTATCCTTGAAATATTGCTGGAACTCATCCCAAGTTACATTTTGGTCTTCTATTCCACGCACATTCTTAACCTCTTCCCACCACAATGTTGTTTTCTCCTGTAATTGATAAATGGCTAAAAGAGCTTTCAATTTACTGTTATATTAGTACACTTGAAAGTGCTTGTTCATGTTTATGATCCAAGCTTCTGCCAATTATTCAACCTCTCCATCGAAGGTGGGGGGCTTAAACTTCCTGAATTCACCCTGTAACTCCACTTTTTGTTTCTTCAACTCTTGTTGTTCCAGAATATTTCCAGATTCAGCCTCATGGTAAGTTCGACTCTTATTACTTCGTGGCATTCTAATGCCTTCTGAATTATCATGCAAAGCTTGTTGTTGTTCTCCTTCTTCCATAGTGTTCCTCTCCGGACGGGGTTTTGAATTTGGGTGATTCTGCCAGTCCGATAGACTTTTTAATGTATTTTCCTGTTCTATCATCAATCTTTCATTGTCACCCTGAACTTTGAGCATCTATGCTTGGAGTTGCTGCACAGTCTCTAGCAATCTATTTGTCTTTTGTTGTTGGTCTGCCAACATTTTGCTGGTTTTTTGGTGCTGATCTACACTTAATTTCACCCACATTTCGAGATTGACCTTCGGGTTGGTCACAAGATGAGTTTCCCCTATGTTTTTGGGTGTCTGCTGACTAGAGCCTCTCCTCATTGTAGCTTTGGCACAAATATGTCCCTAAAATTTGCACAAATCCAACATTTAAACTTTATATATATATATATATATATATATATATATATATACTATATCTCTCTCTTGTTTATGAAAAATTATCATATTTAACTTTGTTCATTTTATCTGAGCACAAATACTCACTTATAAATCTTGCTTTGTATTTATCTAAACATACTAAACATTCACATATAAAAAAATATTAATCCCTCTTCATTTACTTCTATTATCAACCTCTAGAACTATAAAGGTTAGTAATATTAACATATAGTTTGTTATTGCAAGCTAAAACTTAAACAGAAGCATTATACGAATAATCATACAATATGGTTTGACAAGGTTTTTTATCCGACGCATACAAATTTTGTACCCTTAATGCTTTGGTTCTATGATTACATTTATTATTTGAAAAAAGGGTCTTACCCTGTCATGTCCATGGGTTGATATTATGTTGTTGAAACTATGATATGTAAGGTCACGAAATACTTTCCACATATATATATTGATTAGTTCCGGTGGTCAATACTTTGGTATTGTGTCAAATTAAAGGCTATCACATCCCTCCGTAAGGTTTTCCATAATGACACTTTGCTATCATGCGTCCTTTCTCACCTGAGCTGTCCATATTCAACCTAGGGAAATCGACGGTGGTGCTGAGAGGAGGGTGGGTCAGGGTAACCACCCACCCTACCTGACTTCCCAAACCCTCATTCTTTCCGCCATTGGGTGTGATTCTGGCTCTGCACCTCCTTCCTTAGTCAAAAAGCGATGTTCTCTCAAGATCTGCTCCGGGATGATTTGTGGATAATGGAATCCTGCCAGACCTTCCTTCCGGCACCGAGTTTAGTTCTCCTCTAGCCCATCTCTTTGTCGTGTGATTTGTCTTACAGGTTTTTCCTTTACTCTTGAACTTCATACTTGTTTAACACTCATTTTATATTTTCATTGAAATAGCTTTGGGAACTCCAGCTTTCGTGGTGTGATGGTTTCTTCGCCCTATAGTTCTTACCTCCCATCGTGCGGAGAAACGTTGTCCATGAGCATTCAGGCCCTCGAGACTTCCTCTGGCTATGTCGCAGATTTCTTATCTCCAGGTATTACTTCAGATTCTGCTATCTCTATTTCATTTACTGTTTTAAGCTCACATTCCTTTTACAATTTTATGGGTTGAGGTTTATTGTTGAAGTGGTAACTGCGGCTCATATATTCTCTGTTGTGTTGTTCACAGACTGGTGGCCCAACCCAAGTTGATAGCTCAAGCTACCTGGAGCTCCACCACTTGTGTTTTCTTCAACAGTAGGTGCTATCTAACCTCATCACAAGGGTTTATGAGTTTTGTCCTTGTGTTATCATTGAATTCAACCTACTCTATCTCTACAGGTTAACTATCCAGCGAGGAATTTATCCTCCATTCCGTTGTAGCTCTGTCATTTCTGTTTTTATGGGAAGAACTTTGTGTAAAGCTTGTTTCTTAATTAAGTGTTCCCTCCAGAACTTTCTGGGTTGGTCACCAGCTATTGTTTTCATTAAAGATTACAGTTTTGAACTCCCAGATATGTAAAGAAGTGGATAAGTCAGGTGTTTGGTTCTTGGCTATAATTATCATAATATTGTTTCATTAATTCTAGTCATCTTCGCATGTAGTTTACTCAACCGTTACAGTTGAGCTTAAAAATATAATTTAATTCTCTGTCAGTTTCAGTTTCATCAGAAATATTACTCTGTTTCTCTCTTGTTCAACTAAGGTCTGTTTTTGGAATTATTTTATCTTACTGCATGAAATACACAGTTATTTTATTGTAGTGAATTATTCTTTGTTATTATTTGTCCGTAGCAGTTTTTAGGGCTACCTACATACATGGGTAATTCATCCATGTTCTTTCAGTATTCGAGATTCCCTTCCTGTTAGGATATTCCGACACATAGGAAATAGTTAAGAATAACTTAGTCTAGTGTAGAGTTAGGTAAAGTGTGCTTCTTTATCATGTACATTTGTAACTTATAATTCGATGGTCACGATTTGTAGTGATCCGATGGTTATCTCTCACCTCGGTATTAACAGCACTTGATCCGTGGCTTAACACTTGATTGGTCCATGATCTCTATTTAAAGAACATGGAGGGTCATTTTTTCGGTAACCGTTTATGAGAGAAACATATGTAACTTATCCTTTTATATTAATAAATTCCCTAAAGTGGCTGCGTTGGCTCAGGGCATGGACTATTTCCCTCTTTGAGGGTTTTAACCACGTGATTATACTGGTGTACTGATTTGTGATTTGTTTGAGTGGTGACCTTTGGTTCTTGATCTACGGAACTTACCCTATAAATTCCTACATGGTATCATAGCTATTTTGAGGGCCGCATCCGTTGTTGATCAAAATCCGAAGTCGGTTTGACTACATTTAAATGTCGTTTTGTAGATCTACTATTTCTGAACATTTTTGGGCTTGGAGAACTACTTGGTTGTGTCCGGAACGTCTGTTACAGTGAGGAACTTCTTTCGTTTCATGCAAAAAGGTTTCTGACTGCCCAAGTTATGTTTGTTTAGATCTGGAGGTATAAAGCATCTATTTCCAATGGCTACCTCACATGGTAGATATACTTAGAAGTAAATGGCTTTATAGAATAGCCACAGGACAAGAAACTAAACCTTAGGCGACAAATGGCGCAAAATGGGAAAATAAATAAGATCAAGCACGAGGGTTGATAGGAATGTCCATTGCTCAAGATCTTCGATTTCATATCCTTGACATTGACACCCCTGATGAGGCCTTGGAAAAGCTAAAAACTGTTTTTGGCGTTCAAAATCAAATCCGGGCCCACCAGCTTGAAAATGAGTTGCTTTCTTTGGACCCCAATAATTTCTCCTCCATTGAAGATTTTTGTCCAAATTTAAGACCCTCCGAATTCTTTTAGAATGTTGTAAGATAAAAAGGGATGATGGTAGCCTCATATATTGCATTCTTGCTAAGCTTGGTCCTGCATACTCTGTATTTGTTTCTGCCTTCCATTCCACCAGAGAAGCCATCATTTCTTCAGGAACCACCTACAAGAATCCCTCTTTTGATGCCCTTTGTGATTCTTTGATAAGAGAACAAGAAAAATTTTTACACCTTGGTCTTATCACTGCTGGAAATGCTTCTAAGAAAGCCTTAGCAGCCCAACAACAACCATATCAAAAGAATCCCAAGAAGCAGTATCCTAAAAAATATGGTCCTAAACCAAACAAGGGCCCTAAGCAATTTCAGCCGCAAACTGAAAAATCAAATCACCAAAATAATAAGGAAAATCAAAACAAAGGGAAGAAGACAAATAGACATTGCAACTTTTGCAATCGGGATGACCATATAGAGTCCAAATGTTTTAAGAAGATGGAAGCCTTAGAAGCAGAAATGAAGAAGCACAACATCAATTTGTAGCACTCTTCACCTTCATCTTCAGGCATGGCACTTTTTGCTTGTGGTTGTCAAGCATCAAGATCTAGTTATGCATTAAATGTATATTCTTCTTTTCCTTCTCATGAGTGGCTCATTGATTCTAGAGCTTCTTACCACATGGCTAAAAAAAAATCCATGTTTTCTTCTTTAAATGATTGTAACACCAAACATATTTATGTTGGTGATGATAGATCTCTTAGTGTTGTAGGATCTGAAACCATTCATCTAGATAATGGTCAGTTTAATGATGTACTATGTGTTCCTACCTTGTCATGCAACCTTCTATTTGTTTATCAGATAACTCATTCAGGTGAAGGGAAAATAGTAGAATTCTCACCTTATGATGTTGTAATCAAGGACCTCAAAGATCCTAAACATGTTTTAGCTACTGGCATTGTTGATGACTCCACAAGGTTTTATAAGTTTGACAACTTTGGGTCATCATCTCTTCCCTCTGCTTTTGTTTCTCATAATGATGATGTGAGAAAACTTTGGCATGAGCGATTTGGTCACTTAAACTATCGCTCTCTTCAAAATATAGTGACGGGCCTTCCTATGGTATCTTGCCGAGACGGTGTTTGCTTCGGATGTGTACTTAGAAAACATCATCAGGATAGTTTTGACAAACGTGCCTCTTAGCACGCTTCAGCCCCTTTGCAGCTTGTGCACAGTGATTTATGTGGTCCACTTCCTGTTGTTTCTTTCTCTGGTTGCAAGTACCTCTTAACTTTCATTGATGATTTTTCCAGACGCACTTGGGTATATTTCTTAAAATTCAAGAGTGAAGTTTTTAACATGTTCTTAGCCTTTAAGGCCTTTGTTGAGAAACAATCTGGACATCAAATTCTTAAGTTAAGATCAGACAATGGTGGAGAATATGTTAACAACAAATTTATCAACTTTTGCACTGAGCATGGCATTCAATTGCAACATATTGTTCCATATACTCCACAAAAAAATGGTGTAGCTGAAAGGAAGAATCACACCTTAAACGAAATGGCTAATTGTATGCTTCAATCTAAAAGACTTGGTCTCAATTTTTGGGCAGAAGCCATTAACTGTGCAAATTACATAGTAAATCACACTCCTACTAAGGTTTTAAAGAATATAACTCCAGAAGAAGCTTGGAGCTCAATCAAACCAGATGTAAGTCACTTTCATGTTTCTAGAAGTGATGCTTGGGCCCATATTCTAGATGCAAAACATAAAGCCTTAAAACCTAAGAGTGAAAAATATATTTTTGTTGGATATTCTGAAGATGTCAAAGGATATAGACTTCTTCAACCAAAATCCAAAAATATAATCATTAGAAGAGATGTAAAGTTTGATGAAAATATATCGGCCTGCGAACCTAGTTCGGCGGGTGTGCCACCTTTGGCCTGCGAGCCTAATTCGGCATATGTGCCACCTCTCTCTCTCTCTTCTATTTTTAATAGCATTCCTTCTAGTTTAGATGATGACAGCGAGGATGAAAATCCTCCTCCAGCTCGTGAAATTGTTCCCTATACTCCACCGCTTCCAAGATGGGTCCGCTCTACTTGGGATGCAACAGGTTCTCTTGCAGGTGACCCTGCCAATCGACGACGTACACGTTCTCAGTTCGAAAGAGCCTCTTCCTTATTGGCTCAAGTTCCAGAAAAACTTGATCCAAAAACCTTTGAAGAAGCCTCCGGTCATCCAGATTGGGATGAAGCTATGAATGAAGAGTATCGTTCCTTATTGGAAAACAATACTTGGGATCTTGTTCCTCTTCCAAAAGGAAGAAAACTTGTCAGATGCATATGGGTTTACAAAACAAAGTTTGGACCAGATGGAAAAGTGGATAGACATAAAGCTCGTATTGTCGCTAAAGGATTTTCACAAGTTGAAGGCATTGACTATACTGAAACCTTCTCCCCTGTTGCCAAAATGAATTCTATCCACCTTGTTCTTTCCCTTGCTGCCTCCCTTAAATGGGAAGTCCATCAGATGGATGTTAAATCTGCCTTCTTACATGGAGATTTGCATGAAGAAATATACATGGAACAACCCCTTGGCTTTATCCAAAAATACTCCAGCCTTGTTTGTCACCTTAGGAAGTCTCTCTATGGTCTCAAACAAGCTCCTCGGGCTTGGTATGCCAAAATGGATAGATTTCTCTTAGATAATGGCTTTTCTAGGTGTCATTCTGACAACACTATTTATACCAAGAAAGTGGGTAATTCCTTCACCATCCTTGTTCTTTATGTTGATGACCTTATCCTTACTGGTAGTGATCCAAACCATATAAACCATGTGAAGTCTAGCCTCAAAAAGAAGTTTGAAATGACAGACTTAGGACACTTGCATTATTTCCTTGGTCTTCAAGTCTTGCAATCCAAGGAAGGCATTACCCTCTCTCAGTCCAAGTATGCCTGTGATCTTTTACACCACTTTCACATGGAAGACTGTAAGCCTGCCCCTTCTCCCTTTCAGTCTGGAGTCAAGCTTTCAGTCAACTGTACTACCCCTGAAGTTGATGCTACCTTATACCGTCAACTTGTTGGTAAACTTTTGTATCTAACCCATACCCGTCCTTACATTTCCTTTGCCGTTGGTCTTGTCGCTTGGTTTATGCACCAACCTCATGAAAGTCACTAGAAAGCAGCTAAAAGAATACTTCGATATATTCGAGGTACAATTCAGTTTGGGATTCATTACAGTGTAGGAACATCTCCCTTGTTGATTGGTTTCACTGATTCTGATTGGGCTGGTGACCCTGATGATCGGAAGTCCACTGCAGTATATGTATTCACTCTTGGTTAAGGACCTATTACTTGGTCTTGTAAGAAACAAAGTGCCATCTCCCTTTCTTTAGCAGAAGCAAAGTATCGTGGTGCAGTTGAAGGCAGCAAGGAAGCCATGTGGCTTCGTCAGATCCTGTCTGAATTTGGTTTTCATCAACAGCATCCAACTACACTTAGTATGATAATCAGAGTGCCATTCAGCTATGTAAACATCCAATTCAGCATCAGCGTATGAAACACATTGAACTCCACATACACTTCATCAGAAAGCTCATTCATGATAGTGTTCTTGAAGTGCAGTATTGTCCGACCAATGATCAAGTAGCCGATATCTTTACGAAGGCTCTCACAGAAGCGAAGTTTACCAAACTTCAATCCATGCTTGGAGTTCAGGAAAGTTGTCATTAAGGGGGGACAGGCTCTAATGCCTCCTTCCTTCTCCTATTATGTCACTTTTGTAAATCCTTCAATCCTATCCCAATTTGTTCTTAAGGGGGGATGTTAGGATATTTCGACACATAGGAAATAGGCTTCTTTTGTGTCACCTTTGTAAATCCTTCAATCCTATCCCAAGTTGTTTTTAAGGGGGGATGTTAGGATATTCCGACACATAGGAAATAGTTAAGAATAACTTAGTCTAGTGTAGAGTTAGGTAAAGTGTGTTTCTTTACCATGTACATTTGTAACTTATAATCCGACGGTCACAATTTGTAGTGATCCAATGGTTATCTCTCAGCTCGGTATTAACGACACTTGATCAGTGGCTTAACACCCGATTGGTCCATGATCTCTATTTAAAGAGCATGGAGGGTCATTTGTCCGGTAACCGTTTATGAGAGAAACATATGTAACTTTTCCTTTTATATTAATAAATTCTTTTGGGACGGGGACTCTAACCCTCATTCCAGTTTTTAGGGTCCTTAAACCCTCAGGCGTAATCTCGTGAACTCGTTCATTTTTTATACTTACATCCTATGGTGCTCGTATATGTTGTTTGCGCATGTGAACTGTATGCATGGAAGGAATTTATGTTTTCTCTAGTCTATAACAGATGTAAGATTTACTTCCTAATCTCTCTGTTTACGTAGTTCTTAGTCTGTAAAGTGCATTTACTCATCCTATCATGGAAAATAGAGTTCTTGTCTATTTTTACTATGGTCATATTTAAAAATAAAATAAAAATATAAACATGTCCACCTTCCTCAGAAATTCGTATAACCCAGTTTATTTAATAGTTTCCCCATGTTTATCCTAATTATCCATTCCGGCATAGGTTTCCATATTCACATCTATACATGTAATATTTAACAGAAACAATTTAGGTAATCCCTACTTTGAAACAGAAATAATAAACCAGAATCACAAGATACAATAGTACCTAGTTGCAGGTGAATTTCTTCTGAAGTTTGATGGTCCTCCCAACCGTGAGCGAGACAATTACTTCCTCAGCTCCCCCTTTCTCCTCATTAGGGTATAGGTGTAACCTTGGGACAAGAAGTTAGACCTCAGGAATAATTTCTGGTATTTTCCTTCTTTTGGGTGTTAATCAAGCTGCACTTGTCTCTCTACCAGCTCTGGATTACTCTTGGAAACCTCATGTTGCTTCACCACTTCCTCTTTCTGCACAGAACCCCATTCCCTTCTAGGATTTTTCCATAAATCCTTTCTTTTTGGTATTGGTATCTGTCATAACTATCTCCACCTATTTACCCAGGTATCTTGGAAACATTTTACCAATCAGTTACTTCTTTCTTTTACTCTAGATAATTCCTTCATTAATTCACTTTGTCAATACCAAAGATACTTTATAAAAATATTGTGAACGAATACTCCAATTCGTTACTCATTCAAAATATAACATAACCAGTTTTTAAGTCTAGGATTAAATTAATTAGAGTGTTACAGGTGACATGGAGGATAACCTGTTTCTTCAATGTGGCACCCTCATATGATTGCACATTTCATTCGGTAATGTTAAAGTTTCCTTCTTATAGAGTCCTCTCTCTAGCGTTGGGTTCCTTTAAACCTATTTTTGTTAATTCCTTTACACCCATTTTTTTTACTAAGTGGTTGTGTCGTGGTTCAAGCTCTTAGGTACTTAACTATAGTTTTGTTGGCGTCCCTTTAGAGCCAAAACTGTCTCATCGACTTGCCTACAGCCATGGTATCCTCAATGAGTGCCTTTAATTTTATTATTCTCTATATTAAAATGTTATTTATCAATATATTTCTTAGACAATTGTATTTTTTTTGAGGCATGGTTAGTACTTCAAATGCACTACCCATCGCAACATCCGGGTTCAGTTCCTTATGAAGATAGAGTCTTCCTCACGAAAACCCATTTTCTTTTTCCACATAACCGTTAAAAAAAAAGACTTTAATGAGAGTGAGGCTACTGCAAGTTTATGCTTTTGTATATCCCTAGATCTAACTACAACGGGGTTTTGTTCTACACAAAGGAAGATGACACCAAATTTGTCTAATATTCACGTGAGGACTCATTCCGTGACATATGCCTTATTTTTCTAGCTTGTTCATGTACAGGGAAAGGTAATGGGGTTTTTTGTGTGACCCCCTTTTTCTTCCGATATTTTTTTCGTATGTAGGTGCAAGTAAAATGGTTGCGCTAAGACATGATTCTTGTGTTACTTCCAAATGGGAATAATCTACCTCTAATCACGTCTCTGTTGATTTCAGGTCAGTCATTTCTGATTTATTTCTTTCTTAACATGACCCATTATGAGTTGGGTTGTGTATGTTTAATCGTACTCAACGTTTAGGGTTATACTAAACTGATGTAGAAATAGTTCTCAAAATTTCTTCTATAAAGGCTTGTTGCATTTTTGTTGGGTTCTTTGGGGTTATTTTTTTTTTTTTACAAGGGCTTATGACCCAAACATGATGTGCTACATTTATATGTATTTATTTGTACCTGTTGGTTGTAATGGACACACAATTTCAAGCTAGAAGAGACTAGCTTACCTATAGATCAATCTTCTGGTTTTTCTGAATGGCTAGTTGTTATTTCACCGTAATGTTATGTATTTCCTCTGCATTATACATTCATTCCACAAGAAGAATGTCTATTTGGATCATGCATATTCTATGTACTAAAATCTAAATATTCTGTGGTGAATTTACTCCAATCTTTTGTGTGCTAAGTGACTTCTTTATTACGCTTTGTTATTGTTTACATATCATTTTTCAACACCTCGTCGATATTGATGCTTAGTATACAATTATTTTCTTGTACACATATCCATGCGTATGTGTAGTTAACTCTCATATAATACCTTTGAAAATTGTCTATTATTACGCTTTCGGCAATCTGGTTCATCAGTTCAGGTCTCAGAAAGGAAAAGATTTTGTAAATGTGCTTCTACACCCCTACTCTAGCATTTCAATCAATCTTGTTCCTTAATTCATCCTTAACGGGTTTTTCTTTTTCTTTAGACTTGAATTAGAAATTATGGCGTTGAATATGTTAAATCTAAATAAAATAAGACTCTAGGTTCACATGTCAGTGTTGTTTCTCTTTGTAATATATATATAAACGACTCTGTTTGTGCACCACCACTGAAGCCTGTCTTGGGAAAACTCCTTTCCCAATCTCTACAATTATTATTAATTAGATCTATATCCCACCCAGGGCGATTCATTACCTTGAAAAGTCGAGAACAAAATCTCTCTGGCCGTCTACCTTCATGTGTATGAGATAGTGGAATATCTGATGAATTGGATACAATCCAAGCTTGATTGTTGCCATTTTTTTTTCCACATCAAAGCTATCTTCTCCCAAAATTACATTCTACACCCCTAACATTTCTTGAAGATCCCTACACTGAATTTTTTTTATTCATGGTTTCTTTATAAATTCTTGCTTGGTAGTTAATTCTGTTATTAAAATTCATCCTTTACTATGGCCAAATACTCTTTGATAGTACAAATTTATAACTCTAGATTCCTTGATTCATTTTCTATTTCGGTTTATTTATTTATTCTGGAGACGCTGAGTGTGAGAAAAATTAAAGTCTCAATTCGTTTAACCAAGGGTCAACTCTCTTATCCCAAAAATTTTCTAATTTCTATCCCCTCACTGTGCCTCGAAAAGCATTTATTGTGATCTATAACAACACTTTACATATTCAATGTATACTTATCTACATTATAATAAAACCTGAATCATTTTTAAATATTTTTTTCCATTGCACAATGGACCCTAAATATGATCATATTAACATATCAGCTCATGCAATTACACAATTTAAGTCTATCAGTTATATTTTCTTGAATTATATTGCAGCCACTATATAGATTTTCTAGTAGATATCAACAATATAATTTTTTTTACTTTCTACAGGTACTTGTTGAAAAGAAATATAATTGTATAAAGATTTATGAACCAATTATTTTGTGCTAACTCTATCATAACATCAATAATTTTCTTAGTTGTACACTATTCACTCAAATTGAAATAAAGTTAACATATTTCCTAACCATAATCGTTGTTGGAACTACACTTGGGAAGAGCACTATCCACCCAACCACGAAATTATTCCCCAGTTCCCCTCGAGATGAGATAAGTTTCCAATGGAATCAACATCCTCTTTGATTCCCAACTAATGTGTTTTATACATTTTATTCCATAGCAGGGTTTTCCTTAGCGATGTCTCGCTTTTGTGGGTCTACCACCCACCTGCCTAGGCTTTCTTTATTTTTTCCCTTTTTCTTTAAAGCCCGCTTTTCTCTCGCGACGCTTTATTCCACCACTACGTAGCGTCTTTCTCCGACTAAGTGATTTAGTGGATTTTTCTCGCCCGTCTCATTAAATATTATCTATTATTTCTTAGGGACTTTTAGGAGTCCTTATCATGGAAGAATTTGTCTCAATATCCATTAATGAGACTTTTCAATTTTTGTTTCTTTGGAAAATATCTCTTAGCTCTAGTGTCTCATTCCCAAGTATTTCCAAGTTTTTTTATTTATTACTAATAATTTTACTTGTTACATCATAATAACTTTATTGTTCATTTTCTTTCAACCAACCATTGCCTTTTTTCCAAATATAACTCAGTCTAAATATAGAAATACAACATTACATAAACAGAGGGGTATTACTTCCCCCCCCCCATTTTATTCAACACCGTACCCAGTGTTTTATTTTTCCTCTGCTTCCTTCTGGAATAGTGCTAGGTATGCCTCTTGCATTTTTTCCTCTAGCTTTGAAGTAGCCTCCTCACGTGGAAATTCATTCCATTACACTTTAACCCGAGCGACGACTCGATTCTGGAGAAATATCTCTTTCCGATCTAATATACGCAATGTCTCTAGCAAGAAATCTCCTTCGAGTTCCATCTATATCAAATTCCAATAAATTATCTGAGATATATCATGGACGTATTTTTTAATAAAGACACGTGAAAAACATTGGGTACTTTAATATGGCTAGTAAGTGCCAGTTGATATGCTATTGGCCCTGTTAGCACTTCGTAATTCCTCCAGGATGAGGAGAGGAACCCAAAGGTAACACAAAACGACTTTAATACTGGAATCTAGCCCTTCTAGCTTCAGAGAGGGCTCTCTCTATATGAATCATCAATCACTTAGATGATTGGTTGTCTTATATTTTAGTCTAGGTATTAAGACCATATGGGTATAAGTTTAACAATTTTATGGCAGGGAAGAGGGAAAATCCATTGGGTGTGGATTTATATTGAGATAATGATTTTGAGTGATATGATGGGAAAATGAGGAATCCTGAGACCAGGGGCAATGTAGGAAATACTTATGGTGTCTTTCTCAAATTTTGTTGTAAATAGGTAAGAAGAGGAATAGTGGAATTGCTAACATCTAAAGCATCTAGCTGAGAATGAATTTTAGATATTACAATGGAAAAAAAACACTAAAATGTTAAGTTATCCATAATAGAGCACTTAAAAGTGAATTCTGAAATAAATTTTGCTTAACTAAACGTTGAAGACATGAAATTTAACCATGGAAATAACATAAGATAATGAAATAAAAACATGATATAAACATCACCATAACATACTAACACATGAATCCCTGAACAAGTAGACTTTGACCTTCATCATTATTGAAACTTCTAATGAAAAATGTGCAATGCTCAATGTATTCTCTATGAAACCCTCACCAACCCTTTTCTTAGTAAAAAATAAATCATATATACATAAAAAAACTATTAGTTCCTTCCTTTAGGAACTTAATTCCCCTAAAAGATTCGGTTTCTACTTGTAGCAGTGAATATATAACTACTTTCTATAAATTAGGGAATTTTTTTTACTAAGGAAATATTTAACAAATTACATTGAATACATGCATAAAGATGAGGCTCGAATCCCCCATAACACCTCAAGACATTTGTCATAATTGTGAGAATCAATTTCATGAGGTTTGGATTCAAATTTCAAGGTCAAATTGTTAATTGTGTGGAAGCACAATGAATTCTCTACGCTACTTCCTTCCTCAGCAAAAAACGCAATGATTTCATGATTTGAAATATTATGGTAACCTTCTATGCTTTTGAGTGAATCACACATGTGAAATAACTTGAAAATCACCAGGTGCCTATTGCATAACATTTGTTCGTACTGTAAACTCCCATCCTTGAAAAAACATCACCTCCAGCAAAAGCGCAGTGACTTAACACAACTAATTTTCACCTGCATAGGTTTGAATAAGTGTTGGGGTATCTAACCGAGGAAAACAATTAATTAATGATGTTGAAACCTTGAAACCTTTCTTAAGCATCCATACATAATAAATAGTGCCAAAATCCTGGTCCTCTATCAAATTTTTAATGTTTTGACAATAGCACAACAACTTTGCTACGTCACTGTGTCACTTGCCTCCTTTACAAAAGAAAATTCAAAAATGAAGAGGATATGACTGATATAGGCTAATGCACTTCAAACAAAAATGAAAAATAAAAATGTATCTTGGTTTTTTTTTGTATAAACTCAAACCTTTGCTACCTCATCCAACAAGTCTAGATTTCTTCTTTTTTCCTTTTCTTTCCCTCTTTCTTCCCTCCCTTTTTCCTGTAACTATTGTTTTGTAGCCCTCAGCTCCTTTTTCAAAGTGAGGTTTTTCCTGAAAATGTTCTTGATTTGTCTATGTAGGGGCAGAGTTCTCTTCAATATATACTTAGCTTCAAACAATGTTGGCTCACAAATATTCAAGTGGTCATGTATCTTTTGTTTGGCGCTTTCATCTTTTTCTCTAAACCTCTCTGTAATTTCATTTGGAGATTTCTTCAATTCTTCAGAGAAAATTCCCGTTTTTCCTAACCCCCGCTCTTCAAAAGATCACTTATTTCTCCTTTTGGTTAAATGCCCTTTCCCATATCCTTACATTCAACACCAAGAAAAATACGTATTTGTCAACAACAATCACTTTGCTGAAACAGTAAATCACTTTGTCAACACAAGTTACTATTTAAACACAAATTACTTTATTAAAACACAAATTTTGAAACTTTTGCTGCACGTCGAAACTAAGAATAAAACAAAACACACAAACAGTTTCAAACAATCATTCAACACATTTGAACACCGAGATTTTTGGTCAATTTGACCTCGAAAAAAACCCCTACAACTTCAAAAATCCGCCCTTGAGAGCTCCTTCATTTCCTCGAAAATACCTTTACGTATATGCAATTACAAACAGTACCAAAGAACTAAACAAACGTACCTTATCTCGATTTCCGTGCATTCACTCCGCCTTGGAAAATGTGCAAAACAGGAAAAACCCAAAATAGAAATTTTACAGCATTTATGACAGCATTAAATGCTGAATGAGCTTCTCGATTTTTGTGCCCAGCTGTACGACCGTACTGCTGTACGGACTGTACGGAAAACCCAGCTGCTGCTTCTCCTCAAAATCTGCGCTCCTTTGCCTCGAAATCTGTGCCGAAACTGACTGTACGGCTGCTGTACGGATTTCCAGAAATCTGTACCACCAAACAGCAGTCTCTCTCGATTTCTGTGCCCAGAATCTGCCCAGAATTAAATGCTGAAGCTGCTGTACGGTTCTCCTTGAAAACTGTGCCTCTCTCCCTCGAAAAATGTGCCCAACACTTGCTGTACGGATTTCTGCCTTGGAATCCGTGCCTCCTTGCTGCTGTACGGACTTTGCTGAAGTTTCTATCAGCTGCTCTCTTTCTCTTCTCTGCTCAGAAATCTCCCTTGCTCTCCTTCTCCTGCTCTCTCAATCTGCTCATGAAAGAATGAATGACCTTTTCCTCCTTTTCCTCCTTTAACCTAACCCTAAGTGACTTTTTGGGAATCCCTAAATCCAATGGCTGAGATAGATTGAGATCTAGGGCTGAGATTAAATGCTCATTTAAATCTCACTTTCTATTTTTTAATTCACCCCACTTTAATAAAGACCCACTTAGTCTTTTGTTTCCAAAGTCACTTTTTCCTTTCTAATTTTATATCGACTTTATTTAAAGTCACTTTAACTTTAGTAACTTTATCACTTAAAGTCACTTTAAAATTAGATTTGACTTTATAACTTTATAAAGTCACTTTAGTAACTTTATCACTTAAGTCACTTTTAAATTAGATTTAACTTTATAAAAATTTATCAAGTTACTTTAGGAGAAAAATTAAATTCTTTTGGACACTTTTCCCTAGGCCAAAGATCAAAGCCTTAGGGAACCACCTGTCCTCCGGTAACCAAATTTCAACACTCCCTCTTACCGAGGAAGGTGTTCCTCACCACACCCATCTTGTCTCCGAAGTAGACATGCTTGCCCCGTGGTAAGGCTTTGGTAAGAATATCTGCAACCTGCTCATCAGTGGGAATATACTCAAGCTTCACAGCTCCTTTCTGAACATAGTCTCTGATGAAATGATATTTGATCCTGATATGCTTTGACCTGTCATGAAACACTGGATTCTCCGTGAGTTTAATGCAACTCTGATTATCACAGTAAATCACTGAAGGTCTCAACGGCTGACCAAATAAGCCCAACAACATCTTGCGAAGCCAGATGGCCTCACAACTAGCTACACTGGCTGCCATATACTCTGCTTCCGCTGAACTCAATGCTACTGACTGCTGCTTTCGGCTGAACCATGACACCATTGCCGAACCCAACCCAAAACAAGACCCTGAAGTGCTCTTCCTATCAGAAGCACAACCTGCCCAATCAGAATCAGTGTAACCTGCCAATCTCACTCCATCCCCTTGCCTGTAGTCCAGACCATAATCCACTGTCCCCTGCAAGTACCGCAAAATGTGTTTTGCAGCCACCCAGTGAACCTTCCTAGGCTCACACATAAAATGACTCATCGTGTTGACTGCAAAACAAATATCTGGTCTAGTGTTGACCAAATACATCAAGGAACCAATCAGCTGTCTGTACAATGTGGGATCCACCAACTCGGAATCCGAAGCATGAAGCTTCTTCCAGTTGGTGATCATCGGTGTCGACATGGGTCTACAATCCTCCATGTGGAATTTGCCAAGGATGTCCACAATATACTTCCCCTGCCCCAAGAAGAAATGCCCCTCCTCCTGCCACACCTCCAAACCCAAAAAGTAATGCATCAAGCCGATGTCCTTCATCTCAAACTCCGCCGCAAGATCTCTCTTGCAGTGCTCTATGAGTCTCTCTGCACCCGTAATGACTAAGTCATCCACATACAGCACCAGAATGAGAGGCTCCTCACCTATCACAATATAGTAAAGGTTCGGATCTGCCTCACTCTTTGTGAAACCCATCTTCTGCAAGTAAGTATCTATCCTCGAGTACCAAGCTCTGGGAGGTTGCTTCAGGCCATAAAGGGCCTTCTTCAGTCTGCACACATGGGACTCCTTCCCATGCACCTCAAAGCCCTGTGGCTGCTCAATGTACACCTCCTCCCGTATGAAGCCATTGAGAAATGCGGTCTTCACATCCATCTAGTGGATCTTCTAACCCATCTCTGCTGCTATCGATATAATGGAGCGGATCGAAGTATATCGAGCCACGGGAGCGAAGGTCTCCTCATAATCAACTCCCTCTACCTGGGAGAACCCTCTAGCCACAAACCTCGCTTTGAATTTCTCAATGCCGCCATCTGCAGCATGCTTTACCTTGTAAAGCCATCTGGAAGTAACCACGGATTTGCCCTCAGGCCTCGGCACCACCTCCCAAACATCATTCTTCATGATAGAAGAATACTCCTCCCGCATGGCCTCTCTCCAGACCTGCTGGCTAGCTGCCTCCTCATAGCTAGAAGGCTCAGAGTCAAGGATGCTGGTAGCCATTGCCATATAGCTACAAAACCTCTCAGGTGGTCTGCTCTCTCTGACCGGCCTCTTAGGCTCAGCAACAGATGTGGCATCTCTCAAGGTGTCCTGAAGCCACTTGGGCTTCCTCTTCCCCGAGTGCACTTCTCCCGCCGGAGAATAAAACTCCTCCTCCTCAACATCAGGAGCCTGAACTCCTGACTGTCTGTCTGCTGTCCTCCTGCCTGCACCTGAACCTGTAGATGCTGAGGTACCGTGTGAACTGTCCATCAGTGGACTTCCCAGTGAACTGCTCTGTGGACTGCTCTGCGTGCTGCCCATAGCTCCACCCCTCCGACTCTGCGAGCCACTCCCCACTGACGGACCTGACATCGTCATAGATGTACCTCCGGATCCTCCTGATCCCTGCCCACTGGATCCCTGCGACTGACTCAACTGCTGCTGAGGGTCTGGCTGATCCAGATACTCTAACTCCCGTGACCTCCTAAAGGCCCTGTCCTCCTCGAACTTTACATCCCGCCCGACAACAACTTTCCTCTGCGCAGGAATGTAAATCCGAAAGGCCTTGGAGGTCTCACTGTAGCCCACAAAGATACCCTTCTCTGCGGTGGGCTCTAGTTTGGTCCTCTTCTCCTTGGGTATGTAGGAGTATGTCATGCACCCAAAGATACGAAGATGACCCATATCAGGCTTCTTCCCAGAAAAAGCCTCCTCCGAAGTCATGTGCCCCAAGACACGATGCGGACTCCTGTTCTGCAAGTAAACAGCTGTGTTGCAGGCCTCTGCCCACAAAAACAATGGCAACCCCTGATCATGTAACATGGCTTTGGCAGCCCCTCCGATGGATCTGTTCTTCCTCTCCGCAACCTCGTTTTGCTGGGGGTTGTAAGGAACAGTGAACTCCCTCCTAATGCCTGCCTCCGCACAATAGTCAACAAACTCTCCAAGGGTGTACTCTCCTCCATTGTCCGACCTCAGGGACTTGATCTTCCGACCTGTCCGTGTCTCCACAAGAGCTCTGAACTCCTGAAACCGCTTGAAGACCTCACTCTTGGTCTTCAAGAAATAAATCCAGGTCCTCCTGGAGTGATCATCAATGAATAACACATAGTATTCATATCCACTCAAGGAAACATGAGACATCCGACCGCTCACATCGGAATGAATCAAATCAAGTATCCCAGTCGCTCTGCTGTCACTGCTGGGAAAAGGGGATTTGGCAAACTTGCCCATCGCACATCCTCTCCAAGTATCAAAGTGATCAGTACTGAAATCTGGCACACCTGTAGTGATCTCCCGCAAAGTCCTCAAGGCTCCATGATACATGTGCCCCATCCTGCGGTGCCAAATCTCACACTGCTCAGAACTGCTAGCTCTGCTGTCGGTACTACTGCTCAATGCCAAAAGGGACTGAAATGCAAACTTGTACACCTTTGCATGGCGTACACTTATCACTCTAGCTGAATCAGCTGGAGTGCCCCTGGGATACATCAACACCTGTCCTCCCCTGAACAGTATCTCATATCCTCTATCCTCCAAAGCTGAGACGGATATGAGGTTCTTCCTCATCCCTGGCACATAAAGAACATCTGACACTTTCAAGGGAGGTTTAGACTCCCTCTGAAATGTCAATGTTCCCACACCGACCGCTCTAACAACTCTGTCATCACCGAGTACTACCTCTATATCAGTGCCACTCTCTGAAAGCTCTGAGAAGTACTCACGGACTCCTGTCATGTGACGTGAAGCCCCACTGTCCACATACCAGATACCCGAAGATGCTCCGCTAATCGAGGGAAATGTATGCTCCCTCTGAACCTCTATGGCAGATAATCCCGCACTAGAGGACTCACACGCAATGAACCCAAACTCCCGGTCAAAACGATATGCAAAGTCCTCAACCTCTGCTGAAGCTGCCATGCTCTGGTTCTTCCCCTTCTTCTTCTTCTTCTCCGGACACACAACTGCATAGTGTCCCATCTTCTGACAATTCCAACACTTCACTTTGGAATAGTCCTTCTGTGAGTTATTTTGTTTACCTTTACCTTTGCCTTTGCCCCCACCATTGCTTGTGGAAGCCTGCTTCTTCCCTTTGCCTTTCTTGCGTCCTGCCAACAGTGCTACATCCTCATCCTGCTCAACTGGCTTGGCTGCCCCAAGCTGACCTTTCCCGATCTCTGTCTGAATGCAATCATCCCAAAACCTCTCCCATGTGGGAAGGGTCTCACGTGCACAAACTCCATCAGCAAAGTTCATCCATGAACGGGGGAGGCCATTCAATGCAATCCGCACCAACTCAGTGGGTGGAATGGCCTCTCCAATCGCTGCCAACTCATCTCTCACATTAGTAATCTTTGTGAGATATCCAGCTGCACTATCATTGCCCATCTTAATGGTCTTCATCTTCTCCTTCAGGACCATTTTCCGGTTCTCATTGGTACTCTGGTAGAGATTGGACAATGCTGTCCACATCTCATGAACATTTCTCTTCCCTCTCACATGAGGAATGCAATGGTCTTTGATTCCGTCTAGAATCGGCCTCTTACCCTTGTTGTTCTTTTTATTATATGCTGCCAACTGAGTAGCATCAGTAGGCACATTCACAGGGTTCTGTGTGGTATGTACCATAATGTCCCAGACTTCTGCCTCCTCAAAGATACTCTGCATTCTCTCCTTCCAAATGCCGTAGTTGGAATGCCCATCCAACCTATCCTCCACCCTCAGTCCCAATGACATCCTGCTGTCCTAAAACTGAAAAATAACACTGCTGTAGTAAAGGTAAAAATCTACTGTTTGTGAAAAATCAGCTTGCTGGAATTTTCTGAGTGAAAAATCAGCAGGCTGTAATTTTCTCCTTGCTGTCCCAAACTGCTCTTCAGCACTCAAGCTCCGATACCATGTAGAAATTTCCTGTTTTTCCCAACCCCGGTTTCAGTATCACTTATTTCTCCTTTTGGTTAAATGCCCTTTCCCATATCCTTACATTCAACACTCAGAAAAAAATAATTTTTATTTGCTGAAACAGCAATCACTTTGCTGAAACAGAAATCACTTTGTTGAAACACAAGTTACTTTGCTGAAACACAAATTACTTTGCTGAAACACAAATTCTGGAAAACTTTTACAGAATGCTGAAACTACAGAAATAAAACAAAATACACAGCAAGCTGAAATAGTCATTCAACACATTTGAACACTGAGATTTTTGGTCAATTTGACCCTGGAAAAAACCCCCTACAACTCTTGGGGAAAACCAGTCTTGAGAGCTCCTTCTTATTTCTGAAAATACTTTTACAGAGAGGCAGAAATTACAGCAAAAATTTCAGCAACTAAACAACAGTACTTATCTCGATTTCCGTGCATTCACTCCGCCTTGGAAAACGTGCAAAACAGAAAAAACCCAAAACAGAAATTTTACAGCATTTATGACAGCATTAAATGCTGAATGAGCTTCTCGATTTTTTTGCCCAGCTGTACGGCCGTACTGCTGTACGGACTGTACGGAAAACCCAGCTGCTGCTTCTCCTCAAAATCTGCGCTCCTTTGCCTCGAAATCTGTGCCGAAACTGACTGTACGGCTGCTGTACGGATTTCCAGAAATCTGTACCACCAAGCAGCAGTCTCTCTCCTCGATTTCTGTGCCCAGAATTTGCCCAGAATTAAATGCTGAAGCTGTTGTACGGTTCTCCTTGAAAACTGTGCCTCTCTCCCTCGAAAAATGTGCCCAACACTTGCTGTACGGATTTCTGCCTTGGAATCCGTGCCTCCTTGCTGCTGTACGGACTTTGCTGAAGTTTCTATCAGTTGCTCTCTTTCTCCTCTCTGCTCAGAAATCTCCCTTGCTCTCCTTCTCTAATTTCTTCCTCAGCCAATGGAAAGTTTGTTTCCCTTCATCCAAATCAGCCTTCTTCTTTTCTTGCATTGACTCTCCTTTGATCAGATTTTTTTCTATATCTCCAATTTCCTAGTTGAAGATATGGTCATAGGGACCTTTCATTGTAAAGTCTCAACCTCATGGATGTCGTATGTTTCTACCTTTCCTTTACCTTTAGACATGGTGGAAACTAGATTTGTCTTCATCACAAGTTCTCTCAACTTTAGATTCCTTCTCCAAAATGTTAGTCTTTAAGCCTCTATTGTCATATTGAAGTTGAGCAATGACCAAATGAGCCTTTCTCAATTGTTCTTGCAGTTCCATAATCTCCTTATCCATGTCATATAAATCAACATTCTATGATATGGTGCCTTAATATTTAGTATGATTTTTAGGTTTTTTCTCAGTGAGTAACCTCTTTGCAGCAACTGTTGTGAGTGGTTTCTTGGAATCCTCAACCACCTCATAAGAAAAATGAAGTTTTTTCCTCTTTTTCCTATCAAATGGGTCAACTAATATGTATGACCTCTTGACTGAGCTTTCTGCTATTGGTTGAATATCCTTTTCCATTGATGAAGGTGTATCTTTCCTGCTCCAAGGGCTATCTAAAATTTCAGCTATCAACTTAGATGAATACAAAAATCTTACCAAGACTGATTTTTCTTCTTCAACCCTTCCACCACTAACAAATTGATCAAGGAAAAATGAAATATATTAGGCTCCACTTGACTTTTCTTACCTTGAACATTATCTGCCATCTTACGAATGCTCCTAAACATGTAGAAAGGTAGATTCAAAGGTTTTACCTATGAAATGCATCAAAAATCTGACGTGATAGTGATAAACCCTCCCAAATATGCCTTCACAAGTGAAATATATTTGGATGACCTTGATTAATTTGTTGTAGGGTTCAAGAATATATTCTCTTGGAACAATGGCTCCATATTCTTTATCTTTAGGAAATCTTTGGAGTTCGCTATATCTAAAGGAATTCCCTTGAACCATTGTTCTCCATGCAGAGGGATCTCTATAGCAACTGAAATGGTAACCTATGACATTGGGAAACTAAAATATAGATCCTTGGATTCTACCCTAGTGAAGTTCAAAGAAAATTATTTGGTTAGTTGAACACTGTAACCATGTATCTTTTCACAAAATCTGATGTAACCAGTCTCCTCAAATGCAACCGTAATAGTTGGATCTGAACTTATCAAGGAAATTTCTTGAGGCTCAAACCTAAGTATGTCTCCCCCTATGTGCTTCTTATTGTCTGGTGTTGTCATGGCTCACAATGAAAGGGGAATTATAGGGTTTTGAAATGTAATTTCATTGCTCAACAATTTAGCGCAGTAAGAGTGAAACAACTATTGGATTTGGGTTTAGATGAGGGTTTATGTCAATATTTGGATGGAAATCCCATATATTAACAATTTCAAACAACAAAAAACAACTCACAGACCAAAATACAACAGATTGTTGTTTTGATATGCATCGAATTTGCTAATGCACAAGCCCAATGAGAAAGCGAAGTAAGTCCATATTTATTAGGGTTGCACGATTTTCTGGGCACTCTTCTCAATTTCTAAATATGAAAATAACAACACACATGTGAATTATGCTAGAGAAGAGAAATTTGGAACTTGAGAGTGATTGTGGTATAAGAAAACCTCCAATTTGCAGAAGCACACTAGACCCCTGCAACCAAAATGCAACAACTCTCCTTTGTTATTCAGAGTATCTAAGGAGGACGAGAAAACTGCTCGATGAATTTTTTGAGAACCAATGTTTGTATTTGTCACCCTCCACGCAATCCAATTTATCCTTTAATCACAATGATTTCTTTTTCAAATTTGGAATATTGAAGTGCAACAAAAAAGAGATGGACATCAAAAAAGGAAAACTCGATATCAACTTGCAGTGGTAATATTATGATGAAATCTTTGATTTGACTTGGAAGCTGACTCGAAAAGACACCATTGATTTGTTTCAATGATGACAGAATAACAACCCACTACAATCTTTCACTCATTACTTGGATGACACATTTTCCTAAACTTATTAAAACTAGACCTCTTAAGACTTTGACAACTTGATTTTTATTTACCAATCAAACTTGAGTATGTCCAATTGACACTAAGCCTTGATCTCTATGAGATCATAACAGTATTTTATAAATTGATAAAAAAATAATAAAAAATATTAAGCGTGTCTTCTACTACTATAACATAAGATACTAACATTAGCTAAAATGGGGATGGAATCCTCCTTGTGAGGTGCCAAAGAACATCGTATACCATGTGCCTATCCCTTGGATTTTATTTAATCTTGACTTGAATCATAATTGACTTACGAATGACTATGAATTTTTACATTTTGCAAATTGCCAATAGCTCATAAAAATCTTAGGGCATTCTCCTCGGGCTTCAAATTATGGTGACAAATTGCCACACCTGCAATACTGGAAATTGGAATGGATATATACAATGAAGTGATCAAAACCAACTAATTTTAGGAAAAATAATGCTTTAGAAACCTACCATTTAGAGGCCCTCCTGTAAGAAATTATCTTGTCAAATCCTGCAACAAATATGCACTACTCCCATGGAAAGTTGCAATCTTGAATGGTCCTTTCCAAAGATTCTCAAATTTTCCATGTTTACCTTTGTCTTCATTCTGAGCATCTCACTTTAGTACTAGGTCACCAGCCTGAAAATATTCAACCTTTGTTCTTTGATAATAAAAAATCTTCTTAATTTTATCCTGTATTGCTTGGGTATTGTTATTTACTTCCTCTCTTTTTTGTTGCAATTGAATCTACATGTACTTCCTGCAACAACTTCATTACTGGAATTCCTAAGGAAGTAGGAAAAATAAAATTTGTTCCATATACCAATTGAAAGGGTGACATACCAATTGACTTCTTAGGGTTCGCTCTATTAGCCCACAATGCATAAATCAACTTTTTATGCCATGTTTTCTTATTTTCTTGCAACAAATTCTTTATAATGTTTAGAAAAATCTTATTTGAGGACTCGGCTAAACCATTACACTTTGGATAATGTGCAATAGAGTGGCTGAGTACAAGATGATATTTATTGCGGAATTTAATCATCTTCTTGGACTTGAAAGCAACAGCATTATAAGTGTTTATTCTATGGGGACAACCAAATCTTGAGAGGATATTACCTTCCAGAAACTAAATGATGACTGAGTTTGTTGCCTTCCTAGTTGGTATTGTTTCTGTCCACTTTGTAATGTAGTTCATGGCTATCAGAACCCATTTATGCTGAGATGAAGATGATGGAACTATTACCCCATTGAAATACATAACCCACTATTAGAATGGTGCTTCAACTGTAATTGGTTTGAGGGGTAGAGGAAAAAGATTTTTTTCCTTCAAAAATTTGACATTCATGGCAACTTGAGAGTTTTTGATAAACATCAGCAAACTTGAGAGTCTTTCCAATACAAAAGTTGATTTAAAATAAAAAATTTCACAACATTTACTTTCAGAAATCTTGCCTTTTTTTTGTCATTTCTGGAGTATCTTGTAAGAGTTGTAAAACATAAACTATATCATCATACCATGGAGAGGAAAGGAATTTTTTAGATACCTATTGAGAAGGTTCTGAATTATTTTCATCCGAAATATCAACCATAAAATGTATGTCCAACACATTCAGATTTGAATCAACAATCAATTTTTCCAACCCTTGACCCTTTACCAAGTTGGTAGGCTTGATCTCCACATCATTTAGGAATAAATTATATTCATCTTCCTCTTCTATCTTCGGGATCAGGTTCAGTCAAAATATCTTTCACAACAACATTTGGGACATAAGCAATCACATGTGAATGAAGTACATAAAATCTAAATATTTTAGGGCTTTAACCAATGCACACCCATAATATTGTACTTAAGAATCTCTCAAACCCATGCTAAAGAAAGCTATTGGTTGTTCATTACCTTGTTGACTTTTTGCATTAAGACTGCTCCAATTGTGTGTTTTGATGCAAAATAGAATATGATAAAGTATTTAGTATAATATGGACTAGCTAAGATAGGAGCACTATCCAAGGCCAATTTTACCTTATCAAAAGGATTCTTTGTTTCAATTGTCCACTTGATTTCACTTTCCTTTTTCAGCATATTGGTTAAGAACCTTATATTTTCTCCTAAGTTTGGAATGAACCTTCTCAAAAATTTAATTCTTCCAAGAAAATCACTGAACATATTTCTTATTCCTTGGAATATCAATTTTCTGAATATCAGCAACTCGATTTGGATCAATTTTAATGCCATCCTTTGAGATTATATGCCCCAGTGATTTTCCTTCCTCCATTGAAAAATTTGACGTCTTTGTATTTAAAGATATGTCAAACCTTTTGCACTTGTCAAAACCCTGTTTTAGATGCTGCAAATGATAATAATTGTATTTTGAAAATACAGTGATATCATGAAGGTAAACTAGAATAAACTTATCATTTTCATCAACAAATGCAATATCCATGGGCCTTTGAAAGGTATTCCCTGCATTCATCAGTCCAAAATGAATTTTTTCATACATAAAGGTTCCCCATGGTGTGATAAAAAATGTTTTTTCCTAGTCATCAGGGGTCACCAATATTTGACTGTATCCTGAGAAACCATCAAGCATAGACATGTTGTAAGAGCCAACCACCTTTTGCAGTATATGGTCCATATTATGTAAGGGTAATTATATCTAAGAGACACTTTTTTGAGGTTTCTGAAATCAACACAAAGTCTTATTTCACCAGTCTTTTTTCTTACAGGGACCAAATTAGCAAGCCATTTTGAAAACCTTAAAGGAACAATAATTTTGGCATCAAACAATTTTCTCACTTCTTTTTCAATAAGAGGAAGCAATAAGTGATTGATTCTTCTCAAAAAGAAAATTAAAGTTTTATGATCTTGCTTAATTGGAATTATATATTGAATAATGCTCGTATCATACACTTTGAGGTATTCATATCCCGAAGAAAAAATATATGAATATCCCTTCATAAGATCAAGATATTTTTGTATATATTCATGAGTCAAAGATATGGAAAGCTTCAAAATTTTAGGTTGTTGTTCTACCCCTATATTTTAATACTCTACTTCAGTTTCAGTGGGAACTACTTTGGGGTTCTTAGCTACACCATTCTAATCAAATAACTTCTCAAGAGGGACCAAACCTTTCAGTATTAAATTATTCTTCAATTGTATGACCTCAAGATATGAAAATTGATTTTCAAAGCCATCTGAATCTGGACCAAAAACTTGTTTTTCATCCTCATCAAAACAATTTTCCTCATCTATGCGCAAACTGCAAAATTCCTCAAACAATTTTCCTCATCTATGCACAAACTGCAAAATTCCTCACACGTTTGTAAGAAAATGTTAAGTTTCTTTTCATCTTTAAACACTTGCATATATTTTACATTGTTCGGGATTGATGTTCTATGTTTAACCTCTATTTCATACTTCCTATTGGGATATATAGGAACCTTAAACCCACTATATGAGGTATCCAATGCATCAACTATCATATTCTATCATCCAGGAATTATAGATAAATTATATTATGAAGAAAGTTGCAACTTTTCTAGGACAACATTCCTATAGGCCCTCATCCTGGGATGTTTAGTTTGATACGCACCTTCGATTTGATTGATAATCATATGTGAATCCCTTGAAATGAAATCCTTTTTCCCCAAAATCGTTCAAAACCTACAATCCCAAAATCAACGCTTCATACTCGGCCACATTGTTTGTACAGTGAAAGCCTAGCTTGAAAGAACATAGTTTTTACTTGTCAATATTTGGGATAATTATTATCACACCAGCTCCAACCCCTTATTTTATAATTTCTCCATCAAAATCCATGTTCCAAACTCCACCATCTTCATCTTTGTGTTCTCATTTATTTTCCTACAATTCACCTTCTTTCTCCTCTAATGGGATGACCTTGTTTTGAATTTCTTCCTCCAAACACATGTCATTATACAATATGAAAGAATCCATATCATAATGAACTGAATAAATAGGATGGTTATTAGTCCACTCCTTACCAGTAACCATGTATTTCATCAAGGTTTCTTTGTACAATCTCCTTGGCTGTCCAAAAATAGGAATTGTGGCATGTGACATATCCATTTGTAAAGTACCTTTCAATTTTGCAGCCACTGGCCTTGATAAAAGCATACCTAACTTCAGAGGAATATCATAAACAAATATATCCATCACTAGACATTTTGTTGGAATTTGAGTGAGAGAGACAACCAAATACTTGATTAAACCCAAACATTTCTATTTACCTGAATCAAAGGAAATGAGGTCATTATATGGCCTTGTTATGTCCAAACCAAGTTTCTCCGTGATAACCTTTGGAATTAGGTTATTTAATCAACTTGAGTCTAACAATGCATTATGTAGAATCAAATCATGTACATTAAAGCCAACATAGAAATGTGGAACATCTCCATTTTGAG
Organism: Pinus albicaulis; assembly: GCA_034641835.2. NCBI lineage: Eukaryota > Viridiplantae > Streptophyta > Pinopsida > Pinales > Pinaceae > Pinus > Pinus albicaulis. Next base: position 399,303,634 of record CM076576.1, read on the forward strand.
AATCTCCTTCAAATTTTGGACCAAATAGAAGTTCAGGATGATAATCATTCAAATTAATAATATATGAAACATCTCTTATATTTGGTGCTTTGAAAATTTGACTTTTATATTTCTAATTCTTGATTATTTCATTAAATGGAATGGATATTTTTATTTTAGATATTTCATTTTCTAAATTGAAAGAAGATTTAGTAATCTCTACGTCTTTGATGGTTGTGTATTTCTTTTAAGAAATCTCCTTTTGGAGGATCAATTTTCTTTTGGTTGGAAGCAGGTGCACTAGCTTGGAATTTCTTTGGAGGATTTATTGGAACCTTCCTTCTTCTCAAGTTATACTATCTTTGTACTTCCATGATTTCATTTTGGTACCCTTTCTTGTAATCTTATAATTCCATTGGCATGATATCTTCTTGTGGCTGAAAGAAAAAGCCTTGTTCTTCTTCTGTCAAAAATATTGTTTCCTTATCTTCACTAAACTAATGAATATGATATTGATATTATGTGTTTTCTTTATCTTCTGCAAAATTCTCTTGCAAATGAGGTCTTATTTGTTGTTGATCTCCTTGATTTATTTGTTCTCTTTGTTTTATTTGAACTTGAGGTCTTCAAAAATTGGGATTTCTTACTTGAGGGAGAGCCTGATTTTCTCTACAAACAACTTTGTTTTACAAAGTTAACCTTTTTAATAGTTTTTCCATTGTTTTCACCATAACATCCAAGTTGTTATGTGATGAATAGGAAGGCTCCTCTTTGACCACTCCCTTTTTTTCAATTTTCATTTTGGAATTTTTGTTCAACATGTTTTCTTCCACTCCAACAACATTTCTCTACATATCCTCCGATGTGGTTGTATTCCTTTCTTTGAGCTCATAAGCAAGCTCAACATCGAGACCATCAGGATAATGAAGCAAAGCTAGCCCTGGGATGGGTTTTATATCAGCAAGTATTGAGTTATACACCTTATTAAATCTAGCTTAAAAATCCTGAACTAATTATCTTGGACCTCTCTTAACATTTTCATACTAAGTTAATATATGTAGAGGGTTCTTATTTACTTCCCATATGGAAATGAAAATATTCTAAAGCTGTTGGAAATTGACAATGCTTCCAATTGGAAAACCTCTAAACCATTTCTTAACTTCTCCCGCAAAACTTTGAGCAAAGTGTCTTGATTTAGCATCCTCATGGTCTGCCTCTTCTATGTATATGAAGTCATTCAACTTATCAAGATGTTTTTGTGTTGTAATAACTCTTGTACCATCAAAGTGGGGTAATCACTGACCATAATTTTTTGGAAAATCATGCAATGGACCTTATAAATTTAAAGGAGCATAACGAGCATCGATGACTACGTGAGATGGACTTATATTAACTTTTTGGATTTGAAATGAGGATGAGTATGGTAAGGAGACTGTTTTTTGAAAAATTGATGAGAAGGGAAGAGTAAAAATAATAGAAACAATAGGAGAAGAACAATAAGGAATATTCAGTGGGGAATAAAATATTGGATCAAAAGATGTTGGAACAAGATGTTGAAATATGGAGGGCTTTGAAGTAGTGTATCACAAGTTTTTATAGTTTATGAAACTGTATCCAAATACCCCTATCTTCTTATGAAAAAATCACCTTCTGAAAATGAATATAGGATTTTTTCATACCCTCATTAAGGAATTTTTATGACAAGTTGAATATCGATTTAGATCTAAATAAACTCTGGTCAAACTTTAAATCAAATTGAATATGATCCATTGATTCGATGCTTTCAGGGAGATACACATATCTTTCAAAAAAACTAGTACTTTTTCCCTTTGCAAGTTTCTTTTCCTAAATAGCTTCTTTGGACTAGTCAAGATCTTGGTTGGATTGGGATCCAGATGATTCCTATTATGTATTTTTCTTGAAGCCAACTTTTCCTAAATAAAATGATTGTCTTTGGTTCTCGAAACACTAATACTTGGGTAAATATTCAACTTGTTCAGTCTCTAGTTCATTGTCACACTCAGGAACCATATTTATCCTTAAGAGAAGATTTTCGCAGGGAAATTCTTAAGCTTTGTGTTCAACGAAAACAACGCCACTATGTAAGCACTTCATAGTTCCTCCAGACTGAGGAGAGGAACCCAAAGGTAACCAAAAACCACTTTAAAACTGGAATCTCTCCCTTCCAGCTTCAGAGAAGGCTCTCTCTATATGAACCTTAAATCACTTATATGTCTGGTTATCTTAGATTTTAGGTTAGGTATTGAGATCATAGGGGAATAGGTTTACATTTTGATGTAAGGAAAGAGGGAAAATCCATTGGGCATGGAGTCATATTGAGCTAATGATTTTCAATGATATGATGGGAAAATGAGGAATCCTTAGACCAAGGGAAAGGTAGGAAATCCTTATGGTGTATTTTTTGAATTTCGTTGTAGAGAGGTGAGAAAAGGAATAGTGGAATTGATAACATCTAAAGCATCTATATGAGGATGAATTTTAGATATTAAAATGGAAGAAAAACACTAAAATGTTTAGTTAGCCATAGCATATCACTAAAAAGTGAATTTTGAAATAAATTTTGCTTCACTAAAGATTGAAGACATGACATTTAATCATGGAAATAAAATAATATAATGAAACAAAAATAGGAGATAAACATCAATATAAAATACTGTTACACAACAATTTGTCACCGTCCCTGCAATCCCCCGTCCCGCATATTAGAGGGCTTATTCCGTGACCTGTGAGCAATGACATGACCTGAAACCACTTTCATGGCATCTCCCTGAACAAGGACATTCATTCCCTGGAAGACAATTCCTTGTGAAAAACCTTTAAAATAGCCTTTATGGCCTTGGCACGACTAGTCAGTTCAGCCCTCGCACCAATGGGGGAAATCGTCCAAAGAGGGCGCGCCAGCTGGTGCACTGTCACAGTGTTATACCCGAGCCAGGCTTATTAAGGAGTGTTTTTTAAAAATAAATGGCGGAAGATTGACTCCAACCAATTCCTGAACTGGTCTCTAAATTGAGTTGGGAGGTTTGGCTCTAGATCTCCATGTAGAGGAAGTAGTTTTCCACCTCTCATGGAAGCTTCCTTGAGGATAGGGCCAATAACATGATTGTAGGGATCCCAACTTCCCCTTCCACCATCTATATAAGCTTACCATTTTCCTTTGCAAGCTAGCCTTCAAGAGCCTTCATAGCCTAGAGAATGCTGCAAGAGCCTTGATAGTCCTCATAGAGCCAAATCAATAGCAAGAAGATTATTTTCAAGACACCGAAGAGAGAGGCTTGTCCCATTTTCGATGAGCTTTACCGAGACGTATTCCGTTGTCGACCCGCCGAAGGAAGATTCAGCGTCAGAGCCAGGTTGTATCTTTCTTTGTATTAATTAATCATAAGCGACTTTGGTTATAGTTCCACTCGTATTGTTCATTGTGATCATGAGTTGTGTCTTCTCTGACTGATACATAATTGCATATATTGGGTTTTACGCTTGTGTGTTCGTCATGTTTCTTGTATGTGCAGGTGTTCGATCGCGCCAAGTGGGAGAATTGTGATCTGCCGGAGCAAGGAAACGGGAGCGCTATCTTCTCTACGAACAACAACGTTGGACTTAAGGTAGGCATTTTTCGCAATTTGGTCCATTGCAATTAGGAACTTGCGCCTTAGCGTGATACGATTGTTGCTAGACCCAATCTGGGCTAATAGGGATGGCCTCTGTCCGCAGAGGGGATTTACCTCTACAACAAATTGGCGACTCCATTGGGGAGACGTTGATTTGGAGTATTGTCTTGTCTTTTCGGTCGATTCTTGACTTTGTTTGCTTGATCAGCTCTTTTGGCTGGCTCTTTTTGTGTGCTTGGCTTTTGTTTAGTTTCACCATTGGATTGCTCTTTTTTATTTTTGCTTAGTAAACTCGACTGGCGCGCTTATTAGCCTGACAGTCGCGCCAATTGGCGCATGTTGCCAGTGTATTACCCGCACCAATCCTGTTCTTGCGCTAGATTCAGCCTGACGGTCGCGCTAATTCTGTAAGGTGCTAGGGTTTGCTCTGTTTTGAGCTTTCTGAGCTTGATCTGTGATTTTGGTTTCATTTTTACGACTGCCTGAGTGTTCTAGAGCCGTATTTGACTAACTGTGACCTTCATCCTTTGGTTGTTTGCCCTCTTCTATCGATTTTACATTCTAACCCTAGGGCATCTAGGTGCTATAGTGTGTCGAGCCTCCCGTGGGAGTTTTTGGTTTTTATCTGTTCAGTCAATTTGGTGATTGCTTCTCTACATTCGTTTGGTGGTTGTCTATCGTTTTGTTGCGTTGTTTGAATGATTGGTTTCTTCCTCATTTGAATTCTACCTTGTCCCGTTTTGGGCCTAGATTACACAGTTCATTTGAGTCTTCGGGATTTCTTTAGATTTGAGGGACTTTTTGTCAATTTGAGATCTGATTGTGTGTTTTCCATTGAGTGAACTTTCTTGTCTTCGCCCTTTTGTTATCGCTTCTCAAATTGCTTGTTTCATTAGTTTTCATTTTGTTCAGTGCACTTTTCTCTTAAACATTGAAATTAAAAAAAATATCTTTTGCTTTTGATTAGTTAGTGTGAATTAAATCTTTTTTGTGTTATTAGTGATTCGTAACTTGGAAAGAAAAGCTTTTAGTTTCCATTAGTTGCATTAGAGACGTCACTGGTTGTTGTCTAGTCATTTTGTTATTGTGTGAAAAGCTCTTAACTCTCTCGTAATTAGCTTTCATCGAATGAAATGATATACTGTGGCATGTAGTGTGCATTTAGGCGATTTTGAGACATAACACTCGCTAGGGCCTGAAAATTGAAACATAATTGAAGATTAACATTAAAATTTATTCAATTTACACTAAGGCAACATTGAAACATTAACGAAATATTTAGAGGTCTAGGTTAGAGACGTGTTTCGGCGTCATTAAACCTAGTAGCTGTCGTTCGCCTCTTGGATTTAGACAACACTAGCACGGACTTGTGCTCCCCGTACCATCGCGTATATAAAGGGAGACCCCACTAGGTTGCTATCCTTTATTCGTAGGAAGCCGAGTCTGCTGCCTTATACCCGTGATACACCGGACACAACATTCGGGGAGATTGCCTACACGTACGTTAAGTCCTTGGTTGATTTCTCTTTCATTTTTGAACCAAGGTGTATATTTCAGTTCACGGATATTTGGTACACCCTTTGCCTAGAGTTCCAGAGTAGTCAGTTTGATCTTTACTGACTCCCTAAATTTGAAAAGATCGTCAAGCGCTCGTCCTTTCACGCTTGTTTCCAAACTGAAAGTGATAGTCACCTTTCATCTGTTTCTCGACTCTTAAAACATGAAACAGTGAGCTTTCTAAGTTTCAATGTGGTAAAATAAATCACCTGCGATCACACACCCTTTTAGAATTTGCTTGTTGGTCGTTTGATTGTGTGCCTTGGTTCTTAGTCCATGTGCGGTCTTGAGTTGTTGATGGCAACTTTTCCGGAGTTCTCCAACCAAGGGAATCCTGGTCCTTTTCCTCCTTTTGGAAATGTTGGTGCTCCTTATATGGCAACATTGTCCCTTACTGGTTTACCTATTGGGTTGCTTGTTTGGTTGTTTTCAACGTCTGTGGTCCCAAATGTTTCGGCGACTGTTCAATCAGTTCCTCCGCCTAAACAACATCATGTTGATTCCAAGGTGGACCTCTCCCCACTAGTAGAAAATGATGAAATTAGTGACTAGGTGACTAAAAAAGTTAGTCACCACAATTATTTCAAGTGAATTACTACTAAATTTGAGCAATTTTAAGTGATCGAACTAAAAATGACTAACTTAAATGACTAATTTAGTGTAGGGATAAAATATACGACTAAATAATAAGTGACTAAACTAAAAGCGACTAACATAAATGACTAATTTAGTCTAGGATTAGAATATATGACTAGATAATAAGTGACCAAATTAATAATGATCAACATAAATGACTATTATAGTCCAAGAATAAAAATATGACCAAATAATAAGTACAACAAGTATATGAATTAGTCATTTATGTTAGTAATTTTTAATTGTGTCACTCTAGAAATGGAAAATTGAAATTTTGATACTGAAATGTTACATTTCACCACAGGGGTCTTTGAATCCAGCTGCACTGTTAAAATTTAGAGACAAATGGGTCTATGAATCCATCTACAGTGTTAAAATTATGAATACTCTTTTGTCTCTAAACTTTAACACTGCAAATGGATTCAGAGACCCCCTTCTTTGAATCCATTATATGCAGTGTTAAATTTAGAGACAAAGGGGTCTCCGAGTCCATCTGAAGTGCTAAAATTTAGAGACCCTCATCCGCAATGTTAAAATTTAGGCAGATGGATTCAATGACCCCCTTAAAGGGGTCCATGAATCCATCTATAATGCTAAAATTAGAACACTTTTATACAATCACTACTAAACTAACATAGAAGTTGCTATTAACATGATTAACCACAACACATATTAACATAGTCAATATCCTTGTCATAAATAGAAAAAATAATATATATTTATCATTAGAGTAACTTTAGCTACATTTGAGATGAATTGAAATGACTTTCACTCTAACCTAAGAGTATATATATTCAATATGTTGCAAGTCTATAATAATAACATATGATTTAGAAAGGGTCAAGGCATCTCTAAATACACATGTGGGGTGGTCGCATTACTTGGGGAAACTGCCCTTCTAGATTGAAAGTCATGTTCTTTTTTACTTCTAGGAAAACTTTATAGAGAAATCCAACACTGGTAATTAATCAAAGTGATTTGAGTTATGCTTGAGACAAAATGGAATAATTTCCACTATAACCCAAAAGTATATCCGATATGTTGCTATTATATACTAATAACACGTGATTTAGTAACAAAGGTCAAGACATTTGGAGATACACTTGCGAGGTGGTCCTACTCTTTAGAGGCTTCTACTTTTTCAGTATTATAAAGATAGGACAAATTTCTCATCAAGAATTTGAACCTAACTAGGGGAAATAAAGAACTAAACAAATACTACAACATTGATAATAATCAATTAAACTAACCAACCAACCAACTAGTTACTCTTTTTCCCTTAATAATATTTTTTACCCTAATTTATTATCGCTCTTGTCAAAATTTCTCCACAAATAAATATTACCCCTTCATGATATCTAACATAATTGTCTCTTTTTACATATAAAAGTTATATTTTTCCAACCATTAATAAAATATTATTTTTATTTTGTTAACTCAAATATAAAATACATATTCAAATTTTGTTAAAAAAATCACTAAATGAAAGCCATATTTGAAAACAACACAAATAAAAATCGTGAAAATTATTTGTCAAAGCCACTAGAGAATCCCACCACACGGAGAATTTAATAGCTTTCAAAAATCGTGCCTAATTCGTGCAAGCAACAATGACATTAAAATTTTTGAAGACGACCTCTATGGAGAGTGGCGGGTAGTAGCAATCACATTAAAAAATAATTTGAGGAGGAAGGCCTGTATGGAGCGTGGTTGAAAGAATGAGGGAAATGGCATGCAGACGATGCACAGCTAGCAGGAAGCAGCAATCACATTAAAAAAATTGAGGAAGGCCTCTATGGAGCGTGTCGGGAAGAATGAGGGTAATGGGATGCCGACAATGCACAACGTGGTGGGAATAATGAGGGAAATGGCATGTCGATGATGCACAGAGTGGCGAGAAGAATGAGGGCAATGGCATGCCAACGACGCACAATTCAGGAGACAAGGTAGTGGTATTTGAGAAGACTATTTTTCTTCTGCTATAACTGACGAGACTAAATGGTACAATGAAATGACCCATTGCAAATCATTTTTTCGAGTCATAGTAAGAACAATGACCATTAGGGCTTTCAGGGTTGAGGATCAGTTCTTGAATAAGAACTTAGACCTTATTGAAAAAAAATCGAGCCCACTTTTCCACACTTTCTGATCCATTGAATGGTTGATTCAGAGTCTAGAGGTGTTAAATGCAACTGGTCTTTACTCCTATGCTCTTGCTATGGTTCTACTCCCACAGGGAAACTCCAATCCTGGTATGAACAATGAAACTAAATGTAAATTGTGGGTGATTTCTACTGTTACCAATTGCTTTTATGTATAAGATGATCATTCCTAACAATTTTAACTGGTGCAGGTTTTGTTGGGATGGCCTTCTCTTATGGTCTATCATTGAACACATCGTTTGTTAAAAGTATACAAAACCTAGAACACATCAAACAGTACATGCACATTCCTAGTGAGGCCCAGCTATTATAGAAGATCACAGACCACCAGATAATGGATAAATTCGTGGCAATATGGAGTACCTAGCACAAACTGCCCCATACCACCAAGAAATAATTTTATTTACAAGTTCCAAGTGAAGGATCAGATAGGTAGATACTATTAATTTCCATCATTGTATCTACAGAAAGCTACAAGGGGCTTTGAAAGACTAAATGTAGCTAGCAGGGCCCTGATCCTTGTTCTATTCCCTCCGCCTGATGGTGATATAACTCTGCTTATAGGTGACTCGTACAAAACCAACGTTTCAGTAAGTTATTAATCCATCCCTGAAACATGTACATATCTTGAAATTAAAGAGACTGTCTATGTTCAACTTTAGCCTGTCCACCATAATGCTCTCTTGCAACGTACCAATATCTGACTATATTCTATCTTTGGGCAGATCTTTGGAAGAACACTTGATGTGGGTAGATCTATTGGTAATCCTGATGTTGTTCACATTAATGGTCGTGGGCTACCAAATGAAATAGAAAATATACTGGAACAAGGTACTTATCGCTGATCTCTATCACAAGGCAATTTGTTGTATTTAGTATAGGTGTGTCTATCCTTTCAACGATTCACAAGATCTTGTTTATTTTGATTTTATCTTATGGCTATTGAATACATTGCTTCTTCTCTTAAGATGTATCTAAAATGACCCATCTGTTCACTAAGTTTTTTGTGCCAATCTTTCAAAGTGATAATAAACGAATTCGTGATAATGACTATGCACCCATTTAGTTGGGATGCATTTATTTGATTAAACAGAGTTTGAGAAGTCATTTTTAGGAATATTAGGATGTGAGAAGTAAATACTATGTTCAAAGCTACAATCATGCAAATAAATTCAAAACAAAACATGCAAAAAGTTTTCAACAACATGGTAATAGCTCATCCTCTTACAATTATCATAATCGTCCAAAGACATTTCACACATGCTAAATATTTCCCAATCCATCTGAATATATGTAAGAAAATATAATGAATCAAGCACAATAGGGCGGAAAATACTAGCACGACTTGAATTTGGCCAATGTAAGGATTCCAATGCAATCCTTTAGTGCAGACTCAAATTATTTCATGAATCCAACACAATGAACAACCCAAACCCAAAAACCGACTCAAGAAAGTTAGTGCATAAATAAATACAAAAATCATCTCCTTACAATGCTATTCCTCCATCGAACCTAAAACTACCAAGGCATATGCATCCAACTCTCCTTCTAGATAGAATTACCAAACGTCCAAAATTATAGAAGCACTTCCTGTGAATAATTGAGGGGACAGACTCATCATATTCTAATTTTTAAATCCATATCTGCAATACACATAACAAGTGTAGATTTTTAGGTGAATCCAAAACTTTTTCCCTGATAAAATTAAAAAGCAATATTTATCAAAATTTAATTTTATCAAATTTGTATCAAATTGGCTTCGATGTCATTCTTATTATGTTGGGCCAACTGTTGGAGACCTGGCGGTGGTGGAATTGTGTTTTTGATCAAATATCCCACCCCATTATCCTCTAATACTATCATGATCCTCCCTTTCCAAGAGACGATGTTAGAGGATTCCTCTCAATAGTGATCTACTCTCAATACTTGGTAGGCCATCCTGCTTCCCACAAAAACCTTGTAGTCCTTCGCAATACGCTGAAATGTACATATATTAATTTAAATCTAAGGATTCCATTTGTAGGTGAGGAAGAGAGTGGAGAAAGAAAAGAGACTTGGATAACTGATATAGGTCCATAGACAAATAAATCAATCACTCTGAACTCAAATATAATACCTTCTGTATTGATACATATAGTGGTAAACTCAACTACGCTTGATTGGATCTATATTAATGAAGTTACCCCTCCTGAATTTGTTTAGAAAAAATTCTGTCAGGGGATTTGCTTGGGCGTGAGGCCCCCAAGGCTCAGAGAAGCCCAAAGAGACATTAAAATTCCCTCCCAGGATTATCATAAAGTTGTTTATGAGAGACTTTGAGAAGAAAGAGTTCCAGAAGCTTACTCTATCTTTGCAGGGGTCATAGATATTTATAATGGAGAATTGTAACCCAAGATCAGAAGAAAGATCTCGTCCCTGAGAGCCAGATCAGAGCCCCAGGAATTCAGAAGTTTGATGCTCCGATCTCTGAATCCCAAATCCAATCCTCCCGATTTCCCAGATGCAAAAAGGGCCAAAAAAGACCACCAAGGAAGAATTTGGGTTAAAAACTTCATCACCATGTCCCCTTCACCCATGTTTCTTGAAGCAAGATAATGTCGCAATGCACTGCACTAAAAAGACTTTTTAGAGCCAGTTTTTTGTGGGCACTGGCCAGCCCTCTACAGTTGTAGGACATCACAATCATCGAGAAACCATGACAGGGGACATCGCTGTTCTAAGCGCCCCTTTAAGGGATAATTTCTTGCCATCATCAATATCAAGTTTTTCTTTCAACTTTGCTTTGGAGATGTTCGATTTTCTGCCTCTCGTTTTATTAGGAACAGAGGGTTCCAAGTGGATCCCAAGACCTCCAACAGGGATAACAATACCATATTTTTTGTCTCTTGGCCTGAGGTTATAAAGAGGAATTTCAGTAGGGCACACAGGGCCTGAGGGATGCTCTTCAGGTAATAGGGGAATGTCGGATAAAGATAACTCAGGAATGGCAGAGATGATACTTTCAAGAGCTATAAGATCAAAAACGAGGGAACAAGACTCAAAAGGTTTATGGCTGGAGGGACTAAGCTTGAGATAAACAGACCGATGAAATAAATTAACAGACATAGGAGTAGTAGGGGGAGTATTAATACTCGCGGGAAGAGGCACCTGTCGCGTGAGTTCCACTTCGCCCTGACTTTCTCGAGCTGTGTCTACTGCTTCCGCTTGTCCCCCTTGTGGTGGCAGCTAAATTTCTATGGGATCAATGAAGCCATCATGCTGAGTATCCAACTCCTCCTATTGTACCTCGACCTCCACCTCTTCCCCAAAACTACCCTCAAGTTTGGGCTCTTCCTGATGTCTCTTGCGTCTACGGAAGCCTAAAGGACAATCCCTTGCCAGATGACCATACTTATGACAATGATGGAAAAATAATTCTAACTGCTCACAATCCAGAATCTGAGAGAAAGAGTGGCCATGCACTTGAATCTGCATCATATCTGCTAGCCCTTCTCTTGGGTCTAACTGAAGCAATATTTGAGCAACCTTCCTCTCTTTTGTCACCAGGAATGACATATCCGCTTCAAGAAATGTGCCCAACATATTTCCAATGACTTTGAGCACTCCCATCGACCAGAGCTGGGGCGCAAGGGCCAATAAACGCACCTAAACCAGTATTTCTTCGAGCCTTTCTCTTTGTGCGTCGAATAATGGCATCCATTTTTTGAAGAATATTGGGGAATTGCCAAAGCCCCAGTTCCTTTCCAGAACCCATTCCACTGCTTCTTCATTTGTGAGCCTGACCATAAACCAACCTTTGGTCAAGATCATGACCTCTGTTCGAGTGGTCAGACCTCCACTCCAAGACTTATGTATCCACTTTGCGATATAATTTGAGGAATATTGACGACCTTTCGCACGCCCCACTGGGATAAGTTCTGAGGTTGCTAAGGCCTCGGCCAATGGAATTTCCACTCCCAATACCAAGTTTGGCCTAACCTCCTTCTTGATTACTTTCCCCTTCTTTCTCTTGGAGCCAAAGGTCTACCCAATACCAAAAGAAGTGCTGAGAGCTTCATCATTCTGTAGTTCTTCCTCAGGGGGTTGTTCTAGCAAAGAAATCGGCGACTCGTCGCTCTGAGGAGGTGCCTCGACTCCTGGAGACTGAGTCTTGGGGTCAAGAAGCGGGTGGTTCTCCTTCAGCCCTAGAGAGATGTCATTATCTATTCCTTGGATTTTTTGAGAGAAGATTTTACCTTCCTACCTACTTTCTTCTGTAGGCCGAAAATTTGTATATGACTCCTCCAAAATCGAGAATCCTTTAAACAGATTGTAAATTTATGTAGATGCTCTACGCTTGATGCAACTTTACTTTCTTTTCAATACTAGACAGCAATCACATAAATCATTAAGTAAAATGTTGATAGAACATACCAATAGATCGACAGAAGACAAGCCAGAAACAGATAAGTGTGTTGGTGCGTTACGGCGGTCAACAGGATGCTTCAACTAGCAAAGTCTCAATTGGTTAGCTAATAAGCAATGTCACACAACCCTAAGATCAGCCAAACAGTCAACTCAAAAGTCAACCCAGAAAAGTGAACGCCGCCCAGAAAAGTCAGCACAGAACAACAACAAGTAAAAGTCAACACAGCATGGTCTACGGTCAGCTTTTGACCTCGGTTCTTGTGCCAAAATGTACAGACTACAGAAATTGAAGTCTATGCCAAAATTTAGCTCCTTTTGACCATGCGTTGACCAAAGTCAACGCTGGTCAAACCTGCAGTGGAAACCCTAGCTACAGTAGAAAATGTCTTCGTCCTTCTCCCACGTGTGAACCGCAGATTGCCTCCAAGTAGCTTGAACCAATCAGAAGTGGAGAGAGAAATATGTGTGGTGAGGAGATGAGTGAAATGTCCTCCAACGTTGACTTTATTTATATCCATCACTGAGGGTGTGTGACACATTTGCTGGGATACAAAACCTTAAAGCCGACCTGCACATATTTGAATATATTAGAAAATAAATTCAAAATAAATGTTTTTCTCATCGGATCAAGATGATCTTTAGATCAATCTTGCCTCTCACGAAAGAGGAACCCAATAAAATATTGGGATCGTTATCTGAGCAGCACAACCCGGAGTTTGGACCTAGTTGTCCAATTTTAACACTCCCTCTCAACTAGGGAGAACTCCGTCCACTAGTGCAATCCAAACATCGTGCGTCATCCCATCGTAACTTGCTTTGCTGGCCTCTTTATTTCAGAACAGAAGTGGGTCAGTCACAAAGACATCATCCCCCGGCTGACAAATTCAGCCCAGAGGTCCGAAACCTCTATCAGACTCACAAAGAGTCTCCAACCAACCCGAAGTTGGTTCATCTGACTCGAAGTCAGGCGGAGGTTCGAAACCTCACTATACTTGATCCCAGATCAAGTGGTTGGACCGTGCCATCCTAGATAGAGAGTACGGCAATCTCTGATGCGTCCATCAGTATTTGCTACTAGTCTCTAGCTTTTCCCACCTCGTTGGCCAAATGAGAGGTACTTCCCATGAGCCCTGAACTCAATGGGTAGGATGCATACGGGGCACAGAAAATGAGAGGTGAACCAACTCAAAATCACAACGGTGGGGCCCAAGCACACCACCAAGGTTGGCAAGCCTAGCCCTATTTTTTGGTTGCTATATCTCAGAAGCTATCTGAAGGCCCCAGAGCTCCCATAGCTCATCGTCCAACAGGACCCACATCATAGGGTCGTTCCATGATACCAAGACTCTCACGGAAGGTTAGGAACTTGACCTTCCCCAGGGGCTTAGTGAGAATATCCGTGACCTGCTCATCGGTTCCTATATGATCGAGCCTTACGGCGCCTCGCTATACCATATCCCGGATAAAGTGGTACCTGATATCAATATGCTTGGATCGGTCGTGGAACACAGGATTCTCAGTCATACGAATCCCACTCTGATTATCACAGAGTATCACAGTGGTATCTAGCACATGTCGAAACAGCTCACTAAAGAGCTTCCGCAACCAAACTGCTTCACAACAGGCCATACTAGCAGCAATGTATTCGGCCTCCATGGTGCTCAAAGCCACCGAATTATGCTTCTTGCTCATCCATGAGATCGAAGCAGAACCAAGATTGAAGCAGCATCCAGATGTGCTCTTACGATCCACCACACTGCCAGCCCAATCGGCATCAGTATATCCACGGAGTATCACACTCCCGGCAGTGTATCTTAGCCCATGGTTTATCGTGCCCCGAAGATATCTCAAAAGATTCTTGGCACCAACCCAGTGAAAATGATGAGGCTCAACCATCTGTTGACTCAAAGTGTTCACTGCAAAACATATGTCCGGACGGGTGTTCACTAAGAACATCAAAGCTCCTATGAGTTGACGATACTCAGTAGGATTGGCCAAGATAGGCCCAGCAGCGCTGCCACTCAAATTCTTGAAGTTGAGTTCCATCGGTGTTGACACGGACTTGCAGTCCACCATACCAAATCTCTCTAGAAGTTTCACAATGTATTTTCCTTGAGAAAGGAAAATCTCTCCAGGTCTCTGCCAGATCTCTAGGCCTAGGAAGTAGTGCATCATTCCTAGGTCCTTCATCTCGAACTCAGCAACGAGCTCCCTCTTACATTGATGAATGAGAGGGTCAGCACCTGTCAGGAAGAGGTTATCCACATATAGCACTAGAATGAGAGGCTTCCCCTATACAACCTTGAAGTAAAGGTTCGGATCAACATTACTTCGAGTGAAGCCCAGCTTCATCAAGTAACTATCCATCCTCTTGTACCAAGCTCTGGGTGCTTGCTTTAACCCATAGAGGGCTTTCTTCAACCTGCAGACATGAGTGTCTCGATCCTGAACTTCAAATCCCAGAGGTTGTTCTACATACACCTCTTCTTTTATTGCACCATGCAGAAAAGCGGTCTTGACATCCATCTGATGAAGACTCCACCCTTGCGTAGCAGCAAGGGCTATGATTGATCGAATGGTGGTATATCGTGCCACAGGTGCAAATATGTTGCCATAAGCTATGACTTCTTTTTGAGAGAAGACACGGGCAATGAATCTTGCCTTGAAATTTTCAAAACTTCCATCATATCCATGCTTGATCTTGTAGAGACATTTCAAGGTGACAACTGCTTTGTCCTCTGGTCTTGGAACCACATCCCAAACATCATTCTTATTTATGGACTCATACTCTTAGTGCATAGAATCCTTCTAGACTTGATGCTTTATGACTTCCTCAAAATATCCAGGCTCAGATTGTACAATAGTACTCATGGCTGCTAGATACCCTTGAGTATGCTCTCGGCTTCTTGGTTTCATGGAATGTCCCCCTTGGGGCCATATGTCTCTTGGCATCCTCAAGAGTGTCCCTAAGCCATGATGGTTTTCTCTTCATTGAAGGAGGTGGATCAATAGGGTCCATCAGTCCTTCAACATCGGGCATCGTCTCATCCTTTGGTTCTTCTTGATTACCAGGCCTTGCTTCATGATCTTCCTCAGATCTCAGAAGATTGATTAATTTCCTCAGGGAAGAATCTTCGTCAAAGGTAACATCGTGGCATATCTCCACTTCCCTTTGACCAGGCACATAGACTCTATAGGCCTTCGAAGTTTCTTGTAGCCCACAAACATTCCCTTGTTTCCAGAAGCATCCAGCTTGCTCCTCTTCTCCTTCGACACATGAAAATAAACAGGACATCAAAAAAATCTAAAATGTGAGACGTCAGGTTTCTTACCAGAGAAAACCTCTTCAGGAGTTTTGGAGTCTAGAGCGAAATGCGGGAATCGGTTTTGTATGTACATGGCAGTGTTCGCAGCTTCTCCCCATAGAAACTTTGGAATACCTTGGTCACATAGCATGGCATGGGAAACTTCCACAATGCTCTTGTTCTTTCGTTCAGCAACACCATTCTGCTTAGGAGTATAGACAGTTGTGGTCTCACTCTTGATGCTAGCTTCTTTGAAAAATTCCTTGAACTCGTTTGTCTCATATTCAGTGTCATTATCGGTCCTCAAAATATTGATCTTCTTCCCTGTCATATTTTCCGCCAAGGCTTTGAAGGTGCAGAACCACATGAAAGCCTCATCCTTCTTCTTCAAGAAGTATATCTAGGTTTTGCAAGAGAATTCATCTATGAACGTCATATAATAAGAACATCCTCCCAAGGATGTCATGGGCAGCATACTAGATAGATAAGAATGGATCAATTGCAAGACATCAGATGTCTTTGTGACACTTGAGGGGAAAGGTCCCCTTGTATGATTTCCTTCGACACAACCCTTACATACACCTTTATGATTATTTGAAAACTTGGGCATCCCTGTCACCACCTTCCTTGATTTGGGAAGGGCCTTGTAGTGAAGGTGTCCAAACCTACGGTGCCATAGTTCAGTTTGTCAGATAGTATCACATGTCATTGCTCCCAATGGACTTCCTCCAACCTGGTAGAGTGTATCAACTCTAAACCCAATCATGATAGCTTCCTTGAAGCTCTTCTTCCACATGCGCACCTTTCCATCAATGAATGCCACATTGAAACATTTTTCTTCCATGGCTGATATAGACACAAGGTTCTTCTTCAAATTTGGTACATAGAGTACATCCTGCAAGCAGAGGACTTGACCTTGAGACAAGTGGAGGGTCACAGTCCCTGTCCCTTTCACGGGATATGTGGCATTATATCCAAGGATAATTTATAGATTGTTATCCTTCTCAACTATATCAGAGAGTGCTTCCTTGAACCCAGTGATGTGCCTTCAGGCACCACTATCTATCAACCAGACATCCATAGTGTCGGGTGGAGATGCAGCAGAGAGGGCAGATACAAGAATCTATTCAGTTCTTTTATCAACAACATTTGATTCCTCATACTTGGATTTTATTGACCTTTTGAAAGGTTGACCATTTCCGCTGGAGGGAGCCTTCCTCTTTCCCTTGAACTTGTTGTTCCTTTGATTTCCATTCCTCCGGTTGTTGTTGTTGTCATCACCATCGGGAGAATCCTTCTTGAATGGGCATTCTCTAGCATATTGACTTGGCCTATGACAAGAGTAACACTTGCCCTTCTTTCCTTGGCCCCTGCTCTTCCTTTGTTCTTTTGACCACCAAAGTTCTTCTTTCTAGAGTGAGCAACGTAGGCAGCATTTCCTTCATTTTCATACTCCTTCATTCTTGTCTCTTCTTGAACGCATCTCGATAGTACTTCGTCAAAGTTAGGTTTCACATTATTATTGAGAATGGTAGTGTTGAACACATGCCATTCAGATGAGAGTCCTCCAAGTGCGATGAGTACCATCTCTCGATCAGCTATTGTCTCCCTAATAGCTAGCAGATTGTTCTTGATCTCGGTCAGCTTCAGAAAATATGATTGAACAGACTCATCCCTGCCTTTCTTCAGATTCTTCAATTGATCCTTGTAGAATAGGACTTGATTTGCATTGTTGGCCTTGAACATGTGGACCAAATTTGGATGTGCCCAGCTCAGAGATGTAGGCAACCAAACTCTGGTGAAATGAGTCCCTGATTATCAGCTTTGCTTTGATCTCCCCCTTCTTATATTTTGTTTTATTAGCAGCAGTAGCAGTGGATGGAGGTTCTTGTATTTTACCCTGCACATAGTCCATGACATCTTGGTCTTCCAATTTAAGATCCAATGTCATCTTTCAAGCAGGGAAGTCATCCTTCCCAGTCAATTTTTCATCCTTCTTGAAGCCATATTTTGTGGAACCCATTTTCTTCTTCGGTGATTGCTACAAATTGTGATTGATGCAGCTACTTTCTCTTCAATACTAGACAACAATCATATAAATCATTAAGTAAAATGTTGATAGAACATACCAGTAGATCAACAGAAGACAAGCCAAAAACAGATAAGTGTGTTGGTGCATTACGGCGATCAACAGGATACTTCAACCAAAAAAGTCTCAATTGGTCAGCTAACCAACAATGTCACACAACCCTCAGATCAGCCAAAAAATCAAATCAAAAGTCAACCCAAAAAAGTCAACACTGCCTAGAAAAGTCAATGCAGAACAACAATAAGTAAAATTCAACGCAGCACGGTCTACAGTCAACCTTTGACCTCGGTTCTTGTGCCAAAATGTACGACATGCAGAAATCGAAGTTTATGCCAAAATTCAGCTCCTTTTGACCATGCGTTGACCAAAGTCAACGCTGGTCAAACCTGCGGTGGAAACCCTAGCTGCAGTAGAAAATGTCTTCATCCTTCTCCCACATGTGAACTGCAGATTACCTCCAAGTAGCTCAAACCAATCAGAAGTGGAGAGAGAAATATGTGTGATGAGGAGATGAGTGAAATGTCCTCCAACGTTGACTTTATTTATATCCATCACTGAGGGTGTGTGATACATTTGCTGGGGTACAAAACCTTAAAGCCGACCTACACATATTTGAATATATTAGAAAATAAATTCAAAATAAATGTTCTGCTCATTGAATCAAGATGATCTTTAGATCGATCTTGCACCTCTCCGAAAGAGGAACCCAATAAAAATATTGGTATCTTCATCTGAGCATCACAACATGGAGTTTGGACCTAGTTGTCCAATTTTAACACAGATTCTCCCCAAACAACCCTTCATTATCACCAGAACGCTATGAAAACAAAGCCTGCTCAAACACCAGACCAAGGAAAACAACTAGCGGGATTTTGCATCCTCGAGTCTTATCCAAATGCTGACCCACTCCCAGAGACATTGCCTTTACCTCCTCAATTAAACAAGATGTTAAACCTTCATGCCTTAGCAGACTACTACCCTTTACCACGTCTTCGATACCACTCATTAAGGAATAAGAGAGACATAAATATTTTACTCGAAAATTCGTCAGGGAAATGCAACCTTCAGCTCTTTGTAAAACTGCATTCTCCAAACCGATTGAAGATTCCATTGCTTGCAACTAGGATACCATCTTTGATGAGAGGCTTCTTGACTGTTCCAAAAACCTAAATCGCCACGGACTTCCCAGTCCAACTCAACAACACCTTGCTTTCCAAGTGGAGACCTCGTTGGAATTTTGACCTTCTCTAGGTTTTGTTGGGTTGGTTCCAACCCCCAGACCGATAGAATGTCCTCCGGTTTCGGTTCTAAGTTGACATGGTCTTTGGGGCTAACCATACTGAGACCATAGAGAGATGAATCACAAAATTGTTACAAACTTCACACTGTGAGGGAGAGTCTCAAATGTTGGACTGGCTTCCACACTGGGAGGATGCAAAAATGGAACAACGATGCAACAGATAGCTAAAAAATGCGTAAACCAAAAACCGAGAGTGTTAAATAGGAGTTCGAAGGGAGACCGGTTACGATTTCGAGGAGCGTTTAATGAAGACCCCGCATGTGCGTACAAGTGGTGAGGCAGTTCCTATAAGCCATCAGAGCTACAGTGACCACTGCGATTGATCATCCCAATGCATAGAGTGTGAAAACCTAGAAACCATAAAAATTCCCCCCCCTTCATTTTTTCAAAAAAAAAAAAATCCTTCTATTCAATTTACCCTCAACCTACTAGTTTAAAAAAAATTATTTCAAAGGTCATCTTCCCGCTAATTTCAAGTTAGAAACTATACACTCTTAAATTTAACTTCATTGTCGTCATGGTTTTACTTCTATAAGGATTATTATCATTTGAATTTTGCGCCACATCTTTCAATCATAATGGTGTGAGAATTTCTTCATAGGGCGAAACCATCGGCCCTCGGAAATACCCAAAACAATATCACCGCAAGCAACAAACAGACTTGCAGAAACCCATAAGAGGTTGATCAAGCCGGACTTAAATTTATTCATCTCCTTCAAATTCACCACATCTCCCTTTTAGTTCTGAAAAAATTGGCGGGTTTCATTTTCAGCTGTTTCATCTATATAACTTTAAACAAGCGATATGCTAAAAGTGCCTGTACTTGGGTTTGAATTTTCCATGTGACTTACCCTTCAACTCTATTGGACAGATAGGGTGTCACTGCTATCACAGGAGAATCCGACGATGTTAGGTACAAATCCTTTTTTAAGGCCCTTTCCGTGTCTTTATGCATACACACTCAAGCATATGTAGATAGATGGATGGATGGTAAATTGGCATTGAAGAGTCCAAGTGATAACAGGGCATGTTTGTGCAAATACCTGCATCCTTCACTATTTTGACTTATATTGTTAAGTCTGTGAGAATGTACAAAATGACCTTGTCTTGCAACCAAAGCAAACTCATTTTCCCCTTGTTAACTTATCACTATTTTGCATTGGTTTGTTTCATCTCCAATATTACTTGTTTTGGTGTTACGTTGTTATTGATACCATCGGCCTGCAATTGTTTTTCCATTTATTCACATGAAGGAACTATGTGAAATCAATCCTTCTCTCCAATTGAGTCCCCTGTTTCAATCTTCAACTTCTATTTAGATTTTGGCATTTTGAAGGTTCCATGTATTGTCTGTTATACCAGAGACTCCAAAATTATGACTTCTTGTTAACAAATTCATGTGTATTGTGTACATACATCAAAAGGGTTGTTGCATACTTCCCCCACAAAATTTCTTTGACAAGTTACTTGTTTGATAAAGTTTGCTTTGGCTACCATTATCAACACAATCTTCCCTGATTCCACAATGTACATTTTATTTGATCATTGCAGCTAGACAGGAGGCCACCAAACAAACCTTAGTATAAAAATTCAAACATCTAGATTTTTGGTTTATCTTTACAATTTAGTTTTTGTGTGGTTTTGGTAGGTTTTATTTCTAATTCCCAGCATGTCTGTGATTGATCTCAATTTGAATTCATACATCACACAAATACTTGTCATCGGGAAAGAATCAAGTTATGAAGCTCTGTTACTAGTTATTTTAAGTGTCAATCAACTGTTCATGGAATAACTGTCATTGTTAGTCTTTGTTTGTTTTTTCATTAGTCATTTGAAATTCAAGGGTTCTTTCTCCTTGTCTGGATCCTTAAAAATAAATAAAAAGTGGTAGAAAACATCCAACAGAGATCTTGGCACCATGTAGCAATCCTCTGCTTCTTGCATATCTTGATGAAGAAAATATTTAACTGATCTTACTCCCTCTTACCCAGGGAGATCACAAGCCTAAGCTTGTCTTTCTAGAAAGAAAAGTGTCCATCACGCATCCTGCTCAATGTGAGATCACTCAAACATGACATAAAATAGGAATGTCCTTTGTTGTACCATATAAAGTGGTATTATGTGAAACAATGGATTCTCTGAATCCTATTCTGCAATATACAACAATGACAACTGAAGAGGTTTCTTAAATTTATACATCCGACTGCAGTAGTGCTGGAGTATATAACACTTAGATGTGCTCTTTCCATCCATCATATTGTCAACCGAGTTATCATCAAAATATTCATGAAACCTTAGATTTCAGTAGTGTACATCAGGATGTAGAATCACTGAGATATCTCAATAAGTAGTTGTCCAATATATGGGGCTCACCCATAAATTGACTTGAGAACTTTCATAGCGAGACATATGTCTGATTAGTTGGTGATCAGGTATCCCACAAGATATACATATGCATACCATTTTACCATCAATCCTTAAGTGTAGGGAATAGTGCATCAAGGCTAGGTCTTACATCTTGACTTCGAAAGTCAACTCCCTCTTACGTTGACAAACGAGAGTGTCATCAATTAGAAGTAGTTGCATCCTTACAATCCAATCATCATGGCTTGTCCATAACTCCCTCTAAATATAAGGAAAGTGACCTTGCCAAAATTATAGTCATAGAGCTATTTGCAACCTGCTACTTTTCCAGTTACTATTCCTTTGGTCCATGTGCCAAAGTCATCAATATAGCTCCCTCTTAATTCTTGCTTCAGCCTTTTATCAATCTACTCCTTATTTTTAAGATGACACGTTAGAATACCAAACCTTAGCAATACATAGGTGAACTCTCTCACATGCTCTGCCTATTCAAATGACAGATCTCAATAGCAGTATATCAATAGAACCTTATTACTGAAATTGCAAGAATGACTGAAATTAAAGATACCAAGGGAATTACTTTGAATTTAGCCTTGGAATGATTTCCAAGTTTGATTATTCCATGGATACTAGCTTCTAGCCTGATCTTAACATCTAGATAGACCAAGGAAATTTCAAATTATGCCAAGTTTCTTCTCAGCCACAAATACTACATCTGATATACTGAATTTATTCCAAGGTTCATTATTATTGCAGAAGAATGTGGCAAATAGTTAATGCACTTTAAACTAGTTAAGAAGAACTATCTTCTTCCCTCCAGTTTCTGATGCTTGTCATTAAAGACTGAATACTTGATGCATCCTTGACTTATGCTAATGGAATGTCCAATGTTCAACCTGAATTCTTGTAGTGATTTCTATCACAAGGGAGGTTTGGTCTTCAGATACCTACAAAATTGCTTCCTTTAATGATGCTACTATAGGTCTTCAAAGTGAAAAAATGATTCTTCTCGAAATTGAACAAGGATCGATAAGCTTGATGCTAAGAAGATCAAACTGTGACTGTATATATGAATGATGACACTATTGAAGGAACATGACTGTGAACACAATCAATACAGCCCAAAGTGATCGAGAGCATTGATATTTTAGATGGAGGATATTGCAGCTACTCCACTACAACATCATTCTCTAATAGGATTCCTGACACCATATATAGGGTAATATTACTGTTCTGTATACAATGCAAAACTCAACGAATATAGACAGTGGGAATATACCATACAAATAGAGCAGAGAATCCATATCTGAACGGATGGATGAACTTCCATATATTCATGTATTGTATCATCATTCATATACAGCTGATGAAATCGAGGTCAAGCTTATACTACTGTAATAGAAATACCATATTGGAGTTTTTGCACAGTGACATCCATACACGAAGTTGAGAGTATATAGGAATGGGTTGATACCCATTATTTCCATATGGGAAGCCATACCAATGTAGAGTAATATGAGAAACATATATATGACTGAAGTAAGACAAAATGTCATAATGCAAAGAATCATACTGAAGCATATTCCATATGACATTATAGGCAAATCATACCAAGACCATAGCTATATAACGAATGTCCAATTATTTCATAGGTGCAGTATCAAGAGTGAAAATCTGAGAGACTTCCTTGAAAAGTAAGCTTGCTGAACCCTGCTTCAAATCACTGTGATTTCATGACCAACTATGCTTCCTGTTATGTTGTTATACTATACATTCAAAGCATGGCTGGAAGGGCTTTAAGGCTCCTCCTCAAGCCTCCTACAATTCACGTGTTTGCTACATCAAGGTCTTCATATATACCAAGATATACTTGATCTTAACTGAACTGTACCTTAGGATGACTGCGGTCTAATCTAGGCCTCAAAACATAATTTTTCGAGTTGTTGCAGAAGCAATCCCTTCTCTGTGGCCTAGAGCAGAATGAGAATCTCCTTCTAGGACAAGGAACCACCACTGTTTACCTGCACTGTCTCTTGAGATTACTGTGGCTAGGGCGGGAGGTCCCTTCTAGGCCTCTCGACCCTCTCAAATCCTTCTCCTCATACTACTGTAACAGCACCTTCCAGCAGCCTTGTAAACAGAGACAAACCCTTCACAAAAAAGTACAGAAAAACCATAAATACTTACCTCTTAACCTGTGGTCTGATCTAGCAAGAGAGACACTGCCCAAAACAGTATTGAATCTGCTCTCCTCCTTGTTGGCTGCTTCCATTAAATGTTGAAGGAGGACTCTGTAATAATGGTTTGAAAATTTGATTTGAAGCCCCTATGAGCTATTGAGACCAACTCTGACATATTCCCAAACCGCAATTCTAACAGTCCCTTGCTTGATGGAAACTTGATTACATTCCTTGTGGTTGCATTCCTTCTCTTGCTTGGGATTGACCTTATCTGGCTCTGAAACCATGTTAATTTTGGAGCATGTTCTTACTTAGTTACTTCACTGAGCATACTATCCCATAAGCCATTTAGATTCCATTAGCAATCACATAGCTCATTATCATATAAACAGTAACTGAAGAAAGAACACAGATGATCGAAGCAAAAGACAAGCCAAGACAAGATAACACATGGATATGGCACAAGCCAGGGAAAAACCCAGAGTCGGGGAAAACCCTTGATCAATGCTTCTTATTATTCATAAACAAATGTTCAGCAAAGAGAGAGAGAGTACAATGATTTTCAAGTCAACACTGAATTGCCAAATAGAACCTTAGACTGCAATTCGGAATACTGGTTAGGGCTGCCTGAATTTTCCATCTTTCTCCATTACAGCCTGCGTTCAAGCCTGGGAATATGAGGCCTAGAAAGGACTTAACCATGCCTTCATTCTCTCAAACAACTTAACGACTAGCTGTAGTAATGGTCCTCTTTTTGCGTCCTGCAACAAAGATGTTCAACAGAAGATCATGGAGGGATATGCTACAGCAAGGGATCACAATCCTCTGTCAGGGATCACAACTTCTGTCCAAGGGTCTGCAACCTTTGATCCAATTGCGTTGGCTTCTTAGTGGCTGCGGCTAAGTAAGGAGACCCTAGACTAGGTCTCTCGGCCCTCTAGACTTCCTTCACAAGCTACTGTTTACTGCGCCCCAGAACAGAGAGATAATTACCATAAAGAAAATACAGCTGCACCCTTAACCTCTTCTCACACCTACGGATTAGACCTGCAAGTAATACACACCCTAAAACCATATTTTAGGGGCAAATGGCACAGATATTGCATTAAGAATTACAGTTGTTACAGCCAGGAGCCAAAAAGTAGTCAAATAAGAGCTGCTTGCCTACAAAAGAAATAACAGTTAACACTCCTTGACCCCAACTTAAATAATGCCCACATCTTACCTAGAAATGACAATGTTGGACAAAAATTACATAGTCAAACTTGATCTAAATAGTAAATATAGAAATTTCTTCCAAATTGAACAAAGTGTTCATCTCATGAAACGTTTCCCAACTGTATCACTTCTATAAGTAGGAAGGGATTGTTAGACAGATAACATCCCACAGTTGTACATGCTTCTCGAACCATCCATTTGCCCCCAAATAGAGCATTATTCCAATGAACACAAGAAACAAAAAAAATTAAAGATTAAAATAGAGATTAATATTAATGGCCTTGAAAGATAGATTCAAAGTTGCAACATGCCATACAATAACCACTCGTTAGACAAATGAAATGCAATTGATCCCTTATCACCAAAATATTGTGAAGAACCAACAATCTAAGTACTTCAGTTTTAAAATACGAATGGGATTTCCAATATCATGACACTTCTAGGGCCACCTTGACTCATGGTCTCAAACATTCCACTCCCTGTTGAGATGGCTTTCCACTGAATGAGTTGTCGGTTCTTGTCATAGAATTCCTTGGTTCAGTAGTGCCCATAAATGGTATCTCATGAGACCATTTCCAATCCTTTCAAATGGAGTAAAGAATATCCAGATTATTTACTTAGCTTGAACAAACATTCTTTGGGAATCATCAATATATTGCAGAAGAATCAATCAATTTCTTGAAGTCTTTCAGAAGGACAAGAGCTTTCCATGACAACCACTTGCATGTGTTCTTATCCCACAAATAGTCATACATATGAAAAGGCTCTCTTTCACAATGGTTTCCCCATAAAGAAAGGAACTTGCCAAAGTTTTCCTTAATATGCTAAGAAAGACCAAATTAATTAGACAAACAAGTTCCATACTTGTTGATAATCCATATGGTGTCACTACAACTACGAAGATACTAACTAACAGTTTCCCCATATTTTCTTGAGAATTCATGAACAAATATCTTAAAGGCTTCAAACACACTTGACTATATGGCAAAGACAATAAGAGCCATGCTTTCCACTTATGTATACAACATTTAGAGCATGGTGTGATGCAAGTATCTACTAATGATTAATTTTGCATTGCAACACATGACTAATGATTAATTTTACAACAATGTCAGTTCTATGTGCACACATATCGATCGGGCCAAGCCTTCCCACTTCTCTAAGTACATAGGTGTCAAGAAAATAGAAGCTAGACCCTTTTCCTACCCTACTTTAAAATGTTCCCTATTGACTAAGTGCCCAAGGGAGGACAAATTATCCTATCCAACCCCATACGATATAGTCATTGATAAAGGGGAAACCCATTATCCAATGTTTTGGGGCAACATTGGGTAAATTTGGGGTAGCTGGAGCAAAAAGGAAGAATTGGGAGCTATGCTTGTAAACCCTCACATTAAATTAGGAAGAGAGACCCCCATGAGGAATCTATAAATAAAGAGATAGAGTCATTTTCTCATCATCAATTTGGAATGGACTATCTCAGTTTTCTTTGAGCTAGAGCTCTGAGAGTTTTAAGACTCCTTTCTTCTCTTGATTAGTTTTGGTGGAGGTGATCCCACCCTAGCTAATCCCCCTCTCTCCTTTACAACTCTTGCAACATAATATTTTGGAGCATCTATGATTCATTTTGGCAAGCAGGGAAATGCATTCCCACCAGTTGTTCTTGGTCAATAAGTCTTGTTCAAGACAACGAAGGTCTTTCTGTGGGATGCCTGGCAACCATTAGTTTTTCTGAGCAGCAAGATCTTCTCTCTATGATTTGACTATGGTGCACCCAAGCTCAGAACCCTTGGTTAAGGAAAGGTAAGGCTACGAGGGGTCCTCTCTGAGGCAGTGAAGCCAAACAGGAGGTAGCGAGGCTGTTCTCAACCAAATAGGAGATCATTAGGTTACTAGGTGGTTGTTAGTGCCCATTCTAAAGCATTGAGGGCATCACCTATGTGCGACCTTCCTCTTGAGTGTATTTAGGGCCGCAACAGATATCTCTTTCAGGGGTCTGTGATCACATGAAGCTTTGAAACCACTCCCCAATAATTACAAGCAAGGTTTGTGATAATGAAACATCCCAAGCAGGCCTCCAGAACCTGTAGTTTGTTGACGTGATGCAGCAACATGATCAACTCTCCGACCACAGGTGAAATTTGGATCAAAAGGGGACTGTCATAAGATCTAACCAACGATTTGACCAGGTTAAGAGACTACTCCAACCGCAGATGGAAACTCCAATTAGAAAGGGCTGTCACAAGCTCTTCTTAACAACAAACAAGTTTGGAGGCAGCACAGTTAGACAGTGAGTTGTTAATTAGTATATTATCAACCAAACTTGGATAGTGCTAGTGCAGGTTACAGTTGGAATGTTGATCTGTTGAATATTGACATTACAGTCAGAATTGTATTGGTGGATTATTGGTTGTATAGGTCTACTGTTCATTAGGCAGTTAGCCCTAACTTGTGGTGGTTTGCTGAAGAAACATATGACTGTTAAATATCTCTTATATCATTAGTGAATTATATAGAAGGGTACTTACCATTATATGAGTTGATAAATGTGCACTACTGTTATGATTTTTTTCATGATTGGTTGAAAACACTAGATAAGCATTGAACACCAAGGCCAAAAATTACCTAGGGACATTACACACTTCCATTGGAGAAACGGTAAAAAATGCATTTCAATCTACTTGGATCATAAGCTATAACCAAAGACATTGTATTGTCAAATCCATGAGGTTGGGGTAGGAGGATGGCCCGCAAAAGACAGAAAGGAGTTGCAACAAGGTAGACTTCAGTAGGTGTGCATTTCTATTGAAGAGGATCTCCATAATGTGTCCCTCTATGGTGAGGATGCATGGTAGGACATAATGGTTCAGACGGAGGTGAAGCAGAGGGGATTATATTGCCAAGGGTGCCTGAGTTTGTTTCAGGCTACAATGGATTCATAAGGGAGATGAGGGCTCAAAATTCTATTTTGACTTTTTAAAAAGAAAAGTGGCAATGAAGAGGATCTTGGATTGCTCCATGCAAATGGTTATTTTTTCAGCACTCCAATTGACATTAGAGGTATGTTCAAATTTCAATTTCAAAATATTTTTCTCCTTATACCATGATGGATCATGTAGTGGCTATAGGAGATGCTTATTGTAGGGTCAATCCTCATAAGGTTTTTATTGGTGACTAGAGCAGGTTGAAGAACGATGAATTTTGAAAAGAGGAGGATTTTACAGCACTTAGCTACATGAGGAATGGCAAGTCTTTGGGTATAGAATCTAGATGGCATTATGTGTGAATTTTACAAGGCCATGAGCCATGATTAGTGACAATTTTTGTCATTTGGCAAAAACATTCCCAAAAAAGCAGCCACAAACACAATTGGTGATTGGCATCCAATTTCATTGCTTAGTGTGGCACACAAGATCATGGCTAAAACAGAGACTCTAAGGATGTAGTCAATGCCATGGAAGGTTGTTAGGTTTTCTAATGATAACACAAGTTTCGTATACAAACAAGTAATCTCAATACCATGGTTTTAACATGTAAAACCTTCAAATGTGCACAAAAACTAGACAACAACCCCTTTTATTTGAAATTCATTTGACAAAGCTTTTGACTGAGTGGAATGGACCTTCATTATTGATATGTTGGCTCTTGTGGAGTTTGGACCTAGATGCATGACTATGGAGAACACATTGTTCACTAATACATTAGCTTTTATATACCAAATAGTGCTTAGATAAGTTTAGTTGATGATGCTCATGCTTGTTTAGACATAATCAACCTGGCATCAAGTGATGTGTTTAGTGACTAACAATCTATTTTTTTCTTGGTGGGGTTGGACTCTCTTCCTAACTAGAATCCCTCAGCTTGGAAATTTACCCCACCTTGGCTGGTTGTTAGATATTTGGGTATTCCCTTTAGTCTAGATCTTTTGCCAATATCCATGTACAATTGGTGACTTCAACAACTACAAAGGAAACTTCCTGTTTAGCATCATCAAAACCTCCCCTTTATAAGGAAGTTGACCATGGTTGCACAATCCTACTAGACTTGCAAATATATTGTGTCTTGTTGGTTGTGTAGCAAGGCCTGATATCAATAGTAGAGCAGATTTTGAGATTGTAACCATGGTCTCAATCAAACAAAATGGTCTTCCATTGGCCCCTTGGGATGTGTTACTATCCCCAAGGATGTCAGGGGGCTTGGTTTGATCAAACTTCCCACTCAAGTGTCTATTTTGGCTACCATATGAGTGTCAAGGGGTGTAGAGGATGATGCTCCATGGCAGGTTCTTTTTTTACTAGTATGATGTCAACAAGTGGGGAAAGTGCAGGGGGGATTTTTCCTTGTGTGATATCATCTCCTTCATCCTCGACCTGTTTATGATAGTAGCACTGGATAGGTACTTCCTAACAGATTTGAGTGTCTAGACATGTGATTGGATGAAAAGGGAATTTCATCCAAGTGTATATGGTCTAAAATTTGTAGCAGAGTGATTTCTGCAGCAAGGATCATTCCCAATAAAGTTGTACAACAGAATTCTATAGATCAGCCAAAAACATTGGCACAATGAGGCCATACTCATCTTGAGAGAGAAACGCGAGTTGTGTGGAGGGTTCAAAACAATCATGTGTGCTGCAGTAGGGCCGCATGTGTTGCGAAAAGTGAGCAGAGCAATCATGTGTGCCATAGGAAGTAGTAAAATATTGCACGTGCTGTGGGCAGGGGTGCAAACAACCACACTGGTGACAGAAAGGCTGCATTGCAGGTTGAGAATATGGCAAGTCGTGTGGGTGCTTAGGAGAATTCAGGTAGTATAGCTTGCACAGCAGCCCATAAAATTTCTATAGTTGTTGGAGATTGTAATTTTCCACAAAAGACCATGTTCCTAGTAAGGAAACCCTTGTATGATAAGATATTATTTAATGAACACGGAATTTTGATGTGCAGATTTTTTGTGTATGCATGTGTGGGATTGGTGCCCAATTTTCTACTGCTGATTTTATTTTATTTACCTGTTAAATACTAACAATGGTTTTTATTTAATAAGCTAAAATTTTAATTAATTTACAACAAGGAAATTTACTAGAAACTACATTTTCCAGTTTCTAGGGTTAAGAAAATTTAACACACCAAATTCCAGGTCTCAAGCTCACTTATTTGAATTTCCCAAAGTAATTGGGTAGCATGGAAAGCAATTGTGGGATTGGTTAGATGGAAAATGAAAGACAAATTGGGATTTGGCACACACTCCATTTGGTGTTGGAGACGTAGGGTGATTTCCTTTGATAGTTGCCCCACCTTCAAGCTCACACATTCAATAAGAAAGGCATCCTCTTTTGGGGAGACATGTCAGATGAAAATACTTGATATTAGATGAATTGGTAGTGCTTGTCTCAAGATAATGACCTTCTCGACCCTAATAAAGATTCAAATATGGAGTTGGTAGATCCATAACAAGATCTAATGAAAATAAACATTGGACAGTCAGCTCCATTTTGGAAGGACTGGGAGTGGAGTTTTGGTAAGCCTTTGTAATAATATTTCTCTTCTCAACTATACTCAATATTGCATCAACAATATCAAATATCCCCCTAAGCTCAATGGAAATAAATTTCCAGTGAATCATCCTATTGTTAGATATCTTTAGTAGAAGCATTGCTTTCTCTTGTAACATTTCTAGTTTCTTCTTATTTTGGCTGCACTGCATTATGGGAGGTGGGTTTAATGCCAACTTTGCTCCCTCTTCTCAAATATTTGGATCCACAACATTTACACTTGGTAGCAGCTACTGTGCATGTTCTTGAGGCTTTTATGGATTATAGTATTCTTGCTGCAACCGCCTTTAGGGGTTTAGGAGCCTTGGACAACACCATAGCACGTTTGAAGTCTGCCATTTTGAGGAGAAAGGAAGCAGAGTGGAGAATCACAATCAGGTTTAAGAGGAGATCTTCTGAGAACAGTTATTAGTCATTATAATCTTGCTAGTCATCATTCTCAGTTTTTCATATCCACGGATTTTTGTATCAGTCAAGGTCATTAGTGATGGATAACCATGTATACAATTGGGGGAACATATTTTCACATCTTATTGTGTTTAGACAAAATTACCCGAATATGTTATCATATGTGGTTTTATCAAACTTTACTATGGTGTAATCAGTTATAAGAGTACGCTGGTTTCAGGGAAACAACTTTTATTTCAGAATTGGTTTATACTTTCCTTCATATATTAGATTTCTTGTTATTTCTTGAATAATTTGCAGAACATTATGAATTGGTTAACAGTCTAGTTGGATGAGCAGGTCAGGACCAAGATTTGGTTACCGTCTTTTCACCTCTATCTTTGTTTGTTGCCATTTTTGACATTAATTTCTTTTAAAATGTCATGCATGATGTAAGATTTTCTTTGTCCCATATGGCCACTAATTTCATGGAATGTTAAATAAAAGATATCTATGTAGTGACTTTCCACTTAAATTATTCTAAGAGCTTAAACGTGCAATTGTTGCTTCTTAACTTTTTAATGCGTCCATTACTCTAGTTAGAATGATTTTGCGTTTCAGTGATTTTTTATTATTATTCTAGAATTTCATATTGAG